>JACYXH010000409.1:655000-1220000 GCA_026745465.1 Lota lota | reverse complement strand
TCATACCGAGATTCTAAAAAGATTAGTTACAAAAGTGATTTAAGTCATATACCTTGGTTCTGTAGGATTTGGTGCTGATGCTGACTTACACCCATTGGCCATTGATACAACAATTAGGTTTAAAATAAATATGAATTCGCCTATATAAAGGTTTGTTTTAA
This sequence comes from Lota lota, assembly GCA_026745465.1. Taxonomy (NCBI): domain Eukaryota; kingdom Metazoa; phylum Chordata; class Actinopteri; order Gadiformes; family Lotidae; genus Lota; species Lota lota. Next base: position 1,219,839 of record JACYXH010000409.1, on the reverse strand, counting down.
GGTTAAGGCATACTTTTACGCATTTAATCTGAAAACTGCATACGTCAAGATTGGCCATAAATTCAACTTGACACGTTAGAATTTATATAATGATGAAACCAAAACGATGTATCTACATTTTGTGCTCACGCTCCACGATTTGGGGCCAATCGATTTTCCTCTCCAGACGGTGAAACAGCGCCACCAAGTGGTAATGTGGGACGGTGCAGTTTTGGGTCGTTATACAAAGATGGAAACCATGACCTTGACGGCATAGGGTACCGACATCACATTTCCAGGATCATTTATTACTTATTCTTCACAGTTCCAGATCTCCTAGTTGCCCTCTTTCTACAGCATTGCGTTTGAAGCATGTTAGCCTTTCATAAGAAATAGTTGTGCTTTTATTTTTGAGTAAGAGTTGTAGTTCTACTTTTTATGTAGGCCTTTTTGCTACACTACAACCAGCTTTTTGCTTGGTATTTGATCAAACTGGGCTTAGTTTAAACATTTCACGTGGCAATTCTGCACTATCATTCGAATCGTGGACTATTAACTTCTGTAATTTACGTTTAGGCCTACAAAATGTAGGCTACCAACACACCAAACACTCTCACGGTAATCAAGAAGACATGTCCTAGTGGACCAACCAGCACTCAGTATTCCTCCTTGTCCCGTCGGCGTCTGTTGGGTATCAAATGTTCAAATGACTCGCACGCAGCACCTCCCCCGCCATAGTCAGAAAGCGTTGGCCTTCAGGTTCCTGTACCCACGCACTGAACACCCCCAAAGGGAAAACTCAACCGAAATACCCATCCATAAGTAGAGTATAACTACCAAGTTATAGCCAAAACGAAATAACATAAATCAGACACCAACTAAAGTTAGGACTGTTATGTGATCCATCAAACCCTTCTGAACCGTCGTTTGGCACTGGGGCGGCCCAATGTTTCTTAAAGACTGGGATATAGCCTAAATATGAATAATCCAGTCATTGATTGTAGAGTTTATTCTCATGTTTATGTTTCTTCTAGAGTGAGTAACCTGCTTGCATCATGATTTAGGGAAGCCGGCTTTATCACATTCATCTACACCAAACACAACAACTATTTATGGAAATATAATTCTCACGCATTTAGACTTGGATTTATGATCATGGGTTTATACTATAATGTATGAAATGCATTCGAGTGTGCCCTTTAAACGTCCTCGGTCATTGATCAACTCTTAAATTAACATAACATGGCGCAGGTCTCGAACTTTAACCTCGGATATTTATTCAGCCTCGTTAATCTGTTCGACGAACTGCAAATCCATCATGTTACATTCTCGCGATAGATGACCCCGGTATATTAGGGGGCCTGAGGGGTGCCTCGTTCATTTGGGGGTGCATCAGATTTCCTTGAGGGCCTTGTGGGGTGCGGACCATTAACGGTTTTAACGGTTGCTTATCTCTGTACAACGAAGGAAATCCACCATGTCGGACGCAGTGGTTAGTTTCTTGAAGGACTTCTTGGCTGGCGGAGTTGCAGCTGCGATCTCCAAGACAGCTGTGGCTCCCATTGAGCGAGTGAAGCTCTTGCTCCAGGTAAAATTATTAATAGAAAGCAGACCAGGGCGCAATGTTCTTGCATCTTGCTCGTGCGTAAAGTAGGCCTTTGTGCATAGTCCAGTTTGGGTTGGGCGCCTGACAAGCCAAATGCTTCACATGTGCAAAAAAGAAATGCGATGTGTGAGAAAGTCCGTGATAAAGTCATGAAGAAGACAGGCTTTATAACTTTATAAAGCTCTTTAATATGCGCTTTTACGGACGCTGTGCCCGGGTTGGAGACAAATAGTTGTTTTTTTGTGAATTCCATGCGTCGTAGCCTACAAGCCGGTTGCCTTGAAACATGAATAACTTTAACGTTATATTATATAGTAGGCAACTACACCGGCTTATTGGCTGCTATCTTTTAGTAGTGATATATTTGCACCTTGAATAACCTACCATTCTGCCAAAACCAAACGTGACCGAAGGAATATTCAGTGAAACAAAATTGCTAAATTTAACCCACGGCAAGACACCTAATAGGCCTACACTGTGCCATTCTCAAATGACTTGAAGGAGTGGAACTTTAGCCTATAACTATCTCACAGAATGGCTGGCTGGACAACTCGAAGCAGCAGCCCACACATCTAATACATGTGTTCAAACTTTTCAGAGAAAAAATTGGTAAAATAGATTCAATTACGTTGAATCCTGCACATTAATATTATATTTATTGATTTCTCTCTCTCTCTCTCTCTCTCTCTCTCTCTCTCTCTCTCTCTCTCTTGCTCTCATTGTACATTTAAAAATAAATACTGTTCCTTGCAGCCATCTTCTGCTCCATCCCATCCCTAGCCTCATTCCCTTCCCCTACTCCCGCGTCCCATCATGCCCGTCTGTGTGTTCTCTGTCCGCAGGTCCAGCATGCCAGCAAGCAGATCACGGTGGACATGCAGTACAAGGGCATCATGGACTGCATCAGGCGGATCCCCAAGGAGCAGGGCTTCATCTCCTTCTGGAGAGGCAACCTGGCCAACGTCATCCGCTACTTCCCCACCCAGGCCCTCAACTTCGCCTTCAAGGACAAGTACAAGAAGATCTTCCTGGGCGGCGTGGACCAGAAGACGCAGTTCTGGCGCTACTTCGCCGGGAACCTGGCCTCGGGCGGCGCGGCCGGCGCCACGTCCCTGTGCTTCGTGTACCCGCTGGACTTCGCCAGGACCCGGCTCGCCGCCGACATCGGCAAGAGTGGCGCCGAGCGAGAGTTCTCGGGTCTGGGGAACTGCCTCACCAAGATCTTCAAGACGGACGGCCTCAAGGGGCTGTACCTGGGCTTCAACGTGTCCGTGCAGGGCATCATCATCTACAGAGCGGCCTACTTCGGCTGCTTCGACACAGCTAAAGGTGCAAGCGCTTCGTCCTGCGGGGCAAAGCCCCTCCGTCGGTTTTCATTCATTCATTCATTTCATCCATTCATTGATTGCCCGCTATTGTTAACCCGTTGCAACAGTAAGACGTGGGTCATTTTTGGGTTTTGATTTATTCCCCCCCCCCCCCCCCCCCCCCCCCCCCCCTCCCACACACACACAGGTATGCTGCCGGACCCCAAGAACACACACATCATCATCACCTGGATGATCGCCCAGACCGTCACCGCGGCCGCCGGCATCATCTCATACCCCTTCGACACGGTGCGGCGTCGCATGATGATGCAGTCGGGACGCAAAGGAGGCGAGTCGCCGGTTCTCCCGTCACCAGAGCTGCTTCACTCGGTCAGCCTTGTACAACCTCGTCCTGTACTGTTGTCCGTGGCTAACCTGACACTGTGTCTCCCTCCGCAGCCGACATCATGTACACGGGAACAATGGACTGCTGGAGGAAGATCATCAAGGACGAGGGCGGCAAGGCCTTCTTCAAGGGGGCGTGGTCCAACGTGATCAGGGGCATGGGCGGGGCCTTCGTGTTGGTGCTGTACGACGAGATCAAGAAGTACACTTAAAGACATTCTAGCCCTTCTTATCTTCCCTCCCCCCCACACCTCAAGGAATCCCCCAACCACACCAAGTTGAAAAAGTCTTAATCCACGTAGTAGTTTGAGAACATCCGGGGCGTGGAATGCGTACACGCTCAGTCTGGGCTCTTACGTGGCGAGTGGAGAGAGGCATTTCAGAATTTGGGTAAAACAAGCCTCTTCGGAAACGTGGACACATCCGTCCAACGATGTGCCGAAGGGTACACGCTTTCAGTCTTACAATGTGATCGGGCCAGGCTGTGGTCGCACACAAGTTTTAAATTGATCTTCATACAAAACGTTTAGTCCTCATATTTTCAATTTCATTTTTTCACTGTGAAGTTAAGGTACATTGTTGCATATCATATGTCAGCATTCGCAACATCTTTTAATAAAAAATGTATTACTTTGACTTTTTGGAGTTGATTTCTACTCATATTTTATACTGTTTAGGAAAGCTTTACATTGCATTGCTAAAGTTTGTGGGGGGATACAAAGAAAGTAACTATCCAACTTTGTTAGTTGGTTTAGTTCGTGACATTAAGGCCTATTTAAAGTACTTCAAACAGCTGTCTATGTATTAAGTATTACAATCTGGACACAAGATGATAAATAGAAGCTTTCTTTATTGAACAAACCATGTAACAAGTTTTACAAATACAAAATAATGTATCAATATTGGTCCATTTTGCATGATCATCTGAAGATCTTCACAAAGAACCCCCCCCCCCCCCCTAAATATATATATATGAATATAAATTACTATTTAGGACTCGTACATTCAGCAGTCAGCTTATTTGATGCATAAAACGATTGATAACATGGAGAAAGCAGGCAATAACGGGTGTGGTAAAGGCATTTGTGGTTCAATTAAGCTATTAAATGAAGGTATTATGTAGAGACTAGTTACTGTAGAAATTATAGGGGAAGTTGTATTGGTTAAATATGCTAAACGAATACATCTGTATTTCTTGCAATAAGTCAGACACAAGTATGCTTCAGGATGCACCCCTTGCAGTGTATTTGAATAACGCACTAGAGGGAATATATACAGAAAATGGCCACACAATACAAGTAAGCAAAACTAATTACAGAGCGTAAACGAAGAACATCGTGTTTGACAAGACCCTTGTTCCTCCCAATCTTTGAGATGAAGGATTATCGAATTGCATCTGCATCCAAAACATTTTCCTACGATAAATTAAACGATAGCAGTTGGTTTAACACCAGTCCGGTCGGGGCTTGCTTTTCTTGGATCTGGGTACGTGGGTGGGGTTGGGCGTGGTGGAGGTGGGGGAGTGATCCTTCTCTGGTGTTCTGGTACGGCTGTGACCGGCACTGGCGGTGCAGAGACCCTTCGCTGGAGGGAAACATTCATGGTTCAGATGGTTGCATCACACCGTACGGTACATGAAATATAAGCTAACGTTTAGTGTGGCAGAAGATAAAAGAAAGATTGAGTTTTAAGAATACAGAAGTACAAATAAATGAAATTTCGCAAATAATTTCTCAGTATAATATCTGTATTATCGGAATATATTTGAGTGAATATATTTGAGTTTGAGTATAATTTCATTCACACGTATTGACAGATCCGCCATAATGGACTGCTTCTCCTGTGTAGTATCTTAAGTCAGTCGTTGGAGTCAGAGCACAAGTTCCTCACCAAGCCAAGCCTATGAAGACAATCCCATCCATACACTAACTGAAGAGATGAACCGTGGTTCATGGTGGCCTACCTGTCACCATTCTGCTGGGGGGCCGGGTGGTGTGGAAGGAGGGTCTGAGGAGCGGGGTGGAGGAGGTGGAGGAGGACAGGGTGTAGTTGGAGGAGGTGCGGGAGGGTCGCAGGTAGGATGCCTGTCTCTGGTGGTCCGCCAGCTGGTCTGTGCGCCGGAGTCCCGGCGTGGCCTTCACCCCCTCCAGACGCTTCAGGAAGGCCTGTGAGGGAGGAACAGGTCAACGGACTCTACAAAATAAAAGTGCCTGTGGATTCTTTGTTTTGTGGCAAATGAGAAGGCTTTTTCAACTTTTAGATCAAGCTATATTGGATATCAAGTGTCACTATGCTGCCTAGTTTCTGTCAGGGATTCTGAATGAAAAGCAGTAAGATTCATGCCTGAGGTCAACATTGTTCCAGTTAAGAGATCCCACACATTCTTAGAAGATTAATCCAGAGCCAACGAGCCAACCAATGTGGGCGTACAGACGACATATCAGCCTGGCTCGACTTAACGATGGCTCGCTATATTCTGTTACCTCACTCTAAGAATAGAGAGAGAGAGAGAGAGAGAGAGAGAGAGAGAGAGAGAGAGAGAGAGAGAGAGAGAGAGAGAGAGAGAGAGAGAGAGACAGAGAGAGACAGAGAGAGAGAGAGACAGAGTTGGAAAAAGAACAGCATGTTCTGGAGACCATACCGGCCCACTTAACCAACAAAATAGACCATAAAGCTGTCACATTCACATTTTGCAATAAAAACACAATGCAGGTCACGGGATGGTGTCCTATTTTAATTTAAGTGACTATTTAGGAGATAAACTGACAATTCTGCTGACTGTTCCTCGCCTCTGAATCGCACTAAATCTTTCAACACACTTCTTTAGTTTAGCTGTTATCTAATTGAATACCTAGATCGATTAGAGTTTGGTTGTGTCTTTAAACCCCATGCCTTCTCCACATGGGGGCGTTCCGTCTCTCTCTCTCTGAGGGGAGGTGGAGCTGGGGGGAGGGGGGGGGGGTGGTCTGGGGCCATTGAACTCTGTTCTAATGTCAGTCTGTGGGCTGGAGGGCCACCTGCTGTTTTCCGTCCCCCACCCCCCACTCAAGCCCTCTACAGCTGATAGCAGCAGCTCTCCCACCCGCTCCCCTAGGGAGAACACACGCTCTCAATACACAACCCAACAAACTGTAAATTTGGAATACAAACATTGTCATCCTGGCACACAACAATAACATGGATGTTCTTATCATAGCATAGGTTTTTCTAGGACTCCTAAGACACAGTGACAAACGTATATTGAGAACATCAAAAAAAGGATTTCACTTTAGGTTAATGTGCAGTGGTCCAAACCATCCACCTGGAAGGTTTTCCTACATTGTACTCAGCTAGGCCTGGGAATCAATTTATACCCCACTAGATGGTGTCCAGGGTGTCTCTTGCTCAAGTAGGCCTACAGGAAAACTGCGGGCAGAGGGGTTTGAACCCAGAACCTTCACCCTAACCACCACAGCCTAACCCTGCTCCCTAAACCAGCACAGCATTTTCTGTAGTGGGATTATATTCATCCAGCGGCCATCTTGGTTCCAAGAAGGAACTGAATGCGGAATTTCACAATCATTGGCCACCTACAGGCGAATAAGGCTCCATCATGGCTCCTTCTAATGGCTGCCTGCAGGTCAATAAGGCCCCCTCATGGCGCTGATTTAGGCTCACTCACCAGGTTCTCCCTCTCGATGCACTGCTGCTGCCGCTGGCGGTTCAGAGTGGTGTGGTAGACGCGGATGGGATGCGGGGGGTTGCTGGTTTGAGTCTTCCACGACGCGGTGCTGCTGGTGGGCCGGGGCCGGGGTGACTGGCGGGACAGCTCACGCAGCAAGCGCTGGTTCTCACGATCTATGCGGCGCACCTCGTCGTTGGTAAAAGAGAAATTTTTCCTGTTGCCGGGCCTCCCTGGCTGCTGCTTCTGCTTCTTCTGGTGATGGAGGAGCAGCTCCGCCACCAGCTGGCTGTCTACACCCAGAAAGGCTGAGGGACGGAAAACTGAAACGTTAAAGCTACAGTGTGTTGAATTTAGTGGCATCTAACAGAATAGATTTGGAGAAATGTAATATAATGTTTATAAGTATGTTTTTTTTTGGGGGGGGGGGGGGGTATTCAATCTGCAACCTCACAGCTAGATGCCACTAAATCCTACACACTGTACCTTTAAGCAGTGACGATAATTACCCTGTCAATGTTGACGATGAAGGACAAAGTTAACAGGGCTGATGTTATGAGATCTAATCTGATATGAATAAATGGTTATTTCTGGACATAAACGTGTTTTATGAGAAGCATGTGAAGCTACACAATACAATGTGTGGTTTCATCTTTTTTTTTTACACTGCAACAAAAAAATAAAACATGACCAAGACTGAGATTTTGGGATGGTGCCGATCAACAACATCTGTGCACAGCAAATCAAACTAAAAACCTCAACCTCATTGTGTGTACTCACTTGCTTCTGTATCCAAGCAGATAACAACCAGCAACTACAAAAAAACTGTCTTGACTCACGTTCATCCAAATTGGATCCAAAGCCTTGATCTTCCTGTGGTGCGTCACTGCTGGCAACACTAGTGGGCCCCCTGATTGGCTGTTCCCCCTCCAGGGTCACCTTCCCGACCCCAGCAGCCAGGTCAAACCCGGGGATGGGACTAACCAGGTCAGGGGTGGACAGGGGCGTCACGTCCGTCGCGGTGTCTTCAGACTCCCTCGGGGGAGTCGGGGGTCGAACGACACCTCTTGACGATGACGAGCCAAACCCACCAGGCTCGCGTGGTGAGGAGGAAGGAGGCATTGAAGCCCTGGACCTGTTCAGGGTGGAGGAGGGCTCCTGAGGGGAGCTCGCATCGCTACTATCGCTCGAGGTACAATTATCTGTGTCCGTGTCCGTGGAAGAAGGAGATGCGCTGCGAGTTGGACGCTTTCTCACCAGCTTCTTCGGAGAGGTTACGCCGGAGGATTTGCGGGAGAGTCGCGTCTGCGATTCTTCATCTTCGCTCTCGCCTTGGCTCTGGTAGTAGCCGTCTTCGCCACCGCTCTGCTTCTCGTCCGATGACAGAGTGTAGGGGGGTTCTTCTGCGTTCCTTTCAGGCCGCAGAGTATTGGCTCCATCACGGGTGTTATCTGACGTGTAGCCGATAGATGAACTGGATGCCTGGCTTATCTTCTCTAACTCTGCTCGGGGTCCGGGGTCGACTACTTGAATCCCACCCGGGGCGGGGCTACCACTGTCCACACATCCCTCCTGTCTGGCATCTTGAGGCGGAGAGCTCTTGTTTTCAGAAAGTATAGTATTGTCACGTCCCTCCTTCTGCGTCTTAGTCTCATTTGCATTTATGCTGGGGCACTCGGAATCACTATCAAAGAAGGAGTGATCTACTTCACCCTCTAGGTCCCTGGGGGTAAACATGACCGGCTAATGGCCCAGCTCTTCAACCGAGGAAAACCTACGGTAAATCAGTAGACAAAACATGCTATTAGATCGATGTCTGGCCCTAAGCTGCTAACTTACGTATAAAGTTAAGCTGTATGTTGACTGCCCCGTTAGACGCTAGCCGTTAGCACAACAGTGTCAATAATATAATGCTCACCTTGCTCTCTGGTTCACACCACGAACAACGCGTCATGTTGCACTATTATTTATTTTCCGTTTAGTCGCCATGTTGACGAAACGAAAAAAGAAATGTAAACGGTCTTATTTGCTTAACGTATTGAGCTTGTTTATCTGGTCGTCGTTAGCTAGGTAGCAGATGGGCGACGTTGGACAAGAAGCTGTGTGGTTACTAGGCGACGTCACTTCCTGACAACGCCAGTTCCTGACTAGGCCGTTCTGGCAGTAGCAGAAAATACATTTTGTACATAAAATCAAATATAGACACACACACATCGTTTTTCAAATATATAAATTATTATATAGTACATCATTATTAGTTCGATTATTTTATATTATTAATACTGTACAACAATTGTATTAACTAAATTCAAATCACCTTCAAATGGTTGAAGACATCATATTTACTCATTTTCCCTACATCTAAGCAATTAAAGTATTGTACTCCTGTAGCATGCCAGATATAATGGTAGATGACTAGACTTGCAATGCGATATTTTATATTTTATTGATCTCAGGCTAGCTTTTTGAATCATGTTCAAGGACATTTTAGCATCATTTAACAAGGTATTTTCAAAACAGATGGGCCATCTTCTCAATACTCTTTACAGATCATTATTATTATTATTATTTTTTATCCATGATGAATCCATAGATTGTTTCAACAGTAATTAATTATAAACCCTACACTATTAATGTAAACATCATAGCCATAGGGCTAAGCTTTGTATTTGCTATTATACTCATTTTGTATGTACAGATTACAAATGCGACAGCATAATCAGAAGATCCTGGGCCTCTGAGGGAGACAGAGGTTGTAGTAGGCTGTTTGATCCCAGAAGTCTGGACCCTTCCAGCCACACCAGCCCTGTGGAGAAAATCAAACGTTTATTTCATAATTACAACTGCTATTAAGACATTTAGTAGACACTTTTATCCAATGGGACTTAATTGACATTATTATGTCCATTAATTATGTCCATTAACGAGCAGGTAGGGGTTATGCATCTTGCTCAAGGATGCACACAAGTAGACTTCGGGGACATTGGACACTCTAACCACTACATCATCCTGCCTCTATCATTAAACCACGGTAAGACTAATGTCTGTACCCGACAGGGATCTTCAGTACCGTGTCCATCTAAAGAATGCATCTTCAGGACCTTGACCATTCAATAAATTTATCTCCAGTACCATGTCCATCTAAAGAATGTATCTTCAGTACCATGTCCATCTAAAGAATGTATCTTCAGTACCATGTCCATCTAAATAATGCATCTTCAGGACCTTGACCATTCAATTAATTTATCTCCAGTACCATGTCCATCTAAAGAATGTATCTTCAGTACCTTGTCCATCTAAAGAATGTAGCTTCAGTACCATGTCCATCTAAAGAATGTATCTTCAGTACCATGTCCATCTAAAGAATGTATCTTCAGTACCTTGTCCATCTAAAGAATGTATCTTCAGTACCTTGTCCATCTAAAGAATGTATCTTCAGTACCATGTCCATCTAAAGAATGTAGCTTCAGTACCTTGTCCATCTAAAGAATGTATCTTCAGTACCTTGTCCATCTAAAGAATGTATCTTCAGTACCATGTCCATCTAAAGAATGTAGCTTCAGTACCATGTCCATCTAAAGAATGTATCTTCAGTACCATGTCCATCTAAAGAATGTATCTTCAGTACCATGTCCATCTAAAGAATGTATCTTCAGTGCCTTGTCCATCTAAAGAATGTATCTTCAGTACCTTGTCCATCTAAAGAATGTAGCTTCAGTACCATGTCCATCTAAAGAATGTATCTTCAGTACCATGTCCATCTAAAGAATGTATCTTCAGTACCATGTCCATCTAAAGAATGTATCTTCAGTGCCTTGTCCATCTAAAGAATGTATCTTCAGTGCCGTGTCCATCTAAAGAATGTATCTTCAGTGCCGTGTCCATCTAAAGAATGTATCTTCAGTACCCTGTCCATGTAAATAAAGTGTCTCCAGTACCTTATCGGTGACGACTTGCAGGTCCTCGGCGCCGGTGTAATGTGGGTCCAGGATGAGGTAGCGGATCTGGCCTGTGGTTTCGCTCCAGGCAACGCCCAGGATCGTATGGGCCAAGACGCCTCCTCCTGTAAGCCACGTTTAAAAGTCCAGTTATCGTCGTTATATTATGGGATGGTGTTAGGGTCTTGAATTAAATTGTTGGTTTTTGTGTTACAATACAAATTGTGAATCCCTAATGAGTTGAGTTTCACACAAATATGAACTGTTACCATGACTACAGCGTTTCAAGTATTACAAAAACCAAATATAAAACATGGAAGTGCGGTCAATAATAATAATAATCATAATAATAACAATACATTAAATTTCTAAAGCAACATTTAAGTCATGGGCCTCTGATGACAGAGAAGGAGAACTTCATTCTCCATTATGAATGTTAATAATATAGGGTATAGTAGTGAGTTATAATCAATAGCAATGAGTAAATATCATATTCAACCCACCAATCATGACAGGAGTCCCTTCAGTAAGGAAATGGTTGGCCAGCTCTCTGCCCTTCGACGCCAACTCAGACCCCTGACTACAGAATACACACATTGTTTGTGGTGTGGTGTGAATAAAGTTGGAAATTAGCCATATTATCCACACATACGCGCGCACACACACACACACACACACACACACACACTAAGAAGAATGAGAATCTAGCACACACCTCACAAACATGATCTTGGACGTGATGCCCAGCAGCTGGTCCAGAACCGCCTGGACCTCGATGGACCCGATCCACTGTCTGGACCCTACGAAGGACGCCTGCTTGTCTCCCATGTCCACCAGCGCCTTAGGGAGAGGCCCTCCACGGGCATCACTTCATCATATGTTCTAACATCATTTGATATCATTTTGGCTAACAAATAACACGTTATCTTTGTCCTATAACCTTCAGGTTTTATGTGGAATTTAGAACACTTTGTATCTTGAGACAAAACTATCCTGCACTAATAAATACAATCCTTTCAGATTCCTGTTTGCTAGTTTGCAGTGGTTATTTTTTATGAACTTGTTCTTTCTTCAGAATTATTTGTAGCTACTCCATTTGAGCTTTTAGGCTTAAGATTGTGCTCAGCCTCACTTGTGAGTCACCTGGGATCAAAGCATCTAGAGCTAAATTACAGTTTAGCTCCCCCCCCCCCGGATGACAACATTTATTTATCCAAACAGTAGCTTAAATGTTTGTGAATAGAAATGGCATAAAGCTTATCAAAGCAAATCCTGTTTTGGCCATTAGATCTCTCTCTCTCTCTCTCTCTCTCTCTCTCTCTCTCTCTCTCTCTCTCTCTCTCTCTCTCTCTCTCTCTCTCTCTCTCTCTCTCTCTCTCTCTCTCTCTCTCTCTCTCTCTCTCTCTCTCTCTCTCTCTCTCTCTCTCTCTCTCTCTCTCTCTCTCTCTCTCTCTCTCTCTCTCTCTCTCTCTCTCTCTCTGATCACCTGTTGAATCTCCCTGTGGGAGGGCACAGGCCGCTCCACGTAGCCCTGCTGCTGGAACCAGGAGCAGATGGTCTGCAGGGAGCGGTAGGCACAGCCCCAGCCGCTGTCCTCCATGCGGTCCTGCATGTAGTGGTGGTAGCTGTAGACCCCCTGGACCAGGTACAGCTGGAGGAGGAGGAAGAAGCACAACAATAAGACTAAGGTCTGCCTGGATATGTGGCTGTACACCCCCTGGACCAGGTACAACAGTACATACAGTAGGCCTGTACTATACTATATGATATCCATCTTGGGCATATTAAATAATGTTATACAATTCAGATGGTTAGCTTTGATTTGAATATAATGTAGCACAATATGGTAACAATAATATACTATAATATACTATATACAATAATAATATTGTACACTCTGAGGCAGGACATCTGTGTTATAGTATATTCAATATTATACAACCTACAATAATATAATATCCAGACAGTCCACTTAAGATGTATACATCATGCATGTATACAATTATATACATACCCAATGCAATTCATCTGTGTACCTATATTTCGTAGTAAACATGTTATGTATAGTCTAACCTTGCCGTTGTCCAGGCTAGGGTGGGTGAGGACCTGGTGAGGGTTCCGAAGGTAGCCATCTTTGTGCACTTGGTCGGGGAAGCGAAAGGCGTTGGCTTTCCTGAAGTAGGGTCTGTCCTCTGGCAGGTCGAACCGCCCATGCAACTCCTGTTGACATGAGCTCTTTTAGTACCAAGTTGAGAAAATGCACACCAGTAGAACCACATTTTCCAAAAATAATAAAAGGACATGCCAAGAGAATACATTTTTTCTCTGATTATAATATTGACTGGCATATTTTTGGCCGTCAATGATTCAATGGGAATGTATTGCTCAGGGGACCTTGCGGTGGCTCTCCAGCTGACTGTCAGGCACTCCTGCTGGGTATACTACGGTCACCAGGCCCCTGGGCTCTGGGAGGAGGAAGTGGTAAGGCTCAGGCACCAGCAGACTAGTTCCATTCATGTTCTGGAGGGCTGCTTTCTCCATCTCACTCAGCTGACTCATCAGCGCCTCCAACAGGCGATTACAAACACTGCAAGACATCAAATCATGAACAGCGGCAAATCAGAAACTTCATCTGAATGCATTTCATTGCCAAGTAGGTTTTCCCATGAAGAACGTGTCATGATGTGTTGCTAAAGAAAGTGCATACAAGAAACAAAATACAAAAAGGCAACTTTATAGGATTCAAAATAAACACTATACGTATTCTAAAATCGAAAACATCAGTTGTAAAAAAAATCATTATATGATCATGGCATTATCAATGTTGCAGCTGCAGTAAACATCCTTTTTAGAAACAGATTGGGATGCAAAGGTTAAGTATTCAGTACAGTCAGTATTCCATATGTGTGCATTCAATATGAATGATAGTACATATTAAAAGCAGACGTACGTACACTCCGATGGGTTGGTGGCCGGTGGAGCGGATGACACAGTCCATGGGGAGCGTGGTGTGGAGGACATGACCGCTCTGCAGCGTCCTGGTGAGGGTGGGGACCGGCAGGGGTCCTGGCCTGGACACCTCCTTCATCAGGCAGAGGTTTATCACGCTCTAGAGGAGGAAGGAGACACACACACACACACACACACACACACACACACACACACACACACACACACACACACACACACACACAGGCACGCACATGCATACACACATGAAGGTACATGCATGCATACACACGTTTACGTACATGCGTGCACATGCACACAAATACACACACATGCACACAAGCATGTTTGTTTATTCACACACACACACACACACACACACACACACACAATGAATAAACACACAAATAAGACAAATAATGAAAACAACTATCCAGTTCTTCATAAACTGCATAGAGTAGCCAAATATACTGTGTAGGCCTTTACGTCTCTGTAGCCCCAACATCTTTACCAAGATGACACACTGCGCTCACCTCTGTTACAATCTTTTTCATTTTCTTTTTTGAGGCCTTCTTGCCACTGTCTTGGTCATCACCTCTAAAAAAAGGGGAAAATACATTGAAATACGATTTCTTTGACAATCGCTGTGTAAAACACACATGACCAAATTGCTTACTTTATCCATCGTTGCAGATCCTCACAGAGTGTATTTGAGGTTATTTCTCCAGAAGGAGAGTATACGTCCTTGTTTGGCCATATAACAACGGAGCTGTCACACACTGTGAAGACCAGAGACTCCGACTTCACTTGGGAGCGAAGGGTCGCAAAGGTTTTAGAGATGCTCTTTTGAATGGTTGATGCTGAACAAAACAAACAGGTACATGTTAGCCAAGACACAGCTGGGCACAGTTTATTAAGCTGACAAAAGGTTTCTTTTCTAAATGGGTTTTTGTAAAAATCTACTTAATTTAACACAGATATTTTATTATTATATTTCCAGATATGGATATATATGTATCGAACAAATGGATGCTCGTGGATCAATATAACATGTAGGTATTGTAGTTATTGCTGTACACCACACTGTTATCTCTTCTGAAACAAATGATGATGAAGAGAATACAAGCTATGAACCTACCATCTGTGCTCTCTGGGTAACATCTAAATTCGAGTGGACCTTTGACACGCCAGACTATCCCACTCTCAGAAACAGTAGCGTCCGAATAAACCTGTAAGAAATCAAGCCAAGATCACATCAGAATACAGCTGTTTTATCCTACCTTGGATTGTCTATCCTTAATCCATCACGCCAGTATTTTGTGACACAGGGACGAGACAAACCAAAGATGACTTAACATTATATATGTATAGAAATCGTATAATTTAACTTATATGCACACTAGATAGTTATCACAATGACCATAACTGTTGTGTAAACCAGCTGTAAGACAACGTTACTAGCTCCTAGCATTCTGAACGAATGCTATCATTGTCATGCAGTCTTAGTATAATATTTCAAGATTACAACATGACCAAATAAGCACAAATGCATTCATTTTTGCGACCCACTTACCATTGTGGGAATATACACTTTATGGAAGTGAGTACAGTATTTAAACTATTCTTTCTAATTTACTAAACTGAAACTCATGTCTGACGCGTCTTCAACGTGTCTTCTCTGCGGCGGACGCTATTGGGTGAAAATAGCCCTTCCGAGTCACGTGGGTATCTCTTTAAAAGGAAATACACACTTCGAAGGAACGAGCACAAAACATAAATAATAAATAGTTGTTTTTTTATTACACAAATGCTTGATTGTAAACAGTAACACGTTTTTACTATGTAAAACCTAGCAGAAATCTAAAACTAAAATTGATGGCATTTAAATTGAATGTAGACAAGTCAAGCCCTTTACATGTACGACAGCATATATCTTCTATAGAAACATACCCATCATGTGGTTTCAGAAGCAACATTCAAAATGTGTCCTTCACCTGAATCACACTGAATCTCACATACACACACACACACACACACACACACACACACACACACACACACACACACACACACACACACACACACACACACACACACACACACACACACACACACACACACACACACACACACACACACACACACACACACAAATACAGAAAATTGGCCCCGGTCTATGGCACACACACACTGATTAAAACAGGGCTCTCCTAATTCTCAGCATAAAAATCCAAACGTGGTTGGATTTGGTTTGAAACACAGTATCCATGTTAAGTTTGATTTTCTCATGTAAAGTATTCATGCTGGTGTTTTTACACCAGTGATTCGAGATGGGAGCATTATTTCCTAAAAGGTATTGTTTTATTGGGGGGGCTCCAGGGCGGTGGGGAGGTGTCCTGGAGGATAGCCTGGATCCTCCTCTCCTCCTTCTGCCTCCGCAGGTCTCGCTCCTTTCTGGTCTGGAGAAGATACATAAACCAATCAACTAATGAACAGACAGCTTCCACAAAACATCTCTGAAATGAAATACAATCTACTCTTAAAGCTGCTGTAAGATGTCAGATGTGAGAGTTGTGACGAGAGAGAGAGCCGAACATATTGGAAGAGTGCAAGGTTTTAAAACTGAATAACCAAAAAACGTTCTATGTGTTGTGGTATACTCACCAGCCACTTTTCGTACATCTCTAAAGCCATTTTATCTTTCTCTTCTTTCTCGCTTCTCTCCTCCTCTGCTTTCGTTTTGCTTTTCTTGCGCTCGATCGTCACTTTTTCAACGATGACGTTCTTCTTCCTCTCATTCCTTTGTTGTATTGGGGGGGGGGGGGGGGGGGGGGGGGTCATTATCAAGATGTGTCCACATCATAAAATATAAAATAATGGAATATTAAATACATATAATACAATTAAAGTAAATCATTTTATTTTCAAGAAAATAAAAATAATATTGCATCCATGAGAATGATATGACAGTTTGAAGGAAAATGAAAACTTATCCAGACAGTTGTACTGAAAATGAGACAGTTTGAATGAAAACTTATCCGGACAGAAATACTTGTTAAGTCTTCTAAACAAACTCACCAATCTGAAATTGCATATTTGCTGTTTGTCTTTCGCTCTTCCTCCTTTTCCAATTTCTTCTGCTTAAGTTTGTTTTCAGCTTCTTTTTGTTTTCTGTACTTCTCTCTCAACAGCTCGTCATGCCCCTTCTTCCATTTCTCAAACACCTGAAATAATAATATTGGTGATATTATTAGGAAACATTACTATTTTACACGTTCAGTAATCTTTATGAAATGACTCTGCCCTACCTCTATTGCCATCTGCTTCTTCTCTTCTAAATCTTCTACTGCTTTCTGTTGTTTTCTAGCCAGGGCTTCCTTTTCTCTAGCTTTTGCTTTCAGCGCTTCGCTTTTCTTTTCCTTCCAAGCCTCAAATGACGCCAGTGCATTTTCCTTTTTGTCACTGTCATCCTGTTTGACATGAAAAAAAAATTAAGCAATCGTTGTTCATGTATAAACAGTAACGTGTCGGTCTCTGGTCCCAGAACAACTGAACCAAAATGTAAAACATGATCACCATTTTATTTTTTTCTTCTTTAAGGGAATCCTCTTTCTTCTTCTGCTGTTCTTGGTCTTTCAATGTCTCCTGTTTCTTTCTGAGCCATTCCTATTATTGGATAAATTACATGAAAAAGAACTTTACATTCATAGTTGTACTTGGAATAAAGACGTATATGCCTCCATATATAATGAGTAATTTCAGTTGGACAACCGCCAATGTGTATTACCGTACAGTTATAATTAAAAACGAAATAACTAAATTGACCAATCCAAACATTAAGACATGATATTGGTACCTGGTAAACCGCAGCTCTGAGTGAGTCTCCTGCGTCCAGCTGGGGTTGACCCGGAGCAGAGCTGTGGTCAAGCAGCTTCAGGCTCCCCAGGTAGCGGGACTCTACCCTGGACGAACACACACTCCTGGACCTGCCAGAGCTTCTGGTGAGGGAACTTGATGGCCTGAGCAGAAACACATACAGAGTGTTGGGTAACTGATCAGTTTGGACAAATGTCCGACCCCTGATTGGTATCAAATGGAATTCTGGAGTACGACTTGGTGCTCTGTATTTTTTTCATCTGTATAAATTCAAAGTAAATTCTAATTCCAGAGTGAAATAATTTTGGATTATTCAATTTACATTGTGGATATATTCAAATTACAATTACAATTCTAGTTTTTCAATACAAAAAAAAAGTCCAACACCCACCCAACACAGGTTTCCAGATACGTAGGCCTATAACACCAACATTGTCGTTTTGGCCACTGGTTTCGGTTGACTAGGGATAAACAGTTAGTGTACCTGGAATCAGACACTTTTCCGTTGCTAAGGCGATGGCTGACCGGGTCCAGCTGTTTTTCCAAATCTTTCTAGAAGACAACAAAAAAAAGGACTTTCAATATTTAATGTGAACTGCGTTGCTCCATTTTGATTTTGAATAGAGATGGGGTTATTTATAGGTTATATTTTTGGACTCACTCATTAGAGAATATCTGTACACTAACAACCATTTCGGAACTAAAGAAAGTTATTCCAACATTTCTAATGCCTTACTTGAAATTCTTCAAACGACGTGGAGTATTCTCGCTCATGCTCTTTGCTGTCATCCGAATTCAGACGGTCTAAAATGATGAGATGGTTATCCAGAGAAACCGAATCGTAAAGATAATACATGACAAATAAATAGACGTGACAGATAATCTGTAAAATATACGGCAATAAACACATGAACGGACCTAGACTGGCAGAGTCCATCGTGGTCCTGGTGAGGGAGTTTAACTGCTCACTTCGGGGTAACGACAAGGACCGACTACTAGGCGACATCGTGCCGTCGCACTCTGACCCCTGTAATGTCAGCGAAACCACAGAAGAAGACGGGAAGACACGTTCCATCAAATTGCACAGAAAAACTGTGAAAAAACACTTTCCCTTTCAAATCCTTTCCTCCACACATGTTATATTTAGTCTAGAAATCCAACAAAAACCCTATACCCACATGTGGACTATGGTCTTTGGGAGTGACCCCATCCATGGGTGGGACAGGTGTTGAGTGTGTGAGGGACCCAGTTGATGTGGAGTGGAGGCTCTGTGAAGACTGGGGGTCTGCAGAAATGCTCTCCGGGGCCCGGGGGCTCGCACCGTGGGGTCTCTGTCTGGGTCTGGGTCTGGGTCTGGGGGCAGGCCTACCAGCTGCACCATCTACACCACCATCTACACAACGCAGAGATCTTTTATAAATAATCAAAAGGAAAAAAAGGCAGACACACGTTTCCATCTCATCTATGATCTAAGAGGAACAGAATGGTCTAGTTGCTACCCAGACAAATGGGTCTGGGTTTGATCCCCAATGTCCGCTGTCTATAGGTGTAGGCCTCCTTGAGTGAGATGCCCTTATCCCTACCTGCTACCTCACTGTTGCTAAAAGTGTCTGCTAAAACAGTAAATGAATAGAAAACACGATCCATAAACATAACGTTAATGAACACTCTCTCAGACCGACCAGTTGAAGGTGTATCCACTGTGCCGGTTCTCAGCTTGGGAGAGCGAGAGTTTTGTCTCTCCTGGTCTTCAACCGAGTTGCGTTCCTCTTGGCTGTCCCCAGGAGGAGACGCGCGACTCACTGCTTCGTCCACGCCACCGTCGGACGGTGAGGTCAAAGGTGACTTCGGTACCGGACTGCTGACGTCAGACGTCTGTCGTGACAGCGATGACGACCGAAGGAACGTGTGATCTGCGCCGCTTCTGACGGCCGAGTCTTCTTTGTTGACACTACTGGCGGGAGACGGCGTGTGATCGGACGGACCACCGGTGAGGGTGTCAGGTTGGTCCTTCTCGGGTGCATCTTCGGGCGACGTGCTTTCCAACGGGGAGCGGCCTCTCTGGGTCTTGAGGAAGGAAACTCTTTTCTTTGTAGCACCGTGTTTAGACTCGTCGTCTGAAAGGTCAAAGTCGTTGACCTTAGCTTTGCTTCTCCCGGTCTTGAACGCACTGGCTCGGTTTCTCCTCGACCCGAGCTGTTTCAAAAAGTCTGTGAGAATAATGTATGAAGCGGGATAATTAGTACTAAAGTGCAAAAAGTGATTGATCTTTACATGTATGCATTACACATGTGAAATACAGTGTAATAATTGTATTCCAAGATTCTCTTTACCTCTAGGGGGAGATGTTGCACATGGTATGTCTATTCGTCTCTGATCCATGGATGTATGATAAGAACTGATCTGGGGCCATAAGAAATATCCTGTCTGTACTATGGCTGGTATCTGACATGTGCATGTAGCCTACCATTAACGGAATTCACTTGGGTAGGTCTACTGTTGCATGGGTTCATATACAGCCACAGTAAAAGTTAGATGATGGAAAAGTACTACATCATTTTTCTAATGGTTAAAAGAATAGATAGTTATGTAACTTCTGTAAATAGAAGAACCGAGTGAAAAAGCACCATGATGGGTTATGAATAAATCCACATTTGTACTATGATTAGGTGGTTTTTCGACCATCTTGTCTCACCATTTTCATCATCATCTAGGTCATCCGAAAATGAATATCGGTCAGCATTTGTTCTGCTGGCCCTGGCGGAGACAACAGCCTGCAGTTCATCCTAGAAGCACACGAGTTGAGCATTGAAACACACACAATCACACACACACACACACACACACACACACACACACACACACACACACACACACACACACACACACACACACACACACACACACATATACACACTCAAGCACACACACACATATACACACTCACGCACACATTAAGACACACGCACGCACACACACACACACTCGAGCACGCACACACATAGAGAAACACGCATCCATACTCACACACACATACACACACACACATGCACTCACAGAAACACGTATATACACACTCACGCACGCACATACACGTAACGCTATACACACGGCATGGCATTGTTTACATGTATTTACTACTAAAAATGCCAAGCTAAAGTTGGTTTGAGATACTTTACCTGGAAGGTGGTTCTTCTGGACACCTTGGGACTTTTAGAATAAGCCAGTCCCTGATAAATTAAGTCCTTGTTGGTCATTCTGGAAATACGAACATGCGTGCCTTATCCAGAAAGCTAACGGACGGAGGCTATTTTGAGCGCATAGGATTTGACAAAAATAGGATGTGACGCTATCTTCTTGACCGAAAAACGATAAACATATATTCGGATTATTTACAAAAGACTCGTTGTAAGGATTACACATCAAAAACGTTTATCAAACAAAGTCAACCAGCTAGCTAGCATTAGCCTGCCGATTTTGTTGTTGATGGTAACCTATGGTAACGAGGGTTAGAAGGGTTAGGGCTGGAATTCCGGGTGGCAGCCCGCATGCGCAATCTGATCACTATATTACGAATACATCCATCATCCATGGGTTACGTCGGTCTCTCTCTCTCTCTCTCTCTCTCTCTCTCTCTCTCTCTCTCTCTCTCTCTCTCTCTCTCTCTCTCTCTCTCTCTCTCGTCTCTCCCTCTCTCTCCCTCTCTCTCTAGCTATACAATTCAGTAAAATTATCTTTGTAGTTAATTGGTGGTGGTAACTTGGTTATGTATTTCCAATTAACGTTAATGATAGAATGTGTGTGTGTGTGGTGTGTGTGTGTGTGTGTGTGTGGTGTGTGTGTGTGTGTGTGTGTGTGTGTGTGTGCGCATATGGGTGAATTAGTTTGTGTATGTGTGTGCATAAATGTGTGTGTGTGAGTGTAAGTTTGTATTAATACATGTGTACACGTGCATGCATGCATGTGTGTGTGTGTGTAATAGCTGCAGTTCGTGGTGGCATTGTGTTAGGTCTGATATTGCCTCTGCTCTATATATTGACGTTTGATTCTGTTGTAGTACTGAGTACTGCTGGGACCCAGCGAGGCAGGCTGTGTCCACAATCATTATGTCAGCATCAATAACCTCAACCCCCACGTTACGCAATACGCAACTACGCTGGGCTATGCTAATCGTTTCACTCATTCTCTCCTTTTTTACTATTTGTAGTATTAACTATCCAAAATCACAGAGGATGAAGAGGAGGAAGTGTGTGTGTGTGTGTGTGTGTGGGGGGGGGGGGGGGGGGGGGGGGGGGGGGGGGGGGGGGGGGGGGGGGGGGGGGGGGGGGGGGGGGGGGGGGGTACCAGCTGATCTGCACATGAGATGGATGAAGCACTAAACTGTGTGACATCAGTGTGGGAAGGGAACGCATCGCTGCTTTGCTTTAGGGCAGTGCAGTGCCATCATGCGTGATAGACCAAGGCAGGATGACCTGGCACACTGCAGAACCCCCCCCCCCCCCCCCCCCCCCCCCAGTACAGTAACCAATGTAGGTTAATAACACACCTATCAACTGTATTCGTTGGACTCTATACGCTCTGATGTATTAAGGGTTATTGGGATCTTATTGATACAATATGGGTAGTGCTCAGTATGAGAACTAATGTTGACTTTTACATGCTTTTTACACAGCATAAACGCTTCTAGATATATTTAGAGCCAACAGCTGTTGCTGATGGAGATTCAGGGGTCTCTGAAGAGATGCTGGTAATATATATATATATATATATATATATATATATATATACACACACACATATATATATATATATATATATATATATATATATATGTGTGTGTGTGTGTGTGTGTGTGTGTGTGTGTGTGGGTGTTTGAAGTCATACCTGTCATAGTCATGGACATTATTATGACATGGAGGAAACTACACTTCCAGACATAGTTTGGAGGTTTGCTTATAAATTATACATGTCTACTATTTTATCCATGGCCTCTTACCGGTATCCCAACAAGTGCATCCAGCTCAGCAGGGTTGACGCAGTGGGGGGACCCTCCTAACCCTGGCCGTATAAACGCCATGATATTAGCAACACGGGACCAAATATTAATATTCAATTAAACTCATCAGCCTTTTCCACTCCCCTCGAAATATTAACCTGAGACCTAGTGAGAGATCATTATAAACGATCAATAATGGAAGCTTAACCTGTCCTGACTGAACAAGACACCTCCATGTTATTCCGGCTGCCGTGGGCTTCATTCACCTAGCGGCCAGCATGGTTCTGTGTTGATTCTAAACGTTAGCTGGGTGGGGGAACAGAATACGGAAATCTGAATTCAGTTCCCCCACCTGGCTAACATCTACAACCAAGATGGCCGCCCATAGATGAACTAGCACTAGCTAGTGCCTGCTAGTGCCTTGCCTCATAGGGTCGTACCCCGCAGGAAGATGTCAGGACAGCAGATGGAGAAGGACTCTCTGCCAGTTCTAAGGAGGTCTTTTAAAAGACTTGTTTTTATCTCACACTTACACACACACACACACACACACACACACACACACACACACACACACACACACACACACACTCTCTCTCTCTCTCTCTCTCTCTCTCTCTCTCTCTCTCTCTCACACACACACATACACACACACTCTCTCTCTCTCTCTCTCTCTCTCTCTCTCTCTCTCTCTCACACACACACACACACACACACACACACACACACACACACACACACACACACACACACACACACACACACAGCTTACTGTTCTAGTTGGAATAATGATGCTTTAAAGTAAAGTACAAATACGGAAACAAGAACAAAAGCAAAACAAGCTACATTCTGTGGCTGGCCCCCCATGAATGCTTTTCTTTATTTTTTATTTTGTGTGTCTGTTTGTTTGCTTGATTTCACCATTAGGAACATTGTGAACATTCATAGGCCTATTGTCCTCCACAGCGGTACATGTCTTCGTCACAATGCACTAGACATGATGCTTGTAAGTAACCGTTTAGTCTGAAATATATCAGTCCTCAAGAGGAGAAAAAGCGTAATGACCTCAATATTGGCAATATCAATAGCACATTGGCGTCATGGAACATGTCATAATAAATGTTTTCCAAATAATTACCAATGATTGCAATAACATCACAGAAGGATGTGTTTTCATAACTTTGTGTTTTAATTTTGCGTTCTCATTCCATTTGGTTTTCTTGTGGTTTCCAAGGCTAATTTAAACTCATTAAGACTCATCGAAATAAGTGTTGTTTAAATATGTGCTGTATCACTTTTTATATCCATTTAAGAGCACCGGCAGATCTAAACATGCAGAATGGATAGGGGTTCTAAGCTTTTATGATTTCTTTGATTTTATCGTTTCAATGACGACATTTCCATTTATAAATTATATATTAATAGTGTTAGGCCATCAGTAAATGACCCACAAAACAAGAGTTACAGCAGCAACCCTCCAACATACCTGCAAACCACAACATCTGCATGTGGCTATAAAAATAGCATTGCAGTGGGTTTTCATTATTTAAACCTTGAAATGCAATACTGTTTTTAGACAGAGCTGTTTTTTAATAAACTGTTGTTTTATGTATTTATGAAACTCCAACTTAGTTATTTGACCTATGTAAAGTTTTCTTTATAATTATTATTGTTATGATTATGATTATGATGATGATAATAATATTAATAATATTAATAATAACAATAGTAATAATAATCATAATGATTATTATGATTTGTATTATTATGATGATTATTATATAATTTAATATGTAACATATTGATGCTGGAGAAATTATTTCCTTTTCATTGACTATACTGATATGATATGCTATTGTAAATTCTGAATAACAGATTTTAATTCCTTCCGTTGGGTATGTTCTCGGGATAAAACTAACCAAGATTTGTAATCGCGCATGTAATCGCAGTTTAAGCTTTTACGCTGGCGGCCAATTTGTTACCAGACAGCGCAATACGCGCACAGTCCCCAGAAAAAAAAAACATTTCAGTCTGCAGCTGATAGGTTGTCAGGCTCTACCAACCTACTTGCGCATCGATTGGTCCACCCGGTTCTTCACCAGGTTCCCATTGGCTTTTCATGATGGTAGTTCACTGTCGCCACATGCTCGTTTACTTTAGAATGAATATAGATTTTGGGATTTTTTCGTTGGTCATTTGAATCAGGAGTCAGAGCGCAAGAGACTCGGAGCATCGCTTGGCCACACCGCCGAAGAGAGAATGATGGAATTTCGTTTCGGCAGCACAGTGGCCTGAAGATAATTATCTGCCAGCTGAGATTAAAGAAGAAAAAAAAAAGAGATACGAGCGTTAAGATGTTTTGCACGAAGCTGAAAGATCTGAACATTTCTGGAGAGTGTCCTTTCTCCAGCCTTGCCCAGAAGAGTGAGTCTGGAGACTTTGAGGATGGCTCCAGTGACGCCACGGATATATTGCCTATTTCTAAGGATGTGCCAGAGAAAAGCGGCGACGGTCTACCCCCGCAGAGACTATCCAGATTGAAAGTTAACCTTCATTCACTTGGAGAGAGCATCCAAAAACTGGCTAATCCCGAGGTCAGTCTAAAATCAATGCTCACCAATTAACCCTAATTAGCATGCTACTTATGTAAGAACGTGTTATACAACGGCTGACAAAATATGAAATATTACAGATTTATTATGCAAGAATTTGGCAGGCAACGTTCTTGTGTTTCAGCCATCATTTATAAATAAATGGGCTGTAGTCCTGAGTGGTGGGCTACATTGTTTAACATTTAGTATACAAATGCCTGTTTTTGTGTTTGATTAAAGGTTTTTTTGTATTCAAATAAAAAGCTGTAGGCCTCTAACTTGCCTAATACTTTCAACAGTTTCAAAGACTGCACAGTGCTCTCAATCGAATAGTGAATCCTAAAATACACACGAGAGACAACGAAAGGTAAGACAAATGGAAGAATGATGTCCATCTTGGTAATAATGAGCTTTTATTTATGCATTAGGCCTGCTGCTCTGTAGGCCTAATAGCAACACAGTGACATACTTATTGTGTAAACGATATTTAGCATAAAAACACCTC
The DNA here is from genome assembly GCA_026745465.1 of Lota lota. Classification (NCBI taxonomy): domain Eukaryota; kingdom Metazoa; phylum Chordata; class Actinopteri; order Gadiformes; family Lotidae; genus Lota; species Lota lota. The sequence goes on along the minus strand of JACYXH010000409.1, from coordinate 1,194,026 downwards.
AAATGTGGACTTTGATTGACTTGGACATGACAGTCTTTTCCCTTCCAACATTACTTTCCGAAAATGAACTGTATGTATTTGTCCCCTCAGCCTGGAAACATGCCCGTGTTCTTGTGATAAACCAGAACATCTACTACACATAATGACGACATACTCCACCAAAACAGGTAAACAGCACGCGCCTACATCCATCCATCTCACATACATGTACACTCAACTCTACGTTATCGTTGACCCGTGACATGGCGTCCCTGACCTGCTGTGCTTTGTGGCCCCGGGCCCCCCCCCCCCCCCCCCCCCCGGCGGTCAGGGATCCAAATGGACGCGGTGCGAGTGGCGCTGGGGGAGGAGCTCTTCCAGATGTGCTACGAGGAGGATGGCCACGTGCTGCGGGTGGTGGGGGGGGCCCTCCACGACTTCCTCAACAGCTTCAACGTCCTGCTGAGACAGAGCAGCGGCACGTCGCAGCGGTCCCGCGCCGACTCTGACGCCGGCGCCGGCGCCGGCGCCGGCCCGGGCTCGGCGCCGAGCCACGAACCCTCGGTGCTGTGCCTGGACAAGGACCCGGGCCTGCTCACCGTCTACTACTTCAACCCCCAGCCAATCACGGAGCTCTTCTTCCCCGGCGTGATCCGGGCGGCCGCCAGCGTGCTGTACCACACCAGCGTGGAGGTGGTGCTCACGGACCCGGCGGGGGCCGGCAAGGACTGCATCCTGCGGGCCAGCCCCCAGCATAGCCTGCGCTACACGGTGGTGGTGAAGGACACCAGGAGCCTCAGCCCCAGCCCCCTGAGGGCCACCTCGGCCGGGACCTTCCCCAGCTCCCTGTTCTGCACCACCTTCCCCTTCCACCTGCTGCTGGACCAGGACCTGCTGCTGCTGCAGATCGGACACGGCCTCCGCAAGAGGCTCTCCCGCAAGGAGGGCCCGCTGAGGAGGGTTACCTCCTTCCAGGAGCACTTCTGCATCGTGTCGCCCCAGATCAGGTGCTCCTTCCAGGGCATCCTGACCATGCTGAACACGCAATTCATCATCCGGATCAGACACACGGACGCCTGCAGCGCGGACGGCACGGGGAAGGTAGGGTGGCACCGCTGACCAGGCGCCCCAGTAAGGGATCAGCAGCTGGATGAATAGCTAAGGCTGCTTAAGCAATTCATTAGCGTACGTGCTAACCCCCCCCCCCCCCCCCCCCCACCCACCCACCCATTCCCAACCCACAGCCCAGAGTGAAATATCAACACTACCCCCCCTCCCCCCTCTTCCAGAGGAGTTCCCAGACTCCTCTGGGACCTCAACCGAGAGTTGTTGTACAGCACCATGGCTACCTGCCTAGCAATGCTGACTTCTCTGGAAGCAAATCACTAAAGATTCCATGGCGCTTATTACCAGAGTAGGGGTGCTTACCCCGGTGTCCTAGACAAATTCCCAACCTGGCTCTTGTACCAACATGGCGACCTTATCATACCCTCTAAATGGATAGTCTCACTGTTCACCTATCCACAGTGACAGCCAGTATGTGGTGAGCATTCTGGCTGCTGTGCATCAAGCTAGTGGGTGATACACAATGTTGGCGGATGTGATGTGATAAAGTAGGATCATTTGATGATGAGGAACATCTTTTAATGGGATAGAGTACCTCTATTTTCAAAATGTTGGGGTTTAGCTCTGTCATCATAGGCGTTAAAGTCTACACCATTCCTATCAGCAATTAGATGTGTAATGTAAAGATAGGCAAAACATTAAATCTAATATTAGATCAACAATACCAAACATTAGTTGGTTTTCTTTCGCCTGCCATACAAACCCGAGAAAGCCATTCAGCACCCAAACAATTGTTCAAAATGCTAGAACACTGTTTATATTTTACTAGTGCTGTGGAAAGCACTTCAACACAATGACTACTTGAATATGGATAGTAATCTAAAAGCCACCATTTTTTCGTGTTTACCTTGAATTGTGAACAAAAGTGTGTGTTTCTCTCTCCGTCATGTGAGATACACGGTTCTACTGTGACAGAATGAAGTGATGAGTGGAAATATTAGTGATACTTTGAAAACATTCTAAAAGGCTTAACCATCAGCCGCTTTCCCCTCCCTCTCCTGCCAGCTGATGGACCTGAAGGGCCAGATGATCTACGTGTCCGAGTCCAACGCCGTCCTCTTCCTGGGCTCCCCGTGCGTGGACAAGCTAGAGGAGCTGACGGGCCGCGGCCTGTACCTCTCTGACATCCCCATCCACAACGCCCTGCGCGACGTGGTGCTGGTCGGGGAGCAGGCCAAGGCCCAGGACGGCCTGAAGAAGCGCCTGGGGAAGGCCAAGACGGCCCTGGAGCATGCCCACCAGGCGCTGGAGGAGGAGAAGAAGAGGACGGTGGACCTCCTGTTCACCATCTTCCCCGGCACCGTGGCCCAGGAGCTGTGGCAGGGCCACACGGTGCAGGCCAAGAAGTTTGACCGCGTCACAATGTTGTTCTCCGACATCGTGGGCTTCACGGCTGTGTGCTCCCGATGCACGCCCATGCAAGTGGTGACCATGTTGAACGAGCTCTACACCCGCTTCGACCACCAGTGTGGGGAGCTGGACGTGTACAAGGTACGCTCCGGGAACTGAATTTAGACACCGCGTTGATGACCTGAACGCCTATCAGAAATCTTAATGAACACTTTTTCGAATGTTGAAATGGATTCCTAAGAATGAATCCATTTCCACATGAATTTGTCGCTAATTACATGTAGGCTTATATATTTGATGAAATGGTGAAAATAACTAAATAATTAATATATACTTGTGCACTAGATAGCGTAAGCACTGCACATTTATGGGAATCGCAATTGATAAATAAACCATAATTAATGTAATGTTATATTAGTTTGATTGGTTTAGAGTTTACATTTCTAACAGTTGTATTTCTTCAGTAGCTAGCGCAATAATTATCAAACTACAATGGACGTCAGTTTTTAAACTAAAAACCTTCTAAAACCTAAATCCTACTTTTGACAAGACAAGGATGAGTTAATCACCTTCCCTCTCACCAAAGAACACATGACCTCAGTCCGGTTCTCACATCACATATTCCGGAGCGTAAACAAAATGGCAGACTGCTTCAATGTTTGTTGAGGACGGAGCTAGCCTGTAGCTCATAACTAGCACGACTGGAGCCAACTGCTCTCAATCCGCGAGGAGTTTGGCTAGTGTAATCAGAGTGTCATGGACGCATTACACAGAGAGTAGCGTGTTTGACAAATGTCTCGTAAAACACCAGGAAGTTAGGGTCTCCTTTAGCACCCTGTTTCATGTCCATATGTAGCTAAAAATAGCTACCTTCGTCTTTTTCACCACAGCACAGCACTTGAGTTATGTATATAGTGTCTTTTTCCATCTAGGATTTGGAAGTCAACCTTCTTCATGGCCCAGGGAGGAAACAGCTATTACATCCTGTCTCTCTTGTTGTTTGGAGTTTTTGTCTCTTTAATTTCTACAGTGATGTAAAAGGTTGTCGTTTGATTCATAGTGGGTTGTATGTGTATGTATATATATATATATAGAGAGAGAGAGAGAGAGAGAGAGAGAGAGAGAGAGAGAGAGAGAGAGAGAGAGAGAGAGAGAGAGAGAGAGAGAGAGAGAGAGAGATCTAATGGCCAAAACAGGATTTGCGTTGATAAGCTTTATGCCATTTCTATTCACAAACATTTAAGCTACTGTTTGGATAAATAAATGTTGTACCTAATAGGATTCATGTTTGTTTCAAAGAGCCATTTTTTCTTTGTACTGTTTAGGTAGAGACTATTGGCGATGCTTACTGTGTAGCAGGTGGCTTGCACAAGGAAAGCAAGACACATGCGTTCCAAATAGCACACATGGCGTTGAAGATGATGGAGCTATCCAACGATGTAAGGACTCCCACGGGAGATACCATTCAGGTGAGGAACATACAACCTTAATTCTACTACTCATCGTTAAACTCAGTCGGCTTATGCACGGATATCATAATAGAGAATAAAGTGCTTCTTTTAAAAGCAACATTTCCAGAAGCTGAATAAAACAGCACCATCATGTTGGAAGTTGTATTTATTATTTGTATTGAAATACTGGTATGCAACTAAATGTTCAAAGCCATTGAACTATGGCAGGTGTACCATTCGGAATGCATTGGGGAATTAAAAAGTGAAAACAAGCATGACCCATTATGTATGTCAAGAAGTACATGTAATGAAAAACCATTCTCACCTCTAGAGTTCTGATTTGAACTCAAAGTTCTGATTTGAACTGAGGGTTCTGATTTGAGCTCAGGGTTCTTATTTGAGCTCAGAGTTCTGGTTTGAACTCTAGAGTTCTGATTTGAATTCAGAGTTCTGTTTTGAACTCAGAGTTCTGATTTGAACTCAGGGTTCTGATTTAAACTCAGGAGTTCTGATTGGTTGGAACGTTCTGTGTGTTCTAGATGCGCATCGGCCTCCACACTGGGTCGGTGCTGGCCGGGGTGGTAGGGGTCAAGATGCCGCGCTACTGCCTGTTTGGCAACAACGTCACGTTGGCCAACAAGTTTGAATCTTGTAGCCAACCGAGTAAAATCAACGTCAGCCCCACGACTTACGGGTGAGTGCCCCGACCCCTCTGAATAACGCAGGACCTGAGGTATCCAGTAGATTGCTCTAACTGTAATGAGCCGTTCGGTTTACTTACTCGTTAATACGGTGATTTACTAACACGGAACACATTATTCAACTCTTTATAAACAGAGTATAAAAAAATGATTTACTTACGCAATAAAGCTTTTCCACGTTCTAAGTTAAACCATTACCATTGCATTCTGTCTGTGATTCCGTTCAGAGCGTCGCTATTCCATTACAACATGAGAACATTTTAGAAAACTGAGCTTTATACAAACAAGAATGCCAACCTGCTTGAATACACACGTCACATTCAAGTGGTCTCCCACGTGCTCATGTTCTTTATCGCAAGTCCCTCTCATTCCCAGCGGATCTGTGCAGCAGAACCTAGCAATGTTTCCTTGTTTCCTCCGCGGATGATAGATGCTTTATTTTCCTGTTCTCTGTCCTAGACTGCTGAAAGACTGCCAGGGGTTTGTCTTCATTCCAAGAAGCCGACTGGAGCTTCCGGCCAATTTTCCAGACGATATCCCTGGTGTTTGTTACTTTCTGGAGCCTTCTGATAATATCCCCAGCGGTGATTTTATGAATGACTGTCTGCAGAAAGAGCTGGAGCACAACACCACCACCACCACCACCACCACCACCACCAACACTACAAACTGAAACTGAAACTGAAACTAGCAAATTAACTATTAATGAATTACGAGTATGTGTTTTCAATTTCTTTTTGTAGCTACCGATAAGACGATGATGTTTATATTTCAAAGCATCGGTATACGTTCGTTATTTTAATAACTTGTAGAATTGTATGTACGAGAGAGAGAGAGAGAGAGAGAGAGAGAGAGAGAGAAAACTTTGTGATCATCATCATTGCTGCCATTCAGAAGAAGAATATCTTGAGGCTATTTTCATTGCTAAACGTTGTGAACCATGAATATGAAGTGCCAAAAAGCAGGTCAAGTGTTGTATTTTGTCATTTGACATGTACCTATTTAAAATGAACATCTCGTGTCAAATATTGTGATGTCACAAAATCCCCAAAAAATCCAGAAGGACCAGGAAATATAATAACTAGATTTCCTGTGAAAGTGGAGGGAACATTAGGATAGATTTAGGGGTTCACCTATGACCATTACATTCCAGTATTCACGTCTCCTTTCCTCTTCAAGAAGTTGACGCAGAATAGATAAACTCAAGGTGCCTTATGGGAAATGTCATCTGTAGCATGGGAACACACCCCTTCCTCTTTGTATTATATGTGCATTTTCTATTCTTCATAGCTAAGGATAAGGCTAATGCATTGTGTACAATAACGCTTGTGATACATATGTATAATTGTCAAGTATATGTTTTACAACGTTTTTGTTGTTTTCACAGCACAGTATGCATTCTTAAACTCATGTTTAAAAGATCCAAATCATTCCAGAATACACTAACTAGGCACTATATATATATATATATATATATATATATATATATATATATATATATATATATATATATATATATATATGTGTGTGTGTGTGTGTGTTTCCTAGTGTGTTTTTGTAATTGTTTAATTGCACATTTTCCTAAAACATACAACAACCACACAGAAGAAAACAATGAATGTTATAACACGTGTATGGAATTTAAAGTATTAACATTATTATAGTTTGTAATGTAATCAAAGCACAATAAATATTACTAATACTTGTATGCAGTTATGTTCTCTTTTTAAATTTACTTTATGTGAAGCGACAATGGCAATCATTGCTTTACTGGATTTACTAACTACCAATATGATTATTATTATCAAAATTATGATTACGATTATGATTATTATGTGATTCTACTAGTGGTAGTAGAAGCACCTAATAGTAATAGTAGTAGCAGTACCAATTAGGTATTGTATTATATGTATATATATATATATATATATATATATATATATATACATCACATACATCATACTGTGAAATGGATACTCATTTGTATTTATTTTTAAAGAAGATCACTACGCACTGACAGGGTCACACGCTCTCTAGACATCTCTGGTCTGGTGAGGACCTCTGGATTGTCAACATCACTGGATCAGCCCTCAACACAGTTCCAGCGGGCTCTATGATCATGCGTCACCGCGTCCTGACCTCCTATTGGACGACGAAAGAGTCGGAGCTGGCTAGGGAAAAAAGGAATGGACGCTCCGCGACGCAGCAGCATCCAGAACAAGTGATGAGGGTTTTATAAAATACGACTGTCACATCCCAAAATATAAAACTAAAGAACGAAGAGCAGCCTATATAATGGTACGTGCATTGTGTTTTTACGTCGCCCACAAGCTATTTACTTAAAGTGTTTTTGCGGACGTCGGACGATGGGGATGCGGTCTATTTTCGTTTGACGTTTCCTGCTCAGACAGGGACCACTATTTGGTTGTAAATAATATGATATATTGTTATGGGATACTGAGTTTGATATGAATGCAGAAATGTCTGTTTACCGTAAATATTATGTTCGTTGAAGTATATTGCTGTCAGCGCACCATGCGCCTTCGCCGCGAAGAGGACATTCGAGTAAATACTAATTTGCATAACCACTCGTTTCTGATCTGCGTTATTAAATGTTGTTTACATTTCAGTATGGCTTTGTGAACCACGCGTTGGAGCTGCTCGTACTGAGAAACTATGGTCCGGGGGTTTGGGAAGATATCAAGTGAGTTTCTGAGTCCATGTTGCTTTTCTGGGTACAACTCGAAACCATCGCTGAACAACTGTGCTAAACTATAGTTTAAACTATAGTTTTGACCCATATATGGGGCAAGGCCATCAAACGTTTTCCTCATATATGTTGAGCAAACAGGGTTACACCATTCACAGAATAAGGAATGTACTATGTTCAAGAAACTCCAAGAAATAGGCTAATATGGGAATTAAAGTGATTTTTTGAGAACCCTCACCAAAAACGTTCAAAGGTTTATCAGTGCAAACTTGACTTTTACTAGCCTATAAGAGAAATGCCCTGCCATCATTCACTGTGTAGTTTTTCAGCAGACTCAAATATTTGGCCTTGTGTCCGTTTACAGTTTAAATGTGGTCTGTTAAGCTCCTGTGATCTCACCCAGCCTGTAAAGAAAAGCTTTTTTCCCCCTAAAATATTTTTATTTAACTGTAAATCAAATGTATTTTTCCTAAAATATCCATAAACCATAATAAATAGTGTGGCTACGTGTATCTTATTTTTTGGCTTTGTTAACAATTACAGAATGTACTGATTTGACTCATAATCATTTTCGAAAGGCTTTTGGGTTGTTTGTTCAGCTGTTACCACTCAGGGGGACAAGTTCCCGGCTAGACTGTAGAAGCATAACTATATTCCATCTTATCAACTGTAATCTGTTCCAACAGTTGGTGTCAACAGAGATACATATGATTCAGATTGAAATATGTATGTTTGTTGCAGGCGGGAGGCCCAGTTGGATGTGGAGGGCCAGTTCCTAGTGAGAATTATTTACGATGACGCAAAAACCTACGATCTAGTGGCAGCCGCCAGTAAAGTCCTCAGTAAGTGATATGTTTAGTCGTTGTTGTTTTTTCATTTCTAGTATGCACACTACCTTACTACGAATGATTACTATTACATTACTAGAAAACGGGGGGCAGGATGGGCTAGTGTTTAGGGTGTTGACTCCCAGCTGAGAGCTTCTGGGTTCCGAACCCCGATGTCTGAGTCTAAAGGCTCGGACATACTTTCCACGTTGTGTGTCCGCGGAAATGTACTGGTCGCGTGGATGCGCACGCGGTTCCATTCGTTGGCGGACCATCGCGGACGCGGAAAGTATGAATTAGCCTTAACTGTAAACATTCTTTGACAAGATGCCTCCTATCTCCTACCTGCCCCTTAGTGACAAGTAGGACTATCTCATACATTTTCACGTAGGTACGTTTGGAAAATCTACATTCTGCTAAATAGGCTGCCTAATATTTTATATGACTATTTAGAACAAATGTGTTCAGATGGAAGAACAGCTGTCTATTTCATAACATGTGTTTCAGAAATCGACGCAGGGGACATTTTACAGATGTTTGGGAAGATGTTTTTCGAGTTTTGCCAGGAATCGGGATACGACACTATCCTGCGAGTGTTGGGGTCCAACGTCCGCGAATTCCTCCAAGTAAGTCTGGGCCGATATCGAGGGCTTCAGGTTGTAAGTTAAATTCATGGAAATTTATCACCTCATGAATTAAAATGACCAAAATCCCTGCAAGAGTTTCCAAACGGCAGGATCAGGATAAAATGCCAATGCAAAATCGGCCATTTTCAAAAAGATCTTAAATCGTATATATCTTTTTACTATTGTGTTTGTAATTGTACATCCGTATGTTTCTCAGAATTTGGACGCCCTCCACGACCACCTGGGCACCATCTACCCCGGGATGAGGGCCCCATCGTTCCGATGCACGGACGCGGAGCGAGGCAACAACCTGATCCTGCACTACTACTCCGAGAGGGAGGGACTGCAGGACATCGTGATCGGCATCATTAAGACCGTGGCCCAACAGATCCACGGCACCGAGATCGAGATGAAGGTGTGTGTTGGACTGTTGTAGTGCTCTTTTTGCGCCTTTATTGTGAAGACAAGCTAAGATGCCCCCTTTTGCGGTGAATGCTTCCTATTCTTTCACAACCTTTTGTTGTAACCTCTTTTTGTTATTCAGAATGTGCTCACCATCATCACTTTTTGTTGAAATGGCCGTGTAATACTGCCATCAAAGGTTGTGGTTGCATTCTGTGCATGTGTGTGTGTATGTGCGCATGTGTGCGTTTGTGTGTGTGTGTGTGTGTGTATGTGCGCAGGTGAGCATTTGTGTGTGTTGAGTTTGTCTTGGTGCGATTAAGAAGCTTTAAGAAAACATCCCTGTTTCCCATTACATTTCAACATAATTTGAGGATTACAGAGAATACTACGAAATCGGAGCTGAGCTATGTTTCACTTGATCAGTGTGTGTGTGAAAGCCAGATAATTCTGGTATGTCCCCAGGGGAATCCCATGTTCCCTCCGTTCACCAGGTATCTATCCTTAGCTCCTCTCGGAACTAATCACTGTGTTGAGACGCCAGTGGCCTCCATAAGATCACTTGTGTAACACTAGAAAAAAGAAAAGAAGAGGAAAAGAAAGATCCGTCAGGTGTTCCAAATGTGACACCCAAGTCTCTGGCGCTATTGCCCACCGTTGCTATGGCAACAGGGCGCAGACAGTGTGCTCGCCGCGACACCGCGCCTTATTGCTGTACTCCCATTGGACAGCATGATGATAGCGCACACACAAATATGCACACGCACACACACACACACACGCACACACACTTGTTACGTTACAGCACCTGTTTAACACTAGCAGTACTATGTTATATTCATCGTGTTTTTCACACTCCTAAGAAATGTCATGAAAGAATGGTTCACTGTTATTTGGTAATTAGTCCACATGCAGCATTATCCAGTCATGTGCTTTATACAATTTTGCTCCTGCTGTAAAATACAATTTTGAGGGAATCTGCTCTCTAAACAAACATTAGGTTATAATAAACCCTTTTTTCGAACTACAAAGACTAGTTCCCCTACTGGATTACACGTCACAGTTTTAATAACAGGTTTTAAAAAGGGCATCCGTATTCCGACAATATAATTCCGTTATTCTGAAGTAAAAGTCGCAGTTCCGCGGAACAAGCTGTGGTTCTGGCTGGGTCCTGAAAACAAGATGTCCTCCAGGTGATCCAGCAGAAGAGCGAGGAGTGCGACCACATCAAGTTCCTGATCGAGGAGAAGGACTCAGAGGAGGAGGCCTTCTACGAGGACCTGGACGGCTTCGAGGAGAACGGCACCCAGGAGACCCGCATCAGCCCCTACACCTTCTGCAAGGCCTTCCCCTTCCACCTCATGTTCGACAAGGACCTCGTGCTCACGCAGTGTGGGAACGCCATCTACCGCGTGCTGCCCCAGGTGCCCCCCCGCACACACACACGCACACGCACACACACGCACACACACGCACACACACACACACGCACACACATGCACGTACACACACACACATCTATGCACACACACGTACACGCACACATACACACACACACACGCACATGCACACACATGCACACACATCTACGCACACACACACACACACACATACACACACACACACACACACACACACACACACACACTGTGTGTGTTCTAAATGATATGGTTCTGCTGTTCTTACTGACTTGGTTTTACTGTTCTTGCTGACCTGGTTCTGCTGTTTTTACTGACCTGGTTCTACTGTTCTTACTGACCTGGTTCTTCTGTTCTTACTGGCCTGGTTCTACTGTTTTTACTGACCTGGTTCTACTGTTCCTAATGACCTGGTTAACTGGTGTTACTGGCCTGGTTCTACTGTTCTTACTGACCTGGTTCTGCTGTTCTTACTGGCCTGGTTCCACTGTTCTTACTTGCCTGGTTCTGTTTTTCGTACTGGCGAGGTTCTGCTGTTCTTAGTGACCTGGTTCTACTGTTTTTACAGACCTGGTTCTGCTGGTCTTAGTGACCTGGTTCTACTGTTCTTACAGACCTGGTTCTGCTGTTCTTAATGACCTGGTTGTACTGTTCTTACTGACCTGGTTCTGCTGTTCTTACTGACCTGGTTCTGCTGTTCTTAATGACCTGGTTCTACTGTTCTTACAGACCTGGTTCTGCTGTTCTTATAGACCTGGTTCTGCTATTCTTAGTGACCTGGTTCTGCTGTTCTTATAGACCTGGTTCTGCTATTCTTAGTGACCTGGTTCTACTGTTCTTACAGACCTGGTTCTGCTGTTCTTATAGACCTGGTTCTGCTATTCTTAGTGACCTGGTTCTGCTGTTCTTATAGACCTGGTTCTGCTATTCTTAGTGACCTGGTTCTACTGTTCTTACAGACCTGGTTCTGCTGTTCTTACTGACCTGGTTCTGCTGTTCTTAATAACCTGGTTGTACTGTTCTTACAGACCTGGTTCTGCTGTTCATACTGACCTGGTTCTGCTGTTCTTAATGACCTGGTTGTACTGTTCTTACTGACCTGGTTCTGCTGTTCTTACTGACCTGGTTCTGCTGTTCTTAATGACCTGGTTGTACTGTTCTTACTGACCTGGTTCTGCTGTTCCTACTGACCTGGTTCTGTGCTGTGTTCTCCAGCTCCAGCCAGGGACCTGTAACCTCCCGTCGGTCTTCTCTCTGGTGCGTCCGCACATCGACTTCAGCTTCCACGGCATCCTGTCCCACATCAACACCGTGTTTGTCCTGCGGAGCAAGGTACACAGAGATAGGATGAGATGCGCTAGGAAACCCTTCAGATATCCCCTGAAGAGGACAGATACTCAGACTTTACAGTGGGCAACATTGGTAGGACAGCACAAATCAAACAAACATCAGCAGTGAAGTCGATGTACAGGTGAACAAAAAGTATATACCACAAAATGGATTCATTTAGTAATTGTTCAGATTATCTATAAAGATTGTATGGCGTTTTGTATGATTTTTTTATAAATATATTTGATGATGATGATAGTGAGGGTGGTGATGAGGACGATGATGAAGATGATGGTGATAATGATCATGGTGATGAAGAAGCTGTCGCCCACCAGGAGGGCCTGCTGAACGTGGAGCCGGTGGAGAACGAGGACGAGCTGACGGGCGTGGAGATCAGCTGTCTGAGGCTGAAGGGCCAGATGATCTACCTGCCAGAGGCCGAGAACATCCTCTTCCTGTGCTCCCCCAGGTAGGCCCCAGCCACTCCTCAGGTAGGCCCCGCCCACTCATCAGGTAGCCCCTGCCCCCATATAGGCCCTACCCACTCCGTATATAGGTCCCACCCACTCACCCAGGTAGGCCTCGCTCACTCCCCGCGTAGGCCACGCCCACTACCCCAGATAGTGCCCCCCCCCCCCCCCCCCCCCCCCCCACCGGCTTAATGTAATTAATGAAAAAATGAAAAAAAAAATAATAATGAATGAAAAAAAAAAGACAAATATATATAAATAAAAATAATATATAAAAAAAGGAAATGTCCATAATATTAAAATGGTTCATATTAATTTGAATTCATGTGAAAAATAATATAGTTAAAACTGTTATTTCTGTCAGTATTTGAGCTACATGCTACAAACCCACACACACAGACACACATACACACATCTATTGGCGGCAAAACACAAGAAAACAAAAGCAAGGACACACACACATATGCATACTGCCATAGGTATAAAATAAATAAAATAAAATAAAATAAAAAACACCTACTCACACACTTGAATCCTAACCCCCACAGGAATAACAAGGGGCCCACCTTGACTTGAAACGACGCGGGTCGTTCCAGCATCACATTCTCATCATGCTAACTAAACCAAGTATTAATACTGTAATTAAACCATGAATCACATCCCCTGCTCTCATTATACAGAGGGGGTTGTATGTGCTCATATTGTGCTCTCCATTAGTCAACCTTTTGCCTCACGATCGTTTTTACAGCCATTATATCTCTGCTTACACCCAGCGGCCTGGACGGTTGGAGCAGCTAAATAAATAACTGATGAATTAAAGACCAAATAAAATCCCCCAAGGGAAAATGACGGTGGTTGGTTACGGTTATTTTCTCTTCTGCGCGGAACTCATAAAGCATAAACTCATAAAACATTGAATTACTGATGCAAGTTAACATTAAGAAGATGAGAACCAACACTAGGTCAGTCCTAGAGGTTCGGGGAATTAAAAGATTAATACTTGTATGTGTCTAAATGTGTGTATACTCCTTTTGATTTGCAAAACGGGTTGTCATCAATAGAAAGTCACTCGTTCAGAATCATATTACCTCAACATTTAGCTCATCAAAGAAAAAAATCCTTTCCCATGAAATACAAAAATACAGGAAATACATAAAACATCTCTGTCTGAACACAAGGTCAGGGTTTAGTATTGGAATGTTCATTTTGTGTACACTTGTTACACAAAACAGACACAATTTCAGAGTGTACCGCGTCAAAAGGCAACACATATGTAGCAAAGTCCACTACTACACGCCACCTAGGTGGCTTTTCTCACTCCACCTAGGTGACTTTCCTCGGGCTCCTCCAAATGAATGGACACAGGGTGGTGATGTTAAATCCAGTTTATTGTTAAAGTTGCAGTTGAATGAGGCATACAGCTGGTGCTGCATGCCAGAGAGCTCTCCTCGAGTGTGTGTGGTGGTGGCTGGTTTAACCTGTGCACACTGATTGCTCAATGTGCAACAGGTGTGCAGCCCCACCCAGCCCCAGAGTCCAATCAGTCTGACTCAGGCCAGGTGAGGCTGCTTAAACCAGCCACCATCCACACACACTCCCACATACCCCCAACACCCAATTGAAGCCGGGGAGTATCCCCGGCTGAAACCTACTCCCCCCCCCCCCCCCCCCCCTCCTCCTCCACCCCCCATCCAAAAAAAAAAATCCTAAACCGGACTCTGACCAGGGTTACCATACCTAAAAAAACAAAAAAAAAACAACCCCTACCCCACAGTCCCCACACCTCCCCAGGGTGACACCCCAACCCACCCTCCCCCTCCATCCTGGAGACTCGGAGGCCTGGGCTGCTGCCTTGACTGGCGGAGGTGTCGGCGGACTTGGCGGTCCACTCCAGCCCACCCTCCCCCTCCATCCTGGAGACTCGGAGGCCTGAGCTGCTGACCCAGGGCTGTCTGGACAGGCTGGCGGAAGAGTTGGTTGGGCTGCGGCGCTGGCTGGATGCCGGGGTGGCTAGCTGCAGACGGTTGCCTGTGGCGGTTGCTGCGCTGCCTCCCCCGTCCTCCGCTGGAATCCACAGCGCCGTTGGGGAGAGGGATGGTGTTGGGAGAAGGCTGTCCGTTGTCGCTGCTGGATCCAGTGCGCCCCTGGACAGCCTTCCTGCGTCCAAACATGGTTTGGAGAGGCCCCACGTTGGGCGCCAGTGTAGCAAAGTCCACTACTACACGCCACCTAGGTGGCTTTTCTCACTCCACCTAGGTGACTTTCCTCGGGCTCCTCCAAATGAATGGACACAGGGTGGTGATGTTAAATCCAGTTTATTGTTAAAGTTGCAGTTGAATGAGGCATACAGCTGGTGCTGCATGCCAGAGAGCTCTCCTCGAGTGTGTGTGGTGGTGGCTGGTTTAACCTGTGCACACTGATTGCTCAATGTGCAACAGGTGTGCAGCCCCACCCAGCCCCAGAGTCCAATCAGTCTGACTCAGGCCAGGTGAGGCTGCTTAAACCAGCCACCATCCACACACACTCCCACAACATATCTTGCTACCTTTAATTGTATCATCATGTAAACCCAAGAGAAAAATTATCCATGTGACCCTGCCCATGTGACCCTGGCACAACCAATCACAGGACAACAAAATCCATATATATATATATAAATATATGATCTCATTGTTCCTGTGGAAGGTTTCTCTGACCTTTTCCACCAGACAGTTCAGCGCTGGCACAAGAATGGTTGCCTAGGGGCCGGGAGAGACCGACTGAATCAAAATGTCACCAAGACGTACCGCTCCCCTTTGTCCCACGCTCCAGTCCTGGTCAGGGGGAGCTGGTGACATCACTGACCTGTGTGTGTGTGTGTGTGTGTGTGCGTGTGTGTGTGTGTGTGTGTGTGTGTGTGTGTGTGGTTTGTGGTTTGTGTGCATGTGTGTGTTTGTGACTGTGTGTGTGTGTGTGAATGTGTGTGTGTGTGTGTGTGTGTGTGTTTGTTTGTTTGTGTCTGTTCTCTCCTCCCCTGGGTCGGTCCTCCCAGCTGCTACTAGTGTAGTCGTCGTAGTAACGCCTGAAACATATTTATTTCACGCTTTGGCGAGCAACAGGGCCAATGAAAGGATTGCCTTAGCTCAGGGAGCTTTGTGTGTGTATGGTTTGTGTGTGTTTGTGTATGTGTGTGTGTTTGTGTTTGTGTGTGTATGTGTGTGTTTGTATACTGTATATGTGTGTGTGTGTGTGTGTGTGTGTGTGTGTGTGTGTGTGTGTGTGTGTGCGTGCGTGCGTGTGTGTGTGTTTGTGTGTGTGTGTGCGTATGTATGTGAGTAGTTTGTGTGTGTGTGTATGTGTGGGTTTGTATATATGTGTGTGTGTGTGTCTGTGTGTCTGTGTGTGTGTGTTTGTGTGTGAGTGAGATGGTGCTTTCGCAGTCTAAAGAGTACTGTATGTGTACACTGGGAGGTGAAAGGAGTATGGGATGGGTGGGGGTGCTGTACTGCTGTTGTCTGGGTCTGGTGGGGGGGGTGTATTTCATTACAAATACATGAGATGGTAAACAGACTCTGGCCAGCTCTGGCTTTTTAAATTCACATGCACACACACACACAAACACATGCATGCAAGCACACACACACACACACATGCATGCAAGCACACACACACACACACACACACACACACAAACACACACAGACACCCACACACAAACAAACACACGCATGCATGCACATGAGCACACACATGCACACACACAAACATACACACACATATGCATGTACGCATGCACGCACACACACACACACACACACACACACACACACACACACACACACACACACACACACACACACACACACACACACATACCAGCTCTCTGTTTGTCTTCCAGACAGGCTCTGCTCTCTCTCTAGAGGAGTAGTCATATAGAGGGTTATGGGATGCCATGTTTTTCACTGAAAATGTTTAATATCTGTGATTTTTTGCATTGCCATGGTTACACTGTGAATCACAACAATAACACAAGGCGTTGTCTTTGTTGTAATGTAATTACGTGTGTGTGTGTGTGTGTGTGTGTGCATCCAGTGAGGTAATTACGCGTGTATTGTACAACTTGTATTATTGGATCCATCAGACATTAGCTGACAAACAGCGCTAAACTGATCTGAGAGCTGACATTCCGTTCTGAAGCGACCCAGCTAGAGGGCAGATGGCATGACGTGTTATGTAACTTGAATTCTGAAACAGCTACATTACTTTTATGACGATGTTGGCCGAGCCATCTGTACGCACGCCAATGACCCTTATTTGCAAATCCAGGGATTAGGGTTTCCGGAGCTTCTTCAAGTGGGGTTTGAGCATTTAAGCCCCCTTAATGTTTGAGACTCAGCACTCCAAGAAGTAACCATATTATAAACAGCAACTTTGCCTAAGATAAATCTATAGAGAAACATATTATATATAATAGTATATAGAAAGTTAGATAACAAACATAAATGTGGACATAAACAAGCAAGCAAAGTATCAAATGTAAACGCACACAAATGTAATTCAAATTCATAATTTCATCAATTCTTTTTAAAACATTATTGGTAGCACCAATCAATGTACCATAGCGAAAATATACAAACAAAACAAAGAGACAGAGTCACACATGTCCCCAAAGCTTCATAGACTACAAACTCAAAGATCCCAACCCGAGCTCCACCAGCCCAGTATTACCACCCACATCACATAGTAAGTCTTTCTTCTGGAAGCCTTGATGGATTTTCCCCACTCTCACCTTCTCATCCTTTGTCTCCGCTCTTTGTAATATTTCGTCTTAATAAAAAATAAATAAAAAAATGTAAACAAAGAAATACATACATCTACATTCTTCTTCAATGGTAATCCCTTCGTCTTTCCATGGCGTCCATCCGCTGTCGCCGTTTGTGTCCAGCGTGATGAACCTGGACGACCTGACGCGCCGCGGGCTGTACCTGAGCGACATCCCGCTGCACGACGCCACCAGGGACCTGGTGCTGCTGGGGGAGCAGTTCCGCGAGGAGTACAAGCTGACCCAGGAGCTGGAGATCCTGACGGACCGCCTGCAGCACACCCTGAGGGCCCTGGAGGACGAGAAGAAGAAGACCGACCGGTGAGGGGTTGGGGAGGGCGGTCCTGGGGGGGGGGTATTGGAGTGAATAAGACCGACTTCAGGAGACGGTTCTGTGAGAAGGAAATGAGTTGTTAGGAGGTAGGATAGCTTGGTGATTAGGGTTTGAGCCAAAAGGTTCTGGGTTCCCACCTCAGTGTTTGTTCTGAGGTGCTCTGGATTAATGACTGCCAGCCGAGCAAGATGCTTGCTCATGTTTGGTGTAAGTACTTGGTTATTTTCGAGGTGTTACTCATCCCTAGAAAATGATATTCGGTCAACTTTCAATGGGGGACACGTTTCAGTGCGCCACAAAGAAGGGATTACAAAGCCACCCCTGCCTCCTCTATCGTTATTTGAGTACTGGTAATTTAGGGATTTATCGATTTTACTGGTACAAGTGTACCAGTGTGAGTTTCTCCCTTTGAAGTAAAGAAATCTTACCGTCAACACTTCTAAAGCTTTCAATATAATCTCATGATTTATGTTATGATATGAACGATAAAAATGATCGGATTAGAAAGGGAGGTTTTATGTGAACATTAATTGAGTCAAACATAATTGATCGCAGACAATCACAGTTAACATAACAATTTCCCATCATTATACCACCATTATAGACCATTATTGTGATGTTTTGTCTCTGTGTATGAAACGTGACAGGATTATATCGGGAGTCCAGATGACACGATCCTCTATGTTGAGTTGATGATAATAGTGAAGTGTTTGATGAGGGGCGTAGCCGCGCCACAACGCCTCCTCCCGGGGAGAGACATGTTTTAGATAAAGATTCGAAGGAGGAGGAGGAAGAGGAGGAGGAGGAGGTGGAGGAGGAGAAGGAGGAGGAGGAAGAGGAGGATTAGGAGGAGGAGGAGGTGGAGGAGGCCCAGGGAGAAAGTGGGGAACAATGTTTAGAATTCACAACCACCCTGTCTTTAAGGGCCCCTCCTTCTTCCCCTTCCACTGCTCTTTAAATGTCTGACACAACGGCAGCACACACTGTCAAACAGCTCAATGTGTGTGTGTGTGTGTGTGTGTGTGTGTGTGTTGACCTTCATTTCTGTGGTCAGCAAAGGGATGTGGATCATTCCGAAGCCTCGACATAGTCAAAGAAACAAAAACGTAGACTGTGCGTGAACTATGTTTAAAGATAGTCATTTATTTGTTGTTCGCTGAGTGTGTTTTCATGCATGTACAGTATGTGTGGCTGCCTCCCCCTCCCCCCACCCCCAGGCAGATCTTATCTTTACTGTTACCATAGAAACAACACCCTCCCCAACATGAGAACAGCTTGCTTAAGGAATTTGCCAAAAGGTGGTGGTGGTGATGGTGATGGTGATGGGGGTGGTGATGGGGGTGGTGATGGTGATGGTGATGGTGATGGTGATAGTGATGGTGATGGGGGTGGTGATGGTGATGGTGATGGTGATGGTGATGGTGATGGGAGTGGTGATGGTGATGGTGATGGTGATGGGGGTGGTGATGGTGATGGGGGTGGGGGTGGTGATGGTGATGGTGATGGTGATGGAGATGGTGATGGGGGTGGGGGTGGTGATGGTGATGGTGATGGTGATAGTGATGGTGATGGTGATGGTGATGGGGGTGGGGGTGGTGATGGTGATGGTGATGGTGATGCTGATGGGGGTGGTGATGGTGATGGTGATGGTGATGGTGATGGTGATGGGGGTGGTGATGGTGATGGGGGTGGGGGTGGTGATGGTGATGGTGATGGAGATGGTGATGGGGGTGGGGGTGGTGATGGTGATGGTGATGGTGATAGTGATGGTGATGGTGATGGTGATGGTGATGGGGGTGGTGATGGTGATGGGGGTGGGGGTGGTGATGGTGATGGTGATGCTGATGGGGGTGGTGATGGTGATGGTGATGGTGATGGTGATGGTGATGGGGTGGTGATGGTGATGGGGGTGGGGGTGGTGATGGTGATGGTGATGGTGATGGTGATGGAGATGGTGATGGGGGTGGGGGTGGTGATGGTGATGGTGATGGTGATGGAGATGGGGGTGGGGGTGGTGATGGTGATGGTGATGGTGATGGTGATGGTGATGGTGATGGTGATGGTGATGGTGATGGTGATGGTGATGGGGGTGGTGATGGTGATGGGGGTGGGGGTGGTGATGGTGATGGTGATGCTGATGGTGATGGTGATGCTGATGGGGGTGGGGGTGGTGATGGGGGTGGTGATGGTGATGGGGGTGGTGATGGTGATGGGGGTGGTGATGGTGATGGGGGTGGGGGTGGTGATGGTGATGGTGATGGGGGTGGGGGTGGTGGTAGTGGTGATGTTGATGGAGGTGGTGGTGATAAAGGTGGTGGTGGTGTTAGTAAAGGTGGTGGTGGTGGTGGTGGTGATGTTGATGGAGGTGGAGCTGGTGGTGTTAGTGGTGGTTATGGTGGTGCTGGTGGTTGTAAGTACAGAAAGAACGCACACGAGCAAACCGTTTCTTTGTTTTTCTGTCACGTTACTCTGCTCTTTTTCTCTCTCCAGTATTCATTAATTATGTCTGTCTTTATTTGTAGGTTGCTCTATTCCGTTCTGCCACCATCTGTTGCCAACGAGCTGCGCCACAAGCGGCCCGTGCCGGCGAAGCGCTACGACAACGTGACCATCCTGTTCAGTGGCATTGTGGGCTTCAACGTCTTCTGCAGCAAGCACGCCTCCGCCGAAGGGGCCATCAAGATCGTAAATCTGCTCAACGATGTTTACACCCGCTTTGACATCCTGACCGACTCGCGGAAAAACCCTTATGTATACAAGGTCAGAACCCCCTGCTGCCACCAACATGCACTCATTGTTTTGTTGTGCTCTCTTGTCCCTGGTATTTCAAACGTGAAACACACCGTCTGGATACAAATTCTATTGGAATCGGGTTTATAGATATCTTTTTGGGGGTTTATGTGGTTAACGACCGGGCTCTTAGTCATTCTCTCAGAAGCACCAGTTTAAAGAAAGTAGCACATAATAAGATCCAATAGTGGACATCACGTCATACTGTCAAAGACTCGTTTTACAGCGTTTGAAGGGCCTTTTCATCCTAAAACAAACGTGCCCTAACCTCTCTGAGCTGCAGCGACCTCTCTAGCAGCACAAGAACCGCTTTTATAGTCTCCGCAGTGTGGCAGATTTACACCCGAGGCTTTCAGACAAGAATGCACTTTAAGAAGCTAAACAGACACCGGCACTTCCACGGGACGTGCTTCAGGCAGTGGGTCACCAAAATAAGTAATATTTACGCTAGGAGCCCCACGGACTAGGTGGTCCCTCCCATCCTCTCTGCGTACACAGAGCCCCTTGAATGCCTTCGCGCTGAGGCAAGTGTTTAACGCATTGTCCTACAAGGTTTCAACATGACTTCTGGCCATGCTTCAAGTCCAAACAACAAGGGCCATTGTCACACACACACACACACACACACACACACACACACACACACGCACGTACTCCTACATGCATGCGTACACACACACACACACACACACACATGCACACACACACACACACACGCGTACATGCACACACACACACACATGCGTACATGCATGCACACACACACACACAAACACACAAACACACATATAAGCCAAAAGTGAACTTAAAAGACATGTGCACACGCACGTTATTTATTTTGTTCATCTCTAAAACACACAAGTTGATGGCGTAATAGACCTTATTCACCTAGCGGCCATATTGTTTAGTTGGGCAGGGAAACCTTAGTGGAAACTGGGACAACTCAATGGAATGCATTCTAAGGGTCTGTTCCCACATGGCATTTTTTTCTGGCAGAAAAGTGCTGGCAGGGCGCTGGGGAGCACTGGGGTGAAGCGCATGTTCGGTGAGAGAAAAATATGCTGCACGCCGGGTTTTTACGACAACATATCACCAACTGCGGTTTTGCGATAGACTAGCATCGCATATTTGCCTTTTTCTTATCTATATTTGACATACCATAAAGTTCCGGATAGACGGACATGGCAAGAACAAGTCTCGCCACCATTTTTCTTGTTTAACAGGGTGACGAGTCCCGCCCCATCTAATATACGATTGGTTGCCTGAAAAGGAGCCACAGTGACGACACCAGCACCTTTCTGAAAGACTGGAAGTGCTTGGAGCGCTCGGTAAAAAGGTGCTGGGTGCAGCGGTTATTTTCAGGAGGGCATATACGCTCTCTCCTCATTGGGGAAATGTCAAAAAAAGACGCTGCAGCTCAGGAAAAAACACAATGTGGACAAGGGTCCTAAATGCTACCTAGCTGGGGAAATTGAATGAATAACTAAACTCAATGCATTGAGTTGTCATGGTTTTCCCAAAGATTCTAGAAGGTTCCCCACCCAGCCATCCATTATGGCCGCTAGGTGAATAAGCTCCCTGGAATGACACGTGTTCCCTGCCTGACCCAGGTGGAGACGGTGGGTGATAAGTACATGACGGTGAGCGGCCTTCCAGAGCCCTGTAAGCACCACGCCCAGTCCATCAGCCACCTGGCCCTGGACATGATGGAGATCGCTGGCCAGGTGCAGGTGGACGACCAGCCCGTCCAGGTAGGATTTCCCGCCAAGACGCTGTAGTGATTGGGAGGTGCGTTGTCAAGGATACGGGGTCAACAGAGATCTATGGTTGAGCACCACGGAGTGTAATGGCGAACTGTGTGTTTTATTACAATAAGAAGAAGAAGAAGAAAAAGAATACATATTATTTATAAAGCATCTTTCTGAGTACTCAAGGCACTTAACAAAGTCCCATTAGTATGTCAAAGTCATAGTGAAAAAATAGAAATAATAATAATATAATAATTATAATTATCATATTTTATAACTATCACGACAATATAATGTCCTTAAGCATGCTTCTGTTGTATCAATACTTTTTAAAACATATGCTTTACTTTGTCCTATGTCAAATAGTTTTCACTTTCAAACAAAACAAAGGAGCAGTCTTGTTGATCCAAAACACCAGGCTTTTGTTTAACTAGAGTAGTTGAGTCTGTTATTGTAATTACAAAATATAACGGTTGATAAACTATGGAATATCATGTCTGGTTAACAAAAGTATGTTTATTAGTGTTCAAAAAATAAAAAAAGTTTTGGCAACAGCAGCGAGCTACAAATCATTCGCTCAGCCTGTGGTTAAAAATAGACAGGTGCACTTTTATCGTGCCAAACAGCCAGTTTGTTCATCGCTCGGAACACAACAAGCATTAAAGGGTCCTAGGCTTACTAACATAAACTCTACTCTAAACCATCAGACGATACATAAATATGCTCACATCTAGACTAAATATAAGTCCAAATACATTTGCAGCGAGAAGAGAAAAGGTTAATCGTCGTAGGTTCTAATTTCGTCTGTTGGCGATCTTTCTGGATCTCGACCAGGAGATATTTTCAGGAGCTTCTCAGGAACAAGCTGTATGGATTCAGGCCAAGAGACCGCAGGCCTCTTTAGCTGTCACGGCTACTTAGGAGAACAAATCTTTCGGTGAGCTCTTGTTTAGCATTTATCTGCACACCTTGAAATGTTCAAGTGGTAGAGCAAAAATGTGTAAAACACAGACAAAATGAATGGTTTCGCGATTTTCCAAACTCTTCATTTGAAACCGGATTAACCGACGGTTCCTGAGAAAAGGAAAGGCGATTGTTGGCAGGGCTTATCTCTCAACAACAAGGACGGTTATTTCACACATTACCAGGAACTTGGAATGCTGGTACTTTACATATATATATATATATATATATATATATTTGAGCGAGGTATTATGCAACACTCAGGTGGCGGAGTAAACTAGCACGTCTGCCTCACAAACAGAAACTGGGTTCGATGCTCTGCGTTCCTTAATGTCTGAGGAACGCATGTTCACATGCGCTTTCTCCTTCCCTAAAAGGCATACATGTAGAGGCCTACACTGCTGCCGCTGGTCAGCCCATCAGCAATGCTACCATCGTCCATTATAACGTCATATTCATCCTCACCCCTTGTTTTTGTCATTTAGAAAAGAGTGAATACTTGAATCACCATTTACACCAAAGAGTGACAATAGGAACACAGTGTTGTGTGTTTATACCGGACTACCAGTGTAACAGACCTCACACAGACACAGACCCAGACACAGACACCAGGACCTTAGCTTGACTGTTAACTGTAGACAAGCATATTGACACAGTGATAAACAGTGGACACACAAATCACTGCTCTGCTGTCTGATTAGCTCCTCTCTCAGACTGCAGTGCAACAGTTGGGAGGGCTGGCCAGACAGATGGGTAGGGAAGGGGGAGCCAAAATGTGATTTTTTTTAATTAATTTAATAAATATGTTCGATGACAACATTTGTCAATCAAATTCACGTACATTTATTTTAATTCCACGCATAAGAAAAATATATTGTTCACCCCCTTTTATAAATAGTCAAATGTTTCCTAATCTGCCTAGTAACAACTGACTTGGTGGAAGCTGTCACGTCTACATGCTGAGCTGTTTAAGATGCATGTTTTCTTGACCTTTGACCCGTCCTGTGGGCCAGATCACCATCGGGATCCACACAGGCGAGGTGGTGACCGGTGTCATAGGTCAGAGGATGCCACGCTACTGTCTCTTCGGCAACACAGTCAACCTCACGAGTCGCACGGAAACCACCGGAGAGAAGGGCAAGATAAACGTCTCAGAATACACTTATAGGTAAGGTCACTCGCTCTCTCTCTCTCTTTTACCCTCGCTCGCTCTTACTCTCTCTCTCGCTCTCTCTCTCTCTGTCCCTCTCTCACTCTTTCTCTGGCTCTCTCTCTCTCTTCTCTTACTTTCACTCTCGCTCTCTCTCGCTCTCTCTCGCCTCTTTGTCTCTCTCTCTCTTGTTCTCTCACAAACTCTTTCTCTGGCTTACTCTCAATCTTTCTCTCCCTCTCTCTTTCTCTTTGTCTCTCTCTGTGTAAACGTATGTGGCGGGGTTTCCGAAAACATTGATAACAAGACCAGAGAGAAAGACATTTGTGGAGACAAAGAGTGTACAGGAGATGAAAGTCACAGATACACACAGGAAGAATCCAAATTGTGACACTGCACTTGAATGTAAACTCATCTCCATCATCATGACATCACTTCCTGCCACTTCCTGCAGGTGTTTGCAGTCGGCGGAAAACTCTGACCCTCAGTTCCAGCTGCAGTACCGGGGTCCCATCACCATGAAGGGGAAGAAGGAGCCCATGAAGGTGTGGTTCCTGTCCAGAAGAACTCCCGCCGACACCGATGACTGAACTCCTTTTAAACGGCCCATGAAAACGTACAACGAAAACTTGTTCTAAATGCCCGGTAAACGTATAACGAAAACTTCCTCTAAACACTCTATAAACGTACAATGAAAAGTCCTTCTACACGGGCCGTAAATAGACAACGAAAACTCATTTTAAACACCCCGTAAACGTACAACTAAAACACCTAAATGGCCCGTAAACGTACAACGAAAAGTCCCTTCTGAACAGCCTGGTAAACGTACAACGAAAAGTCCCTTTTGAACAGCCTGGTAAACGTACAACGAAAAGTCCCTTCTGAACAGCCTGGTAAACGTACAACGAAAAGTCCCTTCTAAACAGCCTGGTAAACGTACAACGAAAAGTCCCTTCTGAACAGCCTGGTAAACGTACAACGAAAAGTCCCTTCTGAACAGCCTGGTAAACGTACAACGAAAAGTCCCTTCTGAACAGCATGGTAAACGTACAACGAAAAGTCCCTTCTGAACAGCCTGGTAAACGTACAACGAAAAGTCCCTTCTGAACAGCCTGGTAAACGTACAACGAAAAGTCCCTTCTAAACAGCCTGGTAAACGTACAACGAAAAGTCCCTTCTGAACAGCCTGGTAAACGTACAACGAAAAGTCCCTTCTGAACAGCCTGGTAAACGTACAACGAAAAGTCCCTTCTGAACAGCCTGGTAAACGTACAACGAAAAGTCCCTTCTGAACAGCCTGGTAAACGTACAACGAAAAGTCCCTTCTGAACAGCCTGGTAAACGTACAACGAAAACTCAGAACTCTGAAGGCCCCGGTATGCTGAAAACAGAAAGAAAATTGGCGCGTTCGCAAAGGCTGTCGGACTGGCGCTTTTGTCAGGGTACAATATAGTCGCTGCCGTTTGTGGGGGGGTGTGGCTGAGATTTTAGAGCAAACCTGCCATTTTGTTTGTGCGAACATGCCAATTTCGATTTCGTTCTGATAACCTGCTGTAACCTTGGTTACAGCTTGATTCCTAGCTAGGAAACATGACCAGCATTACTTCACACAACATCACACACAGTGGCGACTTCCTCCTCCAGGCTATTTAAGGAATACATGTCAAATGAACTCATTGGATGAACGACACAAAATAATGTAAAATATATTATAAAGATAAAACAATAATATATTATATTTGGTAAAGAATATATATAGTATTAGTACCTATTTAGCTAAATGGATTAGGTAAAAATAGTTTTAACTTGAGTTCCTTTTTTTAATAGTTGAATATTTTTAACTCATCAAGCTTTGCTGTCCTTCCAGAGAAGTAGTCCACCCACTCTTAGTGTGTTCCCTAACTCTCTCTAGTGTGGATGTGTAGGAGTGTGTTCCCTAACTCTCTCTAGTGTGGATGTGTAGGAGTGTGTTCCCTAACTCTCTCTAGTGTGGATGTGTATGAGTGTGTTCCTAACTCTCTCTAGTGTGGATGTGTAGGAGTGTGTTCCCTAACTCTCTAGTGTGGATGTGTATGAGTGTGTTCCTAACTCTAGTGTGGACGTGTATGAGTGTGTTCCCTAACTATCTAGTGTGGATGTGTATGAGTGTGTTCCCTAACTCTCTCTAGTGTGGACGTGTATGAGTGTGTACAAGCAACATAATCGCTCCAACGACGGTGGAATTGGCAACGATTCTCCTGATATCACACCGCAAACAAGTTTTCAATATTACATAACGGGAAAGCGTTTGTAGACACGTTAGAACAAAGACGGATCCCACTGTCTCCGAGTCCATCGCTACCAGCGATGGTTCTTTGGAGACCCTGGCCTCCCTCACGGTTCTCCTCCAAAGGCCAACCGCTCCAGAGTTAAGATCAGTTGAGGCTTACGTAATGCGTAAGTTGTTTCCATTCACCACCTGGGCAGCTTTATACTGTAACTGTCAGTCACCCCCCCCCCCCCCCCCCCCCCCGTCCCCGTCCCCGTCCCCCGTCCCCGTCCCCACAAGTTAGGATTGTACAATGTGTGAGTTGCCATACAATCAACAATTCAAGGATCGTTGTGAAACACCATGGGGACGAACACGGCATGATGGATTATGGGTTTACATGTTTTGAATGGTGTTGTCCTGTGTTTCTTTGCTATAAGGATGTTGTGTAGGCCTACTTATTCACGCTCAAATCGTAGGTAATAAGTTTCACAACATTCCTTCTTATTTGCTATTAGAGGAAAGACCTTAAAATGCTTAAAATGTATGCAGATGACACACTAATTATAAAACAGAACTTTTTCTATGTTCTATGTACCATGTTTGAAACTTATCTTGATAATATAATGTTTTGTCTTGTTTAGTTCTGTTAATCTTTTAAGACATTTGTGTATTACTGAAAATCACTTTCTTTCAGGAAATGCCAAACTTCGAACAAAATCAAAATGTGCCAATTTTAGTAAGTTTACATGGTTTGTCGTATACCACAAGCTATATGGATAAAATATAAATGACACAAGTCACAAGTAAAAGACAAGTTTATATGATTCAAATATAGTTAATTGTTAATGTATTGGTTTCCCTAAACATTAAAACACACACTGATAGAAAAACTAAAAATATATTTTGTTGAAAAAAAAGTGCCAATATTATGTCTTTTACCAATACCGCCATTTTCAATCACTCTCGTGTCTAATCAGTTATTGTTAAATTGCACTTGAGAAGGAGTGGGTCCTGATGTACACAATACAGCATCAACTCTCTCTTCCTCGCCACCTCCTTACCCTCACAACCTCTAAACTGTGCCAAATCCCACTGGATTTCGTGGATGTTTGTGTAAGAAATAACCACTGTTTATATTTGACCAGGGTTTGTGTTTGGGTGAGAGGAAAATAAAAACAGATCGTGCTACAATGTTGTGTGTGTTCAATACGTGTTGTTAGGAAGTTAAAGGTGTCGTTAAGGCCTGAACTTATTAAATAGGCAGTCAATACGCCTGTATAGTGCAGGAGCACAAGGCTGATGTTTTACATGTATGTAACGTTCTTAAGTTATTTTATTGAAGCAGCCCATCTAGTGGCTAGTTTAAGACTCACGCTTGGTTAGGATACAGTTTCATTTCTCAGGAGAATCCATATTTTATGCAGTCTATGGTCGACATACACCGCAAAAAGTAGGCCTACTTGTGCAAAGTGCATGAACTAGTGTCCTTGCGCGAGGCTAACTTTACATTCTTCCACGTCAAATGTTCACAATATTTTGAGTTTATTACATGATAACGCAGTAACTGCAGAACTGTATCTGATGCTGGCCTACAACTGGCTGATACGCTGAGTGTGGATGTAGATGATTAACTATTGATCTCACACATCTCTTCCTCATTCACGTCTAACATTACTAGTGCCAGAGTAGAAAGGTCTCCTGTGATAATAGAGGAGAGTTTGGCCTACATCTCAGATACTGGGATTGTCCCTTCTGACCCTGACCTGAGGTCATTGTAATCAGTGTTTTATCAGACTGATGTCAGGCCAAACATCATTCGGCCAACAGTGTGTACAAGGCCTATATTTACTTAATAACTGGGAAGGTCATGAGAGGATTCAGATCAAAGGTCCATCCAGAGGAGACACATTACCAGAGATAAATCACGTCATGTTTATAAAAGGGCCACATGTTTAGTGCTTTGAGAATTTGACTGTGTAATAAATTGAATTGGGTTTACACTATTAGATTACAAATCATTGCTTTTATGGTGGCTCCTCAGTTAGATCAAGGAGAAAATATTGTGTGCCAACATCAGCAGAGTGTTTAATCAGTGCTTACAGGCCTTTATAACACTGGGCTGCAAATGATTAAAACACCTAAATAAGTTAGACGTAGGCCCACCTACAATGGCGTGGATCTACTTTGTAAGTCTCCAGAGATTTCGAAATATCAATGTGTTGTCCGCAACGATGAAAGCAAACGATTATTGTTTGCACAAGCTACAACCACACCTTTTGTAAACCAGTGATAATTTACCTAAACTTTCTTTCAATAAAATCCATAATGCACTGAATCCATCGTCACACTCACACGTGTTTCACATCGATCGTACCGATACAGCGCAGACAGTGTGAACAGATAGAAGATAAGATTAAAAACACACCCAAAAAAATAAAATAATCCATGAGCTTTCAACGGCCACATCAGCACTTGATGGGCGTGAGGAAGATAAGAGTGAGGACTACAGCAACCAGGGCTTTATAAAGAGCTGTGGAGGGCAAAGCTACCTCACTCCTTTCACTAAGTAGTTCTCACTCAGTCACACACTCTCACATCAACCATGACCTTCGACGGCAGCTGGAAAGTGGATCGCAACGATAATTATGAGAAATTCATGGAGAAAATGGGTGAGTGATATTGTTTTGGCCCTAGCGGTTTTGGGTTTTGTTTGCCTGCCGTGTAAACGTTGAAACATGCAGGGCATGCTGGGCGTTTGGGAGTGGTGACAGGGTGGAAGAGGGTGTCTGTGTGGTGCATTAGAGTAGGCCTACTCAGTGGGAGGGAAAAAAAGCAATGAGGATGAATTGGGGAAAAGAGTATAAGCCCATATAATGTCAAGCACACCGTTTGAAAGGAATTGCCCTTTGGGCAGCAGATCTGAAACAGACACAAGTAGCTTGATATTTGTAAAATGAAACAAAATGAATCAGAATTTAACTAGAATAAACTATTCTCATTTTGGGCAACCAATATACACCCTTTGCTGGTAGCCTTTCCTTGAATTGTTCAGTGATAAGTCATACAATCTCTGGATAAGTCTGTTAACCATATAAATCCTGTGTGTATGTGTGTGTGCTTATGTGTGTGCATGCATGCACGTGCGTGTGGATGTGTGTATATTTGTGTGTGTGTGTGCTTGTGTGATTGTGCGTGTCGGTGTGTGTCTGTATGTGTGTGTGGGTGTGCGTGCATGTGCGTGCGGATGTGTCTATGTGTGTGTTTATGTGTGCTTGTGTGCATGTGCGTGGGGTGTGTGTGTGTGTGTGTGTGTGTGTGTGTGTGTGTGTGTGTGTGTGTGTGTGTGTGTGTGTGTGCTTGTGGTAATGGGTGTGCGTGCCTGGTGTTGACAGGGATCTCCTTGGTGAAACGGAAGCTGGCTGCCCATGACAATCTGCAGATCACGCTGCAGCAGACGGGGGACAAGTTCCACGTGAAGGAGACCAGCAACTTCAGAACCCTCGAGATGGACTTCACCTCCGGGGTCTCCTTTGAGTACAGCATGGCCGACGGGACCGAGCTGATGGTGAGCAGCAGAGGACTCTGTCCTCATATCCGCGAGTCCATGAGCTAAGAAATAAACGTCAATTTAACACACTTTTTAGTTACTCATATGTTTACTTTCATTCCTTTTTTTCTTCACGGATTAAATGGATATAGACTAAAGATTGCAAAAATGCAGGGTTGAATGAAGCAAATCCCTACCTAAAGTCAGCACATGTTCTTATCTGAGATGTAAAATGACCACTCTCCGTACAGGGCTCCTGGACACTAGAGGGAGACACGTTGAAGGGCTCCTTCACCAGGAAGGACAACGGAAAACTGCTAGCTACCACCAGAGTGGTCCAAGGAGACGAACTCACACAGGTCAGTCAGCCAAGTCTGTCCTGTTGGGTGTTTTATAACACCAGGCTCCAAAATTTGCATTTTATTCAAACACACCATGTGAAGCCGTTGATAGCTAACCACCCAACGAAAAGTTGAAAAATTAAATAAATTCATGGGATCAAGTCTCTATCCCCTAACTGTTAAATCTGTTCGGCATATGTGCCAATTCAAACAGTACAAACAATAGCAAGTGTGTGTGAGCACATGTATGTGTGAGTGAGTGCATGCGCGTGCGTCAAAATTGAACCAATACATTGTTAATCAATAACATAACTAATTGTTGGGTTGGATATTTCGTATCATGTACGACGTCCTTAGAAAACCCCAGGTGAGTGCATCCCTGATAGCAGTTAGAGAGCAATAGACCATATTGTCCTAGCGGCCATTTTGGTTCTTAACACTATAGAGGGAAGATCCACTTTCCCCACCCAGCCAGCGTTTAGATCCAATATGGCTACTAGGTGCACAATGCCAATGGCTGGACTGTATTCCAACTGTAATAAACCCATGTCATCTATTTCAACAGAGCTACAGCTATGAGGGCGTGGACGCCAAGAGAATCTACAAGAGAATTTAGATCAACTGCGGATCGCCTGATCAACCTATCGTCATGACTACAGGATTACAGCCATACATTCATGCAATAAACCAATGTGCACATTTCATTTGCACAACATTTATATATATTAAATAAATGCACTATTTGTACAAATTGTGTTTGGTTTTGTCATTTGATACGTGCGCGCTGTGTGGTGTATGTATACTTGGTGATAAATACATACAGTTAAGTAGCAAACAAAAAACAACAAAAAACATGATTATTTTAAACCAAGAGAATCATTTAAAGTTTATTTAACAATAAATAAAAATAAATATTGATTGACATCTACAAAAATATAGTGTTGACAGTTCATATGGTTCTACTCTTAGTAGCAGACAATTCAGGAAGCATTCGGTGGAGACTCAATCTAGCATTAACAAAGGGGAATCGTCAAATCTGTTTCCAGCTTCCATCTGTTTCCGTAAAGAAATCCTGGACAAGTTGGACAATTTACGTGATTTATCCAAATCCCGGACCAACAACGTCAATGATCTGACTTTTCTGCGATTTCTTTAAACGAAAGTGGAGGGAAACGGACAAATAGCAGAGCGCGACGATTCCCCCTTGAGGTCAAATCTCATCTCAAGTACACATGTAACGTAACCGCAACCGGATTCTGAAAACAATCGCACTACTCAGTGGTTTTTAAAACTCTTTTGTGTCAACCAATAAATCAATGAGGTCGTGCATCATGCCATGTCCCTTCCAATAACCCTCTTTATGTCAACTCAAACACCGCCGTATCTTCAGATAAGAATCTGTACTACCTAACACCTTCACCCCACACCACCAAGTCATTTAAAGCTCCACCCCTCCACACCAACACAATGTCTCAACCTTTAGCCGACATCATGAATATAACTTCCCACCCTCGAGATGCCAAGACCTGTGTAAAGATGTCACCTACAAATACTTTAGCTCAGCTCAAACGTTAAAGAGCCCCCATTTGACCACCAGGTGTGATGTTGATTGGCCAACATCATGTTGAACATGTTTCAAAATCGACCCAGAATTGACCACACGGGTGGGAGTGGGGGGGGGGGGTTGGTACAGTCCTCTGGGTAGGCTGGTCTATCTATGATGCAACATCACACCAGGAGGTGGAGCATTGGCCCTTGAGGAACGTTGCCGTCTGCCAACGTTTGCCTACTAAACCCTCATGTGTCTCTCACATCATAAAGTGTAATAAATAAATAAATAAAGTGTCTTTGACTGTCATCAGGTATGTTTTCGCCATCAGCGTTGCATATTCCAAAAGGTTTAAAATGACATCCTCTAGTTTAGCAGGGTTACACAGGGGAGCCCGGCCTCCCACTGAAACTGTGAAGGCACTCTCGGTAACACTAATAACAAAGAAGAAGTCATTTGAAAATACAGCTTGAGTTAATACAGCCTAGTGGTACTGTACATTAAACATTTACAGAATTGCATTCAGTAAAAAAAAGAATAAAACATGGCATGAGTGAACCAACAGCCAATGGGAAAGCACAAGAAACACATCATGGTTTACAGTTACAACTCATGAACAACCATAGATATATCAACTTTTTATATCCATTTATATATTCAAATGGATCAGTTTCATCACTATGATCAATGCATACCGTGTTGGATTTCTTAGTCCAGTTCAGTTTGGAAAGTACTCATGGGCAAGATGAGCCAATCCTTTATAGATTTAATTTCATGAACTGTAACCTGTTTACATCATATCCCTAATGCTAAAATAAATGTATTCTTGTCAGTAAAATGCACTTGAATTAAATAGTGTAACTTTAAAATGTTTTTTTTAGGATGGCTGCAAAAGTCCCACAATTAGAGTATACGACAGTGACTAAATTAATATTAATAGTTCATCATTAATATTAATAAGCAGTGAAATCAGGACCAGCATCTTATTGAACTTGTTCCAACAGGCCCACTGGGCCAGACGCTCAGCGAGATTAAAAGAGAAGGTGACTCCATATTTTTAGAACAAGCTATCAGGAATGTTAAATCTACAGATACAAAGTTTCAAAAAGTATTTCACACCAACTTTACGTCATGCATAGCAACGCCTACGTTCTTTACGCAAATGTGACAGTTAGACAGGAAAGAGTGGAGTCCAAATCCTAAGTTAGAAACCCTTCTTTATGTTTGTTTTCATCAAAAATATTATTATTTGTGAAATTCTTGAAAATATTTAAAAAGCGGCTTTGAATTGAACTTTCTGATTCAAATTGTTCTTGTGACTTCTGGTTTCCGAGACTCAGTGACTTCTATTTCAGGCTGAGGGTACCACAGTGCACCAGAACATTAAGACTTCTAAAAGACATGCAGGGTGTATACCACTTTGTACGACAATAATATTGTCGGATACACAAATGATATGTAAGCCCTAATTTTAAATACTTAACAGGTCTTTGTAAATGTGACAACAACGGCGTACAGGGTTTGTAGAGACTGACAAGAAGCATAATATTTGTGGATTGAACACACAGGTTGTAGAAGTAGTACTAGTCAGAGTATTGTAGTATTGTGTATACAGTGTGAAAATCTATACAAATCTTAAGGAAGACCAAATACATTTCCCAATAAATACGTACCCCTTTAAATAACGATATTTACTAAATAAATAATAACTAAATACAGGTAGAAGTAATGGTGATTTCAGACATACAGATACAAGAAATGATGTGCACCTGTAAATAAATAAACGATTAAAACAATAAATAAATCAAATCAATGGAAAGGTCTAATCAAAGATCTTTATAACTGTTGTATTACTTGGACTGGGAGATAGGGGGAGAGCCCTGAGTTAAAAGTGTGCGCAGAACATTTCCAATGTATATAGGCCTACTCTCTGCTATTTTTATGCAGTCCGTGTTCAGGTATTGCATAACAACTTTCTCCCAACCTCCACAAGTTATTTTGAGACCGAAAGACAGCGTGATCATATGTGTATCATGTCATTTTATATTATAGAATACAAGTTAAGTTTGGAAATGTTAGCATGCGTCTGCATCAGTAAACAGCAGTGAGGAACTAATGCTGAGGGCCGAACACACGAGCTGAAAAATAGGAGTTGTAGCCAAATGACAACAAGAAACGAAGTGTCAATTAATTAAATTAAACAATCCATCACAAGTGATAAGGGATTAATGTACCATTGGTGCTGGGGAGTGTCCGTTAAATAGAAATAATAATAATAATAATAATAATAATAATAGTAATAATAATCCAAAAGAGGGCTGGACAGACATTCCAATGCAAATGGGCGGGGCTTATTCTACCTGAGTACAGGTGTGTACAGGTAGGCAGATCGTTAATGATGCAGCCATCACTGTAATTCACATAATAACTGACATCATATAATTGTCTCACAATAGACATATTTCATGGTTTAAAAAACGCTAACGCCTTTCAATAAATGTATGTCTGCATGTCCTCAAAAAAGAAAAAAGAAAAAAGAAAAAAAGAAAGAAATGGCTCAGATTTTGGCAAAATAATTTGTGGGGATTCCTGTTAAAACCCCACTCCCAGACTAAAGGAGACGATATTTTTTCAACAGATAATTAACCCAGGGACCCATGGCAACCGTTGCCAGAAAAAAAAAGAAAACATTTGATTTGATTTCTCATAATCCTTCAAAACATTTTCAATTCTGTCAACTCTTTGGCGTCCAGCTCAAACTTAAAATAACAAATATAACATTATCAGAAAACTACGAACAACACGTGCAGATTCGTTTTTTAAAGCATCTTTGCGATGACCTTGCATGGCCAAGACTAAATCCCGATCCCACCCAAATGAAGTGGCACCAGACAGAGGAAGATGGCCGTCATGCAGTTCTCTTCCAGTCTCTTCGAGCAAACAACACGCTATAAAAACATATCATGGCGTCACAAATAGCCCCGCTCATCCAGGCCTTTGGCAGCCACTGGGTTCCACTTTGCGGAGGGCTTATTGCTCGTATGGCCTGTGGAAAGAGGGGACAGTCAAATACATTACCTCAAACAGCAAAGACCAAGGAGGTGGCTCCTCGGTTCAGAACGAGGATCACAATGTGTTTAATGACATTTTTCCTCAAATGTTGGTGCGGTTAAATAGAAAATACAAACTAAACTTGTTACAGATTCTTCACTTCAGCGATCAAATGACGAATTATACACAATTATGCAAAACAGCATCCTAACTCCCTTGTGCCTATGTATTCATGATTCCAATTCATTATGAAAACAGCAGGTATCTTTAGCCGTGCGCACACAATGCAATCAACCAAACGAAGACAGTATTACTTTATCGTTCGTCACTTACTTGTGTCCGGTCTGTGTTTCGGCGGGTCCTGCGCGCGCGTCTCGTGGCCGGGGTCTCCGCCGGCGCTCCGCAGGGACTGCGGGGGGGCGGTGGGCGTCAGCACCAAGGGCCTCTGGGTGTGGTACTTGAGGCGGTACGTCTCCGTCATGCAGTGGTCCACGTTGAAGTACGTTGTCAGGGCGACCTCCGGCCCGGACGCCGCCGCCGCCTGCTGCTCCGCCCCTCCCCCGCCCGTCGTCGTCGTCGTCAACGACGACGACCTACATCCTGCTGCCCGCTCCCGCTCCTCACTGTCCCAGGACGACGCCGTGCTCCGCTCCGGGTCCGAGCCGGACCTGGAACTGGCCTCCGAGCAGGACTTCCTGCAGGGTGTCTCTGACTTCCTGTTGGGGCTGGTGTATGCCGTGGCGTTAGCTGCGTTGGAGGAGGACCGTGGGGAGAGCACCCTCGGGCTCGGGGGGAAGGGTTCCTGGAGGAGGCGGGGTCTGAAGGTGGGGTGGGTCTGGGTGGGGGTCCTCAGGGAAGCGGTCACAGCCGGTCCCTGCTGCTGCTGCTGCTGCTG
The DNA here is from genome assembly GCA_026745465.1 of Lota lota. Taxonomy (NCBI): domain Eukaryota; kingdom Metazoa; phylum Chordata; class Actinopteri; order Gadiformes; family Lotidae; genus Lota; species Lota lota. The sequence goes on along the minus strand of JACYXH010000409.1, from coordinate 1,158,218 downwards.
GGGTTGTTGGGTGCCGGGCGTCTCGGCCGGGGAGAGGATGTGGGGGTGCGGGGGGAGTCTCGGGGTCGGGGCGGGGGTCTCGCCGGCGCCGGAGCGGTGGGCCCGCTCCCGGTCCTCAGGCTCGGACAGCGCCAGGTCGTCGGAGCTGTTCCACTCGGAGCTGCTGGTCTTGGCCACGTGCCGGTGGGCGGGGCTTCCATCGCTGTATCCTCTGGAGGACCTGCTCTCCGATTGGTCGCTTGGCGGTCCGGTCCGGCTCTCAGAGCTGGTCGAGTCCTTCTCCGAGGGGGCTGCCCTACGCACGCTGCTGCTGCCGCCGCTCACCGCGTGCTTGGACTTTCGTCTGGAGAAATAAGTAAAGAAATATATATATATATATATATATATATATATATATATATATATAGAGAGAGAGAGAGAGAGAGAGAGAGAGAGAGAGAGAGAGAGAGAGAGAGAGAGAGAGAGAGAGAGAGAGAGAGAGAGAGAGAGAGAGAGAGAGAGAGAGAGAGAGAGAGAGAGAGAGAGAGAGAGAGAGAGAGAGAGAGAGAGAGAGAGAGAGAGAGAGAGAGAGAGAGAGAGAGAGAGAGAGAGAAACCACAGTCTGGAGACTAGGCATCTGAGAGCTTTTAAAGACTTAACAGATATAAAATATGGAATATTGATTTCAATACTGCATTTATTTAGACAATATCAACAGAAGATTGGAAAGCAGAAAGAAGTTGGAATGCACAATACAGGCTCCCTGGGAGAGAGAAGGGGAGTACCTTGTGTTTGGACTGGTCTTCAGGTGGGAGTGTAGTCCTGGGTCACAGTTCTTCCCCTGAGTCCTGGACTGCTGTTTACCTGGAGCCACCAGACGGATAGAGTCAGTGGTTGTACTTTACCTGGACTGAGCAGCAACACACGTATGCATCAGGTAGTTTTTTCGAAAATAGCCATGAAAACAGCTAAACACACACACACACACACACACACACACACACACACACACACACACACACACACACACACACACACACACACACACACACACACACACACACACACACACACACACACACACACACACACACACACACACACACACACACACACACACACACCAGTGACAGCGTATAGGGAATATGCTCCCGGATCACAACTAAAAAACAAACAAATGGAAAACTAGCCGCTCTGGCCCTAAACCATGTCACAGTGGCTGACTGTACCAACTCAACGTCAGGTCAACTTGTTGTGGCCTACATTCAGGATTCTCTTCAATCTGTTTTCTGGAGCGGGGCCCTGTCTCACCGCCTGCCTGTGATGCAGTTCTGCCCCGCAGCAACAAGATGGCAGCAGAGTGAAAGTCACAGCAAGGTGAACGGACCGGAGCATGCTCAGTAGAGGGCGGTGAGTTTAAAAATAGATGTGCTATGTTTGTTTGGTTTTTTTCTTCTGTGCCGTTGCCCTGGAGAGACGCACGCAAGAGGCAGCCAAGAGTTTAACTGTTGACAGTATCTGCTTGGCTTCAGACTCGTACTATACGTCAATGGAAATAAATGAACAAAAGAATCCCATATAGGGGGAATAACTGACAGCAGCGCCAGCAGTCTTGCCCAGCTGTGCTTCCTGGCCAGGCATTTTTGGGATTATCCTGGGATTAATGTGTGTGCCGGGGTTTATTTGGTGAATAGGTTAAAGCAAGCTAAGAAGGCAAGAAAATATAGCAACTGCTGCACCCATATCCATGCTGCACCCTAGGTGGAGTTTGGTGAAGCCCCTTTGAGGGTGCTGTGAATGACGGGGTTTTAATGTAGATTTTTTTTAACTACTCAGTGATACCAACTAATTGTTCAAATGAGGACAGAAACTTTTTCTTAAATTATTTTGTAAAAACATGTAACCGGTTTCATACTTTTCTCATTTAAGCTAGAAGTCTGGTTTTACCAAACATTATGTTCATGACCTTTTATTTGCACATCTAGCTTGAAGCTTTTTGTTCATATAGATAATAAATATAGATTGTATTTTACTGTGTGGGTAAAACGATTAGAGAAGCATGGATGTAGATCATAGGCCTTTAAAGCTTTTCAACAGCATGTCTATTTCTCAGCACGTTCCTCTTCATAAATCCTCTATACAGAAACAATGTCAAAAATAGGAAAACAGGCTTGAGTCAAGCGACAGATAGAAGGTGGTGTTCCTGTCCATTCACCGTCATAGAAACAAGGGGATGTTGGGCTGGACTCAAGAAGAATAAAAGAGACATCTAGTCGATGTACAAGATCCTTCCATACAGTTGAGTATTTACCCATCCATCATACGTTGTTTCAGGGATTATGTGTGACTTTTTCGATGTTGTCATTCGCTGTAAGCCCAAAGATGCTAGTGTCAGGTTATTAGGGTCATGGCTATGTTTGACTATTTAAAAAACACATAATGGACAGGAATTAAATTATGATTTAACCACAACAAATAGTACTTAAGTGGGTTTTGAGACAAGAAGTTATAGATGTAGACATAACTTACCATTGTGTGGAGGAGAGCGCACTGCACTTTGCTTTTGATGCGGCTGGCTCGTACTACAATAAAAGCCAAAAATACAAACAAGTCGTTCAGAGTAGTGGATTAAACCTCTGGTGAAAGGGTGAGAACATTTTGAATCCATAAAAAAAAATCTAACCCATTATAATTTAATATTTGTATTTGGTCAATTGTGGGTGATTATATATTTTTCTTAACAAAATGAAAAAAGAAAGATCTTGGACCCTTGCAACTTATGCAGACCATACCTGATCAGGGACTCCACTGATCGAAGGATTTCCTAGAAATGTTTTTCAAACTCCAGTATCTGTTCTTAACATATCCTCTATTTAAACGACAAATAATGACTGGACCCAAACAATCAAACACAAGAACTATACCTTGGTGAGAAGGTCTCCTGAACACTTGAGGAACTTTACCTTGGTGAGGTCTCCTGAACACTTGAGGAACTTTACCTTGGTGAGGTCTCCTGAACACTTGAGGAACTTTACCTTGGTGAGAAGGTCTCCTAAACACTTGAGGAACTTTACCTTGGTGAGGTCTCCTGAACACTTGAGGAACTATACCTTGGTGAGGTCTCCTGAACACTTGAGGAACTATACCTTGGTGAGAAGGTCTCCTGAACACTTGAGGAACTTTACCTTGGTGAGAAGGTCTCCTGAACACTTGAGGAACTTTACCTTGGTGAGAAGGTCTCCTAAACACTTGAGGAACTATACCTTGATGAGAAGGTCTCCTGAACACTTGAGGAACTATACCTTGGTGAGGTCTCCTGAACACTTGAGGAACTTTACCTTGGTGAGAAGGTCTCCTGAACACTTGAGGAACTTTACCTTGGTGAGAAGGTCTCCTGAACACTTGAGGAACTTTACCTTGGTGAGAAGGTCTCCTGAACACTTGAGGAACTTTACCTTGGTGAGAAGGTCTCCGGCGGCAGCTTCCTGTCCTTACTGGTGGATCCGTCCACTCCGGGGGAGTCTGGGTTGGTGGAGCCGCTGCTCAGTCGGTCGCTGCTCTCGTAGCCCGACTCGGTCCTCTGGATAGTCCAGGTGTCGCTGCGCAGCAGGGTTCGCGGGCCTCCTCCCCCCCCCACTCCTCCTTTGAGCCGACCCGGCCGACTCTCGGAATCCACGGAGCTGTGGCTCTCCGTCTCCAGACGCTGCTCGTCCTCGTAGATGGTCATCAGACACTTCTGCTGTTGCAGCTGTCGCCGATCGCCATCCCCCCCTCGGGTCTGGACCGGCTCCCGCTCCCCTCCTCGGGTCTGGACCGGCTCCCGCTCCCCCCCTCGGGTCTGGACCGGCTCCCGCTCCCCCCCTCGGGTCTGGACCGGCTCCCGCTCCCCCCCTCGGGTCTGGACCGGCTCCCGCTCCCCTCCTCGGGTCTGGACCGGCTCCCGCTCCCCCCCTCGGGTCTGGACCGGCTCCCGCTCCCCTCCTCGGGTCTGGACCGGCTCCCGCTCCCCCCCTCGGGTCTGGACCGGCTCCCGCTCCCCTCCTCGGGTCTGGACCGGCTCCCGCTCCCCCCCTCGGGTCTGGACCGGCTCCCGCTCCCCCCCTCGGGTCTGGACCGGCTCCCGCTCCCCTCCTCGGGTCTGGACCGGCTCCCGCTCCCCTCCTCGGGTCTGGACAGGCTCTCGAGACTCCCGCTGGACGTGCGCTGCCCGGCTGCCCTGAGGGGACGGCTGGGCCGGCCTGCTGCAGAGGCAAGGAAAGGTTTACTCATACAGCGCCCTTCCAGCGCAAGGCCTTCCAGAGAGCTGTACAAAGGCAGGATTCACGTTTTAAAAAACATAAAAGGACAAATCAACATTAAAAGAGTGAAAAAAGACAAAGCATGGGTCACCCAAAAATATGAATCCCATTGATCACCTAAAAACGGAATACAGAAGGGCAGACACTTCCAATAAAAAGCTGCAGGAAACGGACAAGTTTCGAGGTTGGTTTTGTCAGGTTTTGATTTGAGAGACCCTGAGTGGCAGAAATGACATGTTATACCTTTAACAAGAATAAAGGGTTGCATGTGTTGAGGCAAACCCTCCCATGAGGTCTGTATAAGCTACAAGCTGCCTCACCATGCCTGTGTGGAGCCCTGGGACCCCAGGACGTGGTGTTGCATCGTCGGGTGGCGCCGCAACTCCATCTCGCTGAGCACGCTGTCCACGTTCAGTACCTCGCGCACGGGCCTCCACGTGGCCTTGGGCCTGCCCCCCCGGGCCTTCTCCGAGGGCTCCTGGGGGCCGCTGTCCGGGTCTGGCCGCCCAGGGGAAGAAGAGGAGGAGGAGGAGCTGGTGATGGTGCTGTTGGTGGACCTCCGGCTGGTGGAGGCTGGGGCCCCACGAGGCTCCTGAGAGGCCCTGCTGGTGGAGGTGGAGGTGGGGGTGGGGTGACCAGAGGACTTGTCCGGACGGGGACCGCCGCCAGAGCCCCCAACTCGGGTCTTGGGCTCAGCCGGCGTCTTCAGGCCGTTCTCCAGAGGAGGGGACAGTCTGCAGTACGGCACCCCTGGAACAGAAACCCCTGGTTCACAACCACGACAACCCCCTGAATGGACCTCCAGTACTGTGGAGGAATAACCTGACCCTACAGGACCATGTCATACTCTACATGATATCCTGTTACACAGCGGTCTGCTAGAGACCCCTTTATTGACACACAGGACAATTACCGTGAACCAAGGCCTTATATCCGTCTGATCATTTTGGGTCTTAGGGACTAATGCGGGCAACAATTTGAATTTTCTGCTTGTTATCGTGCCCAACCAAGTCTCGCTCAAGGAGACTTCTCATTGAGCGAGACTTGGTTGGACACAATAACAAACAGACCAGGATCGAGCGAAAAGTAAAGAAATAAAGTTGTATTTCTCTGTAGGGATATAATATAATGTTCGAATATAATCGGAGGCGGTCAGTGACAAAAACAAGCACTTTTAGAGGACGTACATTGATGGGCACTATTGCCCCTAAGGACTGCATTGCAGTCTCGCTGAATACTGGACCAATTTCCAAAAATGTGTCCGCGTTGGTCAATTAGACCCAAAACGATCGGCAAATGGGGTCCAAGTTCTCCTTTATGCACTGTCAAGTTAATTGTATTTGTTTAGCCCAAAATTAGACAGTTCCAGTCCCAAAGGGCTTCACCGGCCACATTATACGACCCTCCACACACACACACACACACACACACACACACACACACACACACACACACACACACACCTTTTTGCTGCGCGTGGTCAGTTCTGTGATGCCCTCGGTCCTTCTTAGAGGTTGCACAGCTTCGGGGAAAGCCCTCCATTTTGGGACTGCTGAGAGGAAGCCTCACTGTGGAGTTCGATCAGAGTTGATCAAAGGACAAAAAACGATTATTTACCAACCATGACGCATGTTGATACTTTCTCATGAGCCGCTTGCAGGTTGGCTTCTCCAGTAAAAGTGTGTGATAGGTACGCAGACCACAACCTGACAAATTGAAAGCATTATAACCTGGGGTGAGACAAACACTAGAGCCACAGTGGATGACTGTGAAGCAGAACAGACCCTCGGGCCCTCAGACTCACGACACGTTATCTCCGTGGCACACTCCGTGGTCTATAGTTTGCAGTCCCTCAGATGTAAAATATTATAACAACGTGATGAGGCTGTGGCCCACGGTTCCTGTTAATAGGACCGTTTACTACCTCCTTGGTATCATGGCTCCATGCTCTGCACATTGTGATTCTACCTGCCAACCACTCTTTCACTCGTCTTACCGCAAGTTACGTCACGTTCCAAGTTAGTTCATCGGTCAGCACATTGCATTACAAAAAACTAGCCTGGCTGTAATTCTACGAAAAAGACAATAATTAGAAAAGCGATTTGCTACTAGTACACAACGTTCCCCCACATGAATGCAACTGGGGATGCCAAGCGGCCCTTTTAACGGACCTCTGCTGTAGCCTGCAGTAGATGGAGGGGCCAGTAGTGGGCTGTGAAGGCCCTGGCTGCTGCTGTGGGGCCCTGCATTCTCCCTGCCTGCCTCAGGCTTCTTGGGCCCACTCACTGTGGACACACAACACACTTTTATTGTGAAAGTACGCACTATGGCTTGTACGTGACTCAATCTATTGGTTTGGGTCGTAACAAAAGGATACACTTGGTCTAATGAAATGTTAGGCGGGATTTATAGTCGCCACAGTGCCAAGTGCGTGGAGAGTTTACGCACGCCCGTGGTGTATATAATCGCTGTTTTGCCGTAACGTTGCTGTGGACGGGCAGTTTGAGTTGGCGACACGCAACAAAAGGTGCCCAAACTATAGGTTATGTTTGAGTCTAATGGGGGTTAGTTTTCACGAATTCATGGTGTACTCAGAAAAAAAACCCCACAAATAAAACAGAACATTTTATTAAAATAATGATATGAAGCAAATGACAAAATATCACTTCAAAAATATACTTCACCATCAAATAGTTTCAAAGCCATAAGGAAAAAGGTTTGAGAACCAAAGGTATGAGTAGAAAATACAGGTTCTAAATGCTGCAGCCAGGCTGTGCTGTTCATGTCATTATTACAATATCAAATCTGCCTCTTGTAGATTCAGATTGACAAAATCTCAAACATATGCAGGAAAGGCAATTCTTCTCTAAAACAAACATCGGTTTGTTCCCAGTTTATAGCAAGACAGACACACGACACCTAGAGAAACACGAATGTTGCTAAAACATTAGAAATGTCGTGGAGAAGCTGCAGAATATAACTGGAAACTGTAGAGTGTAGAAACAAAATGATGTGTAAAAGTCATCACATTTGCAGTTTCTCCATGTTATAACGGACACGTTCTTCAACTGAAATGTATATTACAAATAAAACACAACTCCAACACAATAATGTAGACATAAAAGCACAAGTCAGTAACATAAGTTATGAAGCGCTTTTACTGCCTTCTGTCTCACGTCGTGGATTACAACTATAGTTCCATTATGAAGTAACTGATCAATAATGACGTTAAATATGAGTAACTCAGAGCGGCATGTACTAGCCTGATCTGAAGGTTAACGGTAGATCAAGAATCATCAGCTTGGGTCGGGCACAACGGACTCAAATGACCCGCTATTGACCACAATTAAGAATTTAATAAATTGATATTTACCGGTATATAACTGCAGAAATAACAGCATGTTATGTTATTGCAACCATAAGGGGAATACAAAAATGTAGATGAAAAACTGAATTGTGATCAGATCCAAATACACATCCCTCTGAAAAGGCAAAGATGACTTATCTATATGGAATCACCACCCATAGGAATTACCAAAGCGTTCTTCTAAGCTAACCTTTAGCTTGAGCTAAAACTAGTCTTACAACAAAACCATTTTCCACTAACTTCTAAACCACTACATTCTGAATGCTAACCAAACAAATTACTTACAATGTTTTCCACCAAACCAGGGCCTCGGTCCCATGCCAGCCGAGTTGCCCGGGCACAACACTACAGCACAACAATCCATCTAAACGCAGACGGACGCCATTTTTCCCCCTCCCGAAAAAGAAAACAGAACAAAAGAAGGCAGAAGACAAACCCCACCAGGAGCAGATCAGAGAATGGAGTCAAACAACATGGGAAGCATCTGGCAGGACTGAGCTGGACCGAGCCAGAGAAAGAGAAAGAGAAAGAGAAAGAGAAAGAGAAAGAGAAAAAGAGAGAGAGAGAGAGAGAGAGAGAGAGAGAGAGAGAGAGAGAGAGAGAGAGAGAGGACGAAGGGTGCAGGAAGCGAGGGAGCAGGGATTAAGGCAGGGCGCGTGGGTGATAATCTGCCTGCATCAGCCTGTGCCAGGTTCAACCCAGAACACCGGGCTGGGGGGAGATCTCCCTGGCATGGGGAATGGTTTAAACCTACTCTAAAACAATCCCAGCATCACACACACATGCAAAACATAATCGCCTCTGTTTACGGGAAATTCTAATTATTGAAATGATACTATTTGTTGTAATGAAATGATTGTTTTTAATGCGTGGTGGGAACGGTGAGTTATATTTTAGAGGTACTCTGAGAGATTGTTTTGGACCGGAGGTGAGCTGGGTGGAGTTTATCAGGGGATGGCAATACGATCCCGGCTGTAATCCGTATCAAACTACTCATCTCATCTGCGATGTTTTACACATTTTGTTCCTATTTTAATCCACCTGAGGTACTGATATGTATTACAGCTAGGAGTTGGATGAGATCTCTGAACAGAACACCTGCAGGACTGATCTCATGAATAGGAACATTGCAGCCAGTATAAGTGGGAGTGTGTAAAAATTCACCCAAAACTATTTGCTCCTAGCTTTACGTATAAAGTAAAGACGTACGCATACTTGTCTATTGCTGTGGGACTAAGTGTTTCCAACTGTGTTCCTTCTCCAAAGCAACGTACAACTTCGACTTTACATGCATGTACGATTTACAGGGGTTAGAAATCCTGCTCAAAGATAACAGGCAGGATGAGGACATTGGGAATCGAACCCAGAACCTTTCAGTTGGAAGTCCACTACTTTAACCACTACACTATCCTGTTCTCGACATCATTCAACGAGACGCCTAAACCACCTTTACGTTCAGGTCCCGGAATAGATGCACATATTCCGTTTTGAAAATGAGAAGACATTTATTTTCTATTCTGTCTGTCAAAATAGTAAGTTAAATGAGTGTCGACAGATTTGTAGCCATGTTTGAGATCTGTGTGTGAAAATGTGTTCTCTGTGCATAAGCCTTATCTGTATTTGTGTTTCAGTGTTTGTCAATGCGTAAAAATATGTGATAGGTGCACAGTGTGGTGGTGATGCAATCTGGATGCCCATTGGCCAACAGCGAAGTGGACCAGCAGCCTATCGCTGGACGGCTTCGTGTTACCTGCCATCTCCCCGTTGAGCCCGTTGGCCCGGTAGCGGGGGCACATGGTGGTGTGGCGGGGGGCGTCGTCGCTGGAGATGTGGGAGCCCTCTGGGTTGGTGTAGAAGATCAGCAGCGGCTGGTAGTGGCCGCGGATACACTTGGACGCCACGTCCTTCCACTTGGACCCGATCTGCAACACACAGTTCTGGTCTATGAGCACGTAACAGTTAAGTGGCCGTTGACACCCTTGCGGTCACCATGGAATGAAATGTGACTGTGTCACATTATTATGTGACTATGTCACATTATTCACCTCTTCAACGTGTACAGTATGCCGAACGTAACGGGGTTTTTTGTTATGTTTTTACAAAATGAATCAAATTGTGTAAACATTTTAGACTTTGAACTAACCCCGAACACCCGGGTAGACCGCAATGCTACAAAAAGTGTTAGTGTACTGTTGTACACTCACCTTATATCAAATAAAAAAAAATGTGTGAACCAAAATGATGTCATCACGGCCCCCGTGCACACATACAGCGATTTGTTGCGTACCTCTGAAAGCAGAGGTAGTGCTGTCAACCAGTAGAAGCTTAAAGGGGAGGTGTGTAGGATTTCGTGGCATCTGGCGAGGCTGCAGATTGCAACCAACTGTACCAACTTGCTCCGTCGTTGTGCAACGTGCAGTTAGCGGACGTGACTTAGGCGCTGACCTCTTTGACGGTGGCGTCGTCGAAGAACACCCACTTGCAGGACTTGCTGTGGTAGGCGAAGGCCGAGTAGTGCTTGCTGGAGAAGCAGATCATCCCCACCAGGTGGAGCTCGCTCCGCTTGGCGTTGTCGTCGGTGACGCGGTTGAACATCTGGAGGAGAACACACGCACAAGCAAACGCATACACACACACACACACACACACACACACACACACACACACACGCACGGTTGGACTACCATTTTGGAATACCTTGTGCTATCAGAGATGTTGCTGATCGCTTTGGACTTTTTGTTTTACAACAAAACTTGTTTTTTCGTTTCCGATAATGGTTATTGGTTAATTATTTTGATTTGGACATCAACTGAAAGAAACAAACTAATAATATTAATACGATTAATGTCATGTTTGTTTTGACATGCTCAGGTATATTTGTATATGCTACACTCCAACGATGGCGACACAAACTTAAATACAATGCAATATAAACTTTAAAAAGGCATTGACGTTAACAAGATGGCGCCACAGCCCAGTGACTTGTGTTCATGGCGAGCTTCCAGACACCATGTTGTACAAGTTGTTCTCACCCCTGATAGGTTGAGGCGCGGGCCGAGGGAGCGAATCACGTCGTCCGTGAGGTCGGACTGCTCCGCGTCCCACACAAAGCCAATCGTCACGATCTCTGGACAGTTCATCAGCACACGCCTTATCCTGATGCTTTGACCACACTGGCTCTGCACACACACACACACACACACACACACACACACACACACACGATCGCACGCACACACACAGCAAGACATAGACACACACACACAGACCCAGAAAGACACAGACACACAAACACACACAGACCCAGAAAGACACAGACACACACAGACCCAGAAAGACACACACACAAACACACACACACAGACACACAGACACACACACACAGACCCAGCAAGACACACACACACACACACACACACACAAAACCAGAGGCAAAATCAAACACAAACATACACACAATCAAACACACATACACACAGACACAAAAACACATTATCAAACACACAAATACAACAAAACAGATGCACAATCAAACACACACACACTCAAACACAAACATCCAGATGCACAACCAGACGCACAAACAGACACACACATGGCCAGATGGAGATGTACAGTCAAACAGACACCACACACACACAATTTATTTGAATGTGGGCCAGTGAAGTAATTCAAGCCCTGGATAAAGGGCTTTATAAATAAACTTAACTTGATGTTAAAATCAAGTATTATTTCAGACGGCTTTCAGCTCCGGAAATAACAACTCTGACAACAAAGTAAGAATAAAACGGGACATTTGTAGCAAGCAGGGCTGGCCACAGTGATGTCACAACATATGTTTCCCTTAGTCCTGCGAACTGAATGACAACCCCATGATGCAGATATGCTGAAGAACACGGGGGGGGGAGATACAGAGCACTTAGCCACGCGGCAATCTTACACACACACACACAAGTGGCTGCCAGCCGTAGCCAGGGCACAGGAGAACAACAGTGGATAAGCTGGTCCTGCTATTTATAGACCATCTCCAGTCTGGCACCCGCCCCTTCCGGATGCTTCAAGTGCAACGCTACAGAAGACCGGGACAAAAAGTTTCTACCCCTGCCTCGACTGGCGTGCTCTCATCATTGTTTCCATAGAGGCGTGTTCAGTGCAGTTTTCTGTGCCTAAACATCACATGTTCAGAGCTGCCAGGGGAATTGTAAATACACAATAACCCCATGGGAATTTAATCCTTAATCCAATCATTTTAAATAAAGACCCACTGATTGGTATATTGTTATGAAGGTGTGCTAACATTCTGACGATATGAACGTGTGATTACGTTGTGACGATATGAACGTGTGATTACGTTGTGACGATATGAACGTGTAATTACATTCTGACGATATGAACGTGTGATTACATTCTGACAATATGAACGTGTGATTACATTGTGACGATATGAACGTGTGATTACGTTGTGACGATATGAACGTGTGATTCCATTCTGACAATATGAATGTGTGATTACATTGTGACGATTTGAACGTGTGATTACGTTGTGACGATATGAACGTGTGATTACATTCTGACAATATGAACGTGTGATTACATTGTGACGATATGAACGTGTGATTACATTCTGACAATATGAACGTGTGATTACATTGTGACGATATGAACGTGTGATTACATTCTGACGATATGAACGTGTGATTACATTGTGACGATATGAACGTGTGATTACATTGTGACGATATGAACGTGTGCTTACATTGGGACGATATGAACGTGTGATTACGTTGTGACGATATGAACGTGTGATTACGTTGTGACGATATGAACGTGTGATTACATTGTGACAATATGAACGTATGCTTACGTTGTGACGATATGAACGTGTGATTACATTGTGACGATATGAACGTGTGATTACATTGTGACGATATGAACGTGTGATTACATTCTGAAAATATGAACGTGTGATTACATTGTGACAATATGAACGTGTGATTACACTGTGACGATATGAACGTGTGCTTACATTGTGACGATATTAACGTGTGTTTACATTCTGACGATATAAACGTGTGATTACATTGTGACGATATGAACGTGTGATTACATTCTGACAATATGAACGTATGCTTACGTTGTGACGATATGAACGTGTGATTACATTGTGACGATATGAACGTGTGATTACATTGTGACGATATGAACGTGTGATTACATTCTGACAATATGAACGTGTGATTACATTGTGACACTATGAACGTGTGATTACACTGTGACGATATGAACGTGTGCTTACATTGTGACGATATTAACGTGTGTTTACATTCTGACGATATGAACGTGTGATTACATTGTGACGATATGAACGTGTGATTACATTCAGACAATATGAACGTGTGTTTACATTGTGACAATATGAACGTGTGATTACATTGTGACGATATTAACGTGTGTTTACATTGTGATGAGATGAACGGCGTGATTACATTGTGACCATCAACGTGTTCACATTGCACAATGCTAGTTTACTGGTTACTAGGGTTACTGTGCTGGAACTCTGCAATGCATCTTGAGATAAGTGTCAATTCATTTTGAGACAATAACACTGACAGGCACTCCAGCTGTAACCGTGCGCAGCATGTCAGGGCTCAGCAGGACGATGATGTCAGCGGGTGCTGAGCATCGGGCGAACACGGCGGCTCCGGCGGTGGCCGGGGTGTGATTACAAACCAAATCCCTCTCAGAGAGGACTAGCGTGAATTTGGAAATAAATCGGTGTCAGCGCGCGGATTACTCCACACCGCCGCCACCGTGTCTTTGAACCCAGCAAACCTCCAAAGCGACTGCGGACCGTAAGCGCAGTGCACCGGGTGCCCCTGTGTGTGTGTGTGTGTGTGGGGGGGGGGGGGGGGGGGGGGGGGGGGGGGGGGTGGAGGGGGGAGAGACGTACCGGGCAGCTGCGGAGGTCTCCTGAGGTGTTGGCGGCCTGGAGCAGCTCCCCGAACATGTCGGCGCGCTGGCGCTCGCTCTTCCCCAGCAGGCCGTCCACCTGCTGACTGGGGGCACATGGGGTGGGGGGGGTGGGGGGGGGGCTCATTGAGAGGGCTGTGTTCCCTGAACTGAGACCCCACAGTGTCTGTGTTTACCTCAGTTCTACAGTCGCTCCAATGTGTAATTATTACAGCTCTCTGCTGTAACTACTTTTTTTTATATATTGTTTTACACATTTCTTGTTGCGTCATTTCCCTTGTTAAATCATTTCAGTTTTGCATGAAAAGCGTGATATAAATAAAGTTTGATTGATTGTGTGACTGAGCAACTAAGCCCATAACCCACTTACAGTAGATGTTAGTCATGAGAACACGTGATGAAGGGTGCTGTGGAGCTCACTTGGTACAGCATCAACACTGCCAGGGTAAGAGTTTGATTCCCGCCCCGACCATGCTAAGATTACAATTCTACAATGTTTTGGACGAAAGCCTCCACCAAGGGCATGCATACAGATGGAAAGGAAAGGAGTCTGATTTTGTCTTCAAGGACTTGTTGTTGTTCAGCTTTTAGAGGACAGTTTTACTGTTATTATTAAATAATACAACAAAACATATTATATATGTATAAGCATTTCTCAAGCATGAAGAACGCATGGAACATTACAAGACACAATGGAAAGAAATGAAATGTGTTAGGCAGTGAAGAAACGTACCATAAAGCAGTGGTGGAGACATAATGTACCAGCAGGGTGAAATGTGTTAGGCAGTGAAGAAACGTACCATAAAGCAGTGGTGGAGACATAATGTACCAGCAGGGTGAAATGTGTTAGGCAGTGAAGAAACGTACCATAAAGCAGTGGTGGAGACATAATGTACCAGCAGGGTGAAATGTGTTAGGCAGTGAAGAAACGTACCATAAAGCAGTGGTGGAGACATAATGTACCAGCAGGGTGAAATGTGTTAGGCAGTGAAGAAACGTACCATAAAGCAGTGGTGGAGACATAATGTACCAGCAGGGTGAAATGTGTTAGGCAGTGAAGAAACGTACCATAAAGCAGTGGTGGAGACATAATGTACCAGCAGGGTGAAATGTGTTAGGCAGTGAAGAAACGTACCATAAAGCAGTGGTGGAGACATAATGTACTAGCTCGGTGAAGGGGTGCGGGTCCGAAGATGCACCACAACTGCGACAAACAAACTGTAGAGTAAAAGATTCACAAAATCAGTACATTTTTCGTAATTTACGTCATCTTCACATAATTCTATAGTATTCCCTTAGTGAAGTCAACAAACATAATTCTATAGTATATCCTCAATGAAGTCAACAAACATAATTATATAGTATACCCTCAATGAAGTCAACAAACAATTATATAGTATATCCTCAATGAAGTCAACAAACATAATTCCATAGTATACCCTCAATTAAGTCAACAAACATAATTCTATAGTATACCCTCAATGAAGTCAACAAACATAATTATATAGTATATCCTCAATGAAGTCAACAAACATAATTATATAGTATACCCTCAACAATAACCTAACGTAGAATCAACCAAAATGTATGTTTCATGTCTTTAGGCGTACCTGCTCATAGAGAGTCATGGCAAACTTCTGGTGCGTGATGCAGGATTTGGACGAACAGCCGTCGCTCGCGGTGTCAGAGACAATGTGCAGATGGATGCGTTCCAGGATGTTTTCCTACAGGTTCAGTGAGAAAAATAGTTAATTAGGGATGCAAATTTAAACTTACTGGCCATTATTCTGATATTCATAATGTTTTCTTAATGCTCATAAGTTTTGCACAAATATAAAAAACACCAATAACCAACCAAAAACTAGAATAAAACTGTAGTTTATATCTGCAATAAACCATTAACCTATCGTTATTACATATTTTTGGCTGACATTTCCAATTGTAATCATTTAACAGGTGGATGTATTGTATATATGCTCTGCTGGAATGTTCTGTTTTAATATCCACTATTTTAATAGTATAAGTATAATAAGTATATAAGTATATATATAAGTATAATAATAGTACAATGAGTGCATACGTTTATAACCATGGCTGGCCCCATTGGGAATCGAACCACTGACAGTGTTAATGTTATGTTCTACCAACTGACCTAGACAGCACCATTATCATAAAATAATACAAATTGAGATTTAAACAGAAGAGTCATATGTTTGAGCTCAGAAACGGATTCGTAGTCAGTTACTCCTGCTGTTGGCCCCAAACCTTTCTCCTCCGTCAGCCATTTTGTATTATTCTGTTCACAAAGTGAACAGCTGGGCGAGACGCAAATCTCTTGGGGGCAATTTCAAACAAAAACCAGCTCACAACAGAGCACAACTCCTTGGAACAGTCTCACCCTAAAATGGTGGCTTTCCATTTAAAGAAAACAACTGAACGTCTCTCTTTCGGATCACACTATTCTGTCTTGACAGTGTGTTAAGGTCAAGGGACGGAAGGAAGGAACAGGCCAGTAAAATGTTTTCTTTAATCTTTGCACTCCTCAGAGTCACAGTAGAGCATAACAACCCAGTGCTTTAATCTATCAGATAGAACGATCCTTCTTCTACGTCTCTGCTTTCAAGTGTTTCTTTAACATTTCCAAAACATTGATGCTTGCTGATATGTCCTGATAATGAGATTCCTGTACTGATGACCATTAGGCTATAAATAGAGTAATTCTCTCACTTTTGACAAGGTAGTGAAAATGTGTTATTGCGCAAAATCCTTGCAGGGCCCAGGGCCGAGAGTTACTCGGGAAGGTGGTTCACGGCATGAAAAGGCTCTGTAATCCCTGGTTTAAAGGGGTGGATTGAGTCGTGTTTCAGGCTGTGGGAGAGGACTTACGAAGCACTCGGCAGCGTCGTCCATGAGGCCCAGCTGGAAGCGCTGCTCGTCCTTAAAGGTTTCAGCCAGCGCGTTGCGGAGGCTGTCGGACGCCAAGGTGCGCTCCCTGCTCTGCTGGAACTGGCCGAATATACTCTGTAGAAGCACACACACACGGGCACGACCACGCACACACACACACACACACACACACACACACACACACACACACACACACACAGGCGTGCACACACATGCAGGCACACACACACACAAACATACACAAACGCCCAGGCATGCATGCATGCACGCACGCACGCAGGCATGCAGGCACACACACACAAACACGCACACATGCACACACACGCAGGCAGGCACACACACACACACACACACACACACACAGAGGCAGACATGCACACACACACACACACACACACACACACGCAGGCAGGCACACACGCACACAGAAAGAACAACATTAAAGGAATGTTTTTAAAGATATTGTTCGAAGTTCATTATGAAGACCGTTATCATAATTGCTTCCATATTGCTACGCAGCCTAAAGCACCAACTACCTCATCAGCAGAAACTCAAACGGAATACATTTTTGTCTTTTCGTTGACTTCCACACACAAATCTAAACTAATTCTGCGCAAAATAAATGTGACGACAATGCAAGACTGCTTTAAAATAAAAATAAAACACTAACCTTTAAAGCACAGAAAATACACGCATCGCCAAGACAAAAGTGCCCTGAGAGTTGCCTCAGGCTTCTCCTGAATATGTCTAACTGCCACAGCACCTGCAGAAACAACAATACACAGGCCAACGAAAAGAATAGTCGGAATGCATCAAATACATATCCAGTATCCTGGATATCATTAAGAGTAAAGGATTGATTCTGCAAATGTTACAGGACACAGATGGCTTACTAACTGATTAACCTCAATGTAAACCATGTCTATCAGCATAGGGCTTGTACATCAGAATGCATCATGGGATATTCGATGGCGATACTCCGCCATATTGAGAGGACTCAAAGAGAGTTGTAGTAATGTAAAATCCTAAATCAGCGTAAATATACCGTAACCTAGGCTAATGAAGACTTTGTTTTGCCACGCCTCGCATGAGAAATGCTGTGGCAGTTTAAAACACAACATTGTCTTCCCATAATAAAAAACAATTTCACGATAAATTACTTAACAATAACCAATAAACCATTACTCCCTTCACAATTACTAACATTCCAATGATGTTATGCTCCCAAAAGGGTGGTGTTCATTGTGATGCGACGTCGCGATGTACAAGCCCAATACATTATGGTTTTTACTCGTGTTGTCAGCATACATGGAGGTTTTGCTAGCGTTGTTAGCAACAGCATACACCAGGAGTTCTTCCTAGCGTTATATGCTTTTTTACTAGCATACATTATGAGTTTTTTACCAAAACACCGGTTTATTAACTATTAAACATTCTCGTTCTCCATTCCAAGTGTGCTACCTGAACAGCACTGTTGAGGAAGCAGCTGTTTTGGCCCGGTTCGTTGAGCAAGCCTTTGGTTAGAGCCAGGGATAGCATGCTGCCGGGCTGGTAGGACTTCTTCAGGGCCCCTCCAGGTTTCTTGAACAGCTTCACCCAGGCCATCGAACTAGAGCCCGTACCTAAAAACGAAAAAACATGCATTAAGTAAGGAAGAAACCAAGACGGGACGTCCCATTGTTTGAAATAATGAACGACAGTGGAGAGATTGGATCGAATATTAATATTAGCTCCACAAGTCTTTGATTTTTTTCTGGATTACAATAACATTTTTCACAATAGCGGAACATTTATATTAGTTATTAATATGCCTCACACAATCCTCGATGAGCATTAACTGAAACAATTTGTTGCATATATGTTTGTATGTAATATTTGTATTTGTTTGTTTGTGTTTTGATTCAATTGATTGATTGGTCATTAGATTACTGCTTTAAAACATTATCCTTTAACTATCTGGATCTTGATTTTGGTAGTTCTAAAAATCAGTTGGAGACATTGGACACGGTTGTCATCGCATCACTAATCCAAATGGATGAGCAGTGTGGTGAGTTGCCAGATGCATCGTGTGTTATCCCCCTTGACCGGTAATCTGGGATCCAGCAGTCCTACTATGTTATGGCAAAACCTCCGGAGGGAGACGCCACAGAGCCTGCGTTTACAGATCCCTAACTCCAGCAACATGATTGGTCATAATAAATACCAAAGGAAGTGGAACGCCCCGTTCACCCAGATTTAGGCTTGTCTGCTATCAGAATTTAGATTTTTAATCGAAAGTCTGATTTGTGAGACTACCTTGACCGGGGACAAGGGGGGTCTTGCTGTAGCTGGACATGGTGGGCAAGGGGAGCTGGTAGGGGGGTCTGGCCATGGCCTGTAGTCTGTCCTCTAGCCCCACACGCCTCCAGGGCTGGTGGGGAGGGAACGCAGCATGCTGCTGGATTCAGCCGCAGCCCGGCACTGGCCCAGAGCTACTGGTGGACATCGATGGACAACAGAGTGGAAACCTGGAGGGTGAAGCAGAGGGGTGGACATTAGTTATGAGAACTAACGTAACCAGCGTGGACCTCAGTTATGAGAACTGTTTCCCAATACAGCAATCGATCCTGTTGTGTTCAGTTGAGCATTGAAAACATACCGTTTGACGGTTCAAACTTGTTCAACTGTGAATCAGTGACACAGAAAGCTTTATGAAAAACAATTTCTAATCAGTTTTGAATACTACAATTTGATATAAATCCATCCTAACCTAAATGTTGACAAACAAAACGTAAATAATATTAAAAAATTGGTAGATATTTGAAGTACAAAAGAGTACAAAATATGGACCAAGACTTTTGAAAGCATGCAATATCGTACTGGAATGTGTGGTGATGATGGTGAGGATGTATATGGTTTACTCAATGGAAAAGCAATATTTTAAACAAAAACCGTGTTGACATAATGTGTGTGTGTGTGTGTGTGTGTGTGTGTGTGTGTGTGTGTGTGTGTGTGTGTGTGTGTGTGTGTGTGTGTGTGTGTGTGTGTGTGTGTGTGTGTGTGTGTGTGTGTGTGTGTGTGTGTGTGTGCGTTCCCTTCAGAGCGTTAGCCGTCCATTGATGGCGAATGAACGGCACTATCATTACTGTACTCATCCACATGTATCCTTATGTTACTGTTACAGATCTATAGGTGACACATACAGTGCCCGGGTAAACGAGCAACATTTTTCTGAAACCATGTGATGTCATGCCGCGCCACTCTCCCTACTAGGGTTCAGCAAGAGGGCTGATTTACATTGACATTACCCACTGAGTTTTCATGCTGTGGTTATTTTTCACCAGCAAACAAGCAATGTTTTCCCCAGCGACATGCATCCCTGTCGGACGTCAACTGCACCACGGGGCAAACGATGCAGTTACAGGACACCACATCATATGCCGCAACTTCCACTGCTCTTCAGTTCACACATACAACCATTGTGGAGCAAAACAGAAAAATACAGCATGCATACTCTCTTCTCGTGGATACTCACCTTAAGGGATTGACTGTGCCTGCACGCGTCCGGGGCAGTCGGGTTGTCAACAGATGCAATGTATACAGCAGCGTCTTCCTAAATCTTTCAGATAAATGGACTTTAATGCCACTGCAGATATGGAGAAGGCGAAGTGCGCCGAGCGGGTTCGCTGACTGGTGCTGGTGGTGGCAGTGGAGAGGGAGCTACAAGCGTTGCCGCTAGAGAAACTCGCTTCAGATCAAGTCCAGCCCTCGGGAACACCGGCATGAGCCAGTACCGTTAGTCCTTTTCGACAGCACAAAAATACATTTGGACTTAAGTTGTTTCAGATAAATGTGATAAGATACCATGGGCCAGTAAGCTCAGTAGAATGTCGAACGCGTTTTTGAGGTGATGTTTTGAGGCAGATTTGTGTGCAGGTCAAACTCTGCCCCTAGTGGAGGTGTCGGTACACTACAACAGTGCGGTTGGCCTGTGAGCCACGGAGCTGTAACACAGTAGCTGTTTTTTTTTTTTTTTGTAGGATCGGAATTCGTGATGATGGTGGTGGTGGTGAGGATGACGATGACATGTCAGAAATCACATGACTATGCTGGTTTCATAATCATGCCGCACTGTCTGTGGAGTTAAATCCCAACTAATGACATGTCATGTATATATATATATATATATATATATATATATATATATATATATATATATATATATATATATATATATATATATATATAAAATATGCATTATACATTATTATTTAACAAGTTGAAGTGAGCTGAGGTATATGTATGTCAATTAATGTGCACACATCCTTTCGAATAGTAGTCAAAACTGGTCAACTTTTGAATTTATATAATTGAATATATATAATTTAAGTTATTTGTATAATTATGTCTGTTCAACAAAGAAAACATTCATATTCATGGACTCAACATCAAAATTGAGCCCAGTTTTGTGTCACACAGCTGTTGATATAACGTTTTACTTTTTGTTTTTGTATCTGATTTACATTTTTAAGATGTTTCATGTTTCATGAATTCAACGTCATTCTCTGAATCTCAAAAGGGTATATTCTTTGGTCAAACCTTTGTATAAGCTACCATCTACCTAAGTATACTAAAAAGTAAGAAGACCAAATAATATTATACTAATATAATAGGCCATATACCGTGCAATATGTGTACCATTCAGTTCAGTAATCTTATTTAAAGATTACAGTTTATCATTCGCTGATTTCCTAATTTCCTAAAATCCTGATTTCTCAAGCAGTTCTGTGTTACTTTTCCACTGGAGCATTTATTTGCCTGATGTACCTCCAGTGTTATTGAAGGCCTACATCATAGTTCTTGTTGTGGGGGTTGATAGGACTTCAGGCTGGCTCAAACCATATCGTCAGTTGGATAACGGGCGTCCTACTCACCGCCTGACCAGAATACAACCCCACTGTGGTGAATTCAGCACTACAGCCTGCTCTTCCATTTGTCTTTCATTCAAGCTTTCCAGGACAATAATCCATTTGTTCATGACTTTTAATTAAGGCTAGGTATACTATTTTTCTTTCAATTATTCAAATTGAATGTAATAACTGCTGAGCGGTTTTTCATTTGATGTGGATTTTATTATTGGTATGTCACCATAAAATCGGATTTTTATTTACATTCATTTCATTTGAACATATGCAGCATTTCTTCATCTGTTTTGGGAAGCACTGTGTGTTCATATAGTGCATGTTGCTATTTACATTACAGTCCTTCATTATAGGGTCCGGATGTTGGGTCATACTAGGAAAGGGGTGCTGAAAAGCCGTCTGTCACTGTACTGTGTGATAAAAGTCTTTACTAATCAACTTGACTTGGAGACAATGTTCAACACACAAGCAGTCCAAAGTTCAAACATCTCGACAACACAAGCAGTAGCAACTCAAGCACGAAACATTTTAAACATTGTTTTCAGATTTCAAACATCAAGAATCAATATTTGCTTTCTCTTTTTCCAGTCCTATCACAGATGAAAAAATAGCTATGGTCAAACCTGGCATTACAAGCTGAAGCCAATTACAAAGAATAGCCATTTTGTTAGACACCAAACAGCAACAACATCAAAGTTTACAATGGGCCGTATTCACCTAGCGGTCATCTTGGTTCCAAAGGGTTCTCAATGCTACCTGGGTGGAGGAACTGAATTCCCCATTCAGTTCCCCCACCCAGCTAGCGTTGAGATCCAAGATGGCCGCCAGGTAAATAAGGCCCACATGGAGACGATGGTTACGGTGGTGGAGAGTGGCGTGTCAGGAGTAATTTAGTAGGTGTAGCACAGAATAACACAGAATGGGGCAGACCAGACATCCACACCCAACCTTTGCAGAGCAGTGCACATCATGTATACCTTTTATTTAATTTGATTTTTGTGCCACCCCAGGGGCCGTGTACCAGGCCTCTCCGTGGCCACGGCCCTGCTGGCGACCCAGAGGGCCTCCTCTAGAGGTCTTCAGACTCTGGGATCTCCTCAGGCTCCACGGCAGCGCAGGGGGGGATGAAGGGGGCGGTCCCGTCAGATATCCAACCCTGGGCCGTCCTGTTGAAGGTGGGCCGCCTGGCCTCGGGCTGCTGGAGCTCTGGGTAGCTGGGCGGGTTCAGGTCCACCTCCGGGAGTTTGAAGCGGATCCCCTTGGGCGCACGCTCGAAGCCACCGAACGGAGTGGCCACTCTGGGACACACATACACACGATTCACTCATTTAGCAGACGCTTGTTCTCAGATAGATGTTATTAGGAGCCGGTGTTTGGGCATGTGGCTCCAGGACGCCTTCAGGTAGACAGAAGAACTGGGGTTGGAACCCAGAACCTTCCGATTGGGAGTCGAGAGGTAACACCCTAACCACCGCTAGAGTATCCTGCTCCCTGTAGCGCTATCTACACTGAGAAGGCTCAGAATACTCTTACCTATATACTACACACTACACTCCTACCTGTACTATATACTATACTCTTATCTATATATTATATACTATACCCTTACCTACACTATATACTAAACTCTTACCTATTCTATATCTACACTCTTACCTGTACCATATACTACACTCTTACCTGTACTATATACTACACTCTTACCTGTACTATATACTATACTCTTACCTATACTATATACTATACTCTTACCTATACTGTATATTACACTCTTACCTGTACTATATAGTATACTCTGACCTATACTATATACTATACTCTTATCTACACTATATACTACACTCCTACCTACACTATGTACCATACTCTTACCTAAACTATATCTACAATCTTACCTGTACTATATACTACACTCTTACCTGTACTATATACTACACTCTTACCTGTACTATATAGTATACTCTTACCTATACTATATACTATACTCTAATCTATTTACTATATACTATACTCTTACCTGTACTATATACTACACTCTTACCTGTACTATATAGTATACTCTTACCTATACTATATACTATACTCTAATCTATTTACTATATACTACACTCTTACTGTACCTACACTATATACTACACTCTTACCTGTACTATATAGTATACTCTTACCTAAACTATATACTATACTCTTACCTATACTATATTCTACACTCTTACCTGTACTACATACTACACTCTTACCTGTACTATATAGTATACTCTTACCTATACTATATACTATACTCTTACCTATACTATATTCTACACTCTTACCTGTACTACATACTACACTCTTACCTGTACTACATAGTATACTCTTACCTATACTATATACTATACTCTAATCTATTTACTATACTCTTACTTATACTATATATACTTTTACCGGTTAAAGCTCTTGTAGTCAGGGAGTTCTGGTCTGGGCTCGAGCACTGGCATCTTCATGTTGAGGGTCTCGGCCAGGTCAGGGTCATGGATGATAGCCTGTTCCCATGGCGAGTGATAGCATTTGGACACGCCCTTGACGCTGCTACCCTCGGCCGCTGGGTCTTCCAAAGAAATTCACACAAAAGACATCATTTTAAGCATGACGTCCTCCTGTGGCTCCAAAAAATGTATAAACAGACCTCATGGCATATTTAAGATGTGCTCTTAGAATGATGAACTGCTGCATGTCACCAAGGCAACGCATTCATGTGTTGGCCGTTCCTGTTCACGGTCTTAAAATAGTGCATGCTGGCGAAGTGCGTAAAATGCACTTCATTAAATTGAAGGGGGAATACACCTTGCAGTCAGGGTCGTATCGAATAGCACACAGAGCTGGATCGGTTCTCCAGCCGCCATTTACAGAAAACAATGGTTAGTGCAGTTAACAATACAATCCCTATTTTCTCTGTTTCAGAGTCAGACTAGTTACACAGTCCTCTAAAACACAACATACTGTATTTTCCGAAAAGAAATGCATACAAAACCGCATGCATCAGGCTAGTTATATGGGTTACTGATCCGACCAATTGGAGGTTTATAAAGCCAAATGATATAACATACATTTGCATTTGTCCTTGTTTTTGTAATTACCTGTTGCAATGCATTTGGCATTAGCAGCATCTTCGGTAGTGAAAGATGTGTTTCCTCCATCTACATTGATTTCAGCATTCTGAGTTAAAGGGTCATTCTGCGGAAGAGACAATGAACCATGCGACAGGGCGTAACTACTTGCAAATAGACATGTTCTTCGTTTTTTTATTCAACTCACGTGCACACAAGTGTAGACACAAGAGAGTGCACACGCAAACCACAAGAAGACAGATGTACGGTTGTCTCATGTGCACGTGCTCAAACACACGTACATAAAACAGTGAGTGTAAGTGCCTACGTAACGACATACTGTACCTGAGGAGCCACTCAGGCTAATGCCTCCTAACTCTCCTATGTGTGCTGACTGTTTCAGATCAACATCTCTAATGCCTAGTAGCCACCCACCTCACACCATCATATTCAAGTCTTTCTACTGAGGATTGTGAAGTCATTCGGTTAGACACATTCTTCATTCACTTGAATTCATTGATGTCAAATTAGGCTTACTCCTATTTTCTGTTAATGTCATTCACACCATATATTGTGCAAATTGTATCCTTGTTACATCCAACTTTTATTATAAAGCATTGTGTGACCTGCATTGAACGGTACTATATCAATAAAGGGGTTATTCATTCATTTTAATCCAATGATATTGATATTGTTATGATCAACTGTAATATAATTATTATATTTGTTGTTAAGTTCAGATAAACTGTATTAATACCAGATGGGGAATTTGGAAAGTTGTTTGTTGTTATTATTATTGTTGTTGCTGTTATTATTCATTTGAATATTACCCATGTACTACTAACATGGAACAGAGTGTGCTATTACTATTATTTTTTGTTGATGTTATTATTCGTGAACGTATCACCACGGCTCTACTCACATGGAACATGTTGGCCTCGTTCTGGATGCTCTCAAAGGTGTACTTGTCAGACCGGCGCTGGCGCATCTTGAAGAGCCGCGAGCCCCGGTTGGACATCAGTGACAGCTCTTCCAGCATGATGTCCTGCGGGGTGCTCAGCTTCTTCCCCAGGTCTATGGCCAGGCCTCCAGGAGCAGAACAAGTACGGTGTACCGTTTACTATTCACACGCTTTTCTCCAAAAGGTCTTGGAGTGAATTGATTCCACTACATGTCCTTAAGGAGCAGGTTGGGGGTTAGGGGGCATCTTGCCCACTGATGGCTACAGGTTGACTGCGGACACTGGGGTTCAAACCCACATCTTCGACCCTTTCATCTGGGAGTCGATCGCCCTAACCAGTATCCTGCCCAAGGTTTTTTTGTGTGTGCTTACTGTTGCACTCCCTGGTTCATGTGCTGTTTTTGTCGTCTGAAATGTCACTGAGACTGTGAATTATGGATGACATGCAAGCCAGTAATCATTTTAGTATACATTATTATCTAAAAATAGATCACCTTTCAGTTTGCATGTTTGTTTGTTTGTGTCTACATTTGATTAGAACAGAGTATATAGAATACCTTGAAACACCAAATAAAACATACATTAAAAACAGGCCTACTGCTTGAAAAGAAGCTGTCCAGCCGTCAGCCTGTGTATCGGTGGACATGACCTCATGGACTTGACATCGCTAACATTTCACATTGAACCCAGCAGTGGAAAAGCATCCGTCATTGCACTTGAGACCCTGCGTAGCATGAACAGGATGCTTCCTCGCTCCCACTGTACAGGGAATGCACCACAGCTGTCGAAGACCTTTAGCGTAGCCAAACAACCACCCCCCAGTTGGTCCACAGTCCCCTACCCCTTCCCCTACCCTCCTCTCTAACCCCACCCACCCGAAATAGCCCCTCGAAAAAGGACAAAGACAAAAGGAAAGGTAGTTAAACTATCCCATTAGCTTATTTATGGTCGCGGAGGAGAATAGCTGTCCACTGAAGATAAAAAGGGCGCTTTGTGCACCATTGTGTTTCAGTTCTTCTATCCTTTAATCATACCATTGGTCCCGTGGACCTCTCGGCAGATAGCGGCTGCGTGGATCTTCCTCTCGCCCGCCGGCATCGTACAGAACTGAGACATGGTGGTTTCAGGAGGAAGCCCCTAACAGAGAGCGCTGGAGAAAACACAAAACAGAGCTGGCTGTTGCTGCTGTTCTACCCAACTGAATACAAATACATTTTGCAGGAGTACATTTATATCAAAATATACACTACTTATATGTGGATATGTGTTTATGTCCGCAAGGGATTGAATTGTCGCTAAAGTATTATATAATATATATATAATATATAATATAATTATAATTGTGGTAATTGAAGAAGCTTTAATACAGGCCTATAGCCTATACAGCCTACTGGGAATTTGAGGGCTTATATGAACTGAATAAATGGATCCCTGTCTCGCTTTCATGGTCTGGTTATGTAATCCAACACAAGTCACTCCTCACAAGAACTCTCTTCAGTTTCCAGTGAAGGAAAAATGTAATTGCCTAGTTTCCAAATATAAAATATACTAAATACATAGGCCTACCATCTCGTCATCTTGTCTCATATCCTTGGTCTTTCTCACATCTTTCTCAATGTATGATGATACATTGTGTATGTATTTATCATAATTTCATTGAAAATAGCTTCAATAATAATGTACTACTTAGTCCTAAACTTACCATGCATTAAGAATTTATGTATCTTGACAAAATAAATTACCGGTATTGACTTTGACTTCAAACCATGCATACAGTAGAGATTTCTATTAATAACGTAATCTCGTAAAAATCCAGAACCCGTTATAATATAGCAATATAAGTAGCCACATTTTTATTGTAACAATCCGCAAAACTTGCAATAAATCTATATAATTGACATAAATGTGTATATTTTTATATGGGACAGTTAAATTGAATCATACAGTGATCTGTCATACAATCTCATGACCTTGCAACGGGATGCCAAATAGGGATTAAAGTGCTTATATTTAGTCCAGTTCTTAAAACATGAAACCTTTCTGAGATTAAAACTCCTCTCGTTAATAACAAAATATAGAAAATACAAATATTAATTGAAGCGTATGCGTCTATCGTCCTTAATAATCAACAGGTGCACGACGGTATTGATACTCCAGTTTATAGATATGCAAAGGTTTTCAAAATCCGACAAAAATCCCCCCAAAATCACATATATTCACCGAGCATTCTTCCGAGCAAGGCCTAAATACCTGTGAGGGAGTCCCTGGGGTGCTGCCTAGGTCCTGGAGGAGAGACGATAGGACTCAGGGGTCACCATCGGTAGCGTGATCTTCCCTGATCTTCACACTGGGGAGACTGAAGGCAAGCGGCCGTGGGTGTCTCTGTGTCTGTTGTCACTGGAATGCAGCTTACATCAATAGGCTAAATTTAAACTGCCAAACACTCAAAACCACTCACAAACGCCGTGGGACAAGTATAGTTACCAGGGGGTGGGGGTGGGGGGGGGAGCAGAACAGGAATAATAGTAATGCCTTTGCACCATGGCACTCTTCTGGAGACTTGCTTTCTACTATTTACCACAGTTTAGTCATTGAGCACAAGTCATTTAGCACAAGTCATTTAGCAATCGTTTAACAGTTTGATCCAAGATCAAGTCTTCAGCTAGAGACTGCAGGACAGTGTAGTGGGTAGGGTGATTGACTCCCAGTCAAACGTTTCTGGGCTCGATCCCCAAGGACTATGATCACTGCAATTCCCTTTCGATAAATTGCTAAATTCTCAACAACCAAATAGTTAAAGTGACTTACTTTAGATAAATATCATTAAGGAGCAAGTAGGGGTTAGACAGTACAGAGACAGGTCATTAAGGAGCAGGTAGGGGTTAGACAGTACAGAGACAGGTCGTTAAGGAGCAGGTAGGGGTTAGACAGTATAGAGACAGGTCATTAAGGAGCAGGTAGGGGTGAGACAGTACAGAGACAGGTCATTAAGGAGCAGATAGGGGTCAGATAGTACAGAGACAGGTCATTAAGGACCAGGTAGGGGTTCGGCATCTTGCTCAAGGATGCCTACAGGAGGATTGTCGACATTGGGGTTCTAATCCAGAACCTTTGGGCTGGAAGTCAGTCACACACCCTGACGTCCACCCACTGTCTTCCCCTTTCACTCTAATACTCTCCAAGGTGCCGAACAAGACACTTCTCTTCTGATAGCGTCCCGTTCGACACATGAACCCAGAGACGTCGTGTGACAAAGGACTGCGTTCCCACAACTTAACCGCCCGACACAACTTAACACAACAACCACTATGTGTGATTCCTGTGTCAGATTCCTGATGATGTGACGGCTGACACACGATCCCTCATTACCCAACTTCGGCACTGAGATCTGGTGGATGGTATACAAAGGAGGTGCATTCTAACATCCTCACAGCCAGCCTCACAGTCTGTTGACAGAGGATATCCTGATGATCGAGGTACAAACACACTCTTTAGTCAAGGTTAAATTAAACAATGTTTTATTGGTGTAAAAATCATGTGCCCTACTAGCGTGTACTACATCCAACTCTAACACTCCAACTGCAATTAAGTACTTTGGTGCTTTCCATAGTACTTGCAACTAACATAATGGATGTTTTAAGGCTCACTGCAAAATACCGTTGTTCATAATGACTCATGACGAAGTGCAAAGACAGCAACACAGCCTTGTGCTGCATCGCATCGGCCCCCTTTTTCTTAAAATCTTTAACTTCACTGTGTTTCAAAAGTGTGACACGAGCATTTAATTCTGGTGTTCAAAGATGAAACAATAACCCTGTGTGTGTGAGGGGGTCCGTTTGAGAACCTAGACCAGAGAGCCATAGTTCTGTGCTGAGAATTCAGTGTCACACAGTGTCTCCACACAGCCCACCATTAAACATGTGCAAAGTTCATCCTCTTGATAACAAATGTGACACACAGAAATACCTCAACGATATATGTTTTATAAACGTTTACATGTAGTCTCCCAGTCTATTCAGATGAAAGTGCTGATTCATTTTGACTCACTGCTAATTAGATAAAACATAACTAGTGTTTAGACATTTGAAAAACAAGCTCTGTATTACAACCTTAATATGACAGTTAATATGAATGTGTGTATATAGTATATTAATACAATCATATTAACTGATGTACAATTAAGGTTAATATGATTGTATTAATAACATATATGCTGCTATGGAGCCTGTAGTCTACAAAGATTTATTCAGCTTAACTTTTTCTCTCATCATCTGTAACACATTCCTACAAATGCACTCTACTTACTCTGCCATCGCTTTGAAACATTGCTACTCCCTGGTTTTCTAACTGACAAGTTAGAAAACCAGTAATTCAGATTCCTTTGTGGATTCCATCCTGGATAACTGTGTGTTATCAACGATCAAATAAAATACCATTCTAAACCTGCGCCTGCGCCCACTTTGACGACAGGGGTGTTGGTCAAGTTGTTCATGCTGCATGCATACATTTCTAAATACCTCAAAAGAGGATTGATGATGTGTTTTTTCTAAAGCATACTCGTTGGTTACCAATATATTGTTCCTATTCTGTCTGTGCTAAGCAAAGGGCTGGTGTCTCATGTAGTTGGTTACTATTTTGTTATTACCTTATCTTTTATGTATATAAGGTTTAAGGAATACATAAGGAAATCAGGGGTGAATTGTCCTTGATTAGTGGGAGCCCATGAATCCCAGAAAGATTCGGCCTCCACCCGAGAGGCGACCTCCTCGTCTGAAGGGCGGGCCACAGTAGGCGGGCGTAGCGTGGGCCGCGGGCCGCGAGTGGCAGTAGGCCTCCCTGGGACCCGGGGAACACGGGGCCTCCAGGGCCACCCGGTGCGTCCAGTCAGCCGGGGGCTCAGGCAGGGAGCGGCGGTGGCCCGCGGCCCTGAGGCTGGAGGCGATGGAGGCCGGGAGGCTCTGGAAGCTGAAGGCCTCGTCCACAGAGCCCAGGGGGCTCCGGCATGCCGCCTCCCAGGGCGTAGGGGCCTTGGAGGGCCTCTCCTGCCAGGAGGCCTGCCTCTGCGGAGGCCGTCTGAGGGAGGCCTGGAACCCGGGCGGCCCCCCAGAGAAGTGCGGTGGTGTTGGAGAATGGAGGGGCCTCAGTCGGGCCGGGAGCGTCATGGAGTAGCTCCGGCCGAACGCCTGGAGATTAAAATAAACAAAGATGGATGATTGTGGTTGCCGTGGCGGCAGTTTGTGTGGCAGGCTTTGCTGCCACCGTCTGGCATGTTGACTGGTAGCAGTGTGGTTTCACTTGTGTGTCTGCAGGGAAGAGTATGAAGAAGGCTCTATATAACTACCGTAACCATGGTTGCAAACCTTGTAAATGTTTGTAAATCTTACTAGGTGTCAGGTCTCTTGTTCTAAGGTATATCAGTTCTTATCTATTGTTTCTCAAGTTTTGATAATTCACTTGACATGATAGCATGTCATCTTAAAAATGTCCAAGATCGGATGTGGAGCATTCTTTAAACATGTAGAAAATGTGAGCATGATAGATTTTGACTTACCCACTTTTCAAGGTTGGAAAAACGATTAACTAACCATTATAGTAATTTTAAAAGTGATAATTATAATTATACACATTTTAAAAGTGATGAATGTGTGTTTGAAACTATATTATTTACCAGATGTTTTTATCCAAAGCAACCTACATTAAATTGAGATACACGTCATTAAGGAGCAAGAAGGGGTTAGGACATCTTGCTCAAGGATGAAGAAGGATAGACTGCGGATATTGGGGCTTGAACCCAGAACCTTTCAGCTGGGAGTCGATTAGCCTCTGTATCCTGCGGCCAATATTATATCAATTCTACTCATAGAATAGACAAAAAGTATCATTTCACTTTTCAGTTAACATATAAGGTATCAACACTTCTTTATAGTTTCGAACTCCACATGATAATTCCACAGACTGTGACCTGACGAACTTGCTGAGAGTGAAGTCACAAACCACAACATCCAACAGGGTGAGAGATAATGTCAGCCAAAGCAACGATATTTTTACCCCCGGTTCCAATGTCTGTTACTAAGTAACTGAAGAAAGTTTTCCATCTGTGGACGTACATAACGGATGTCACTGAAAGATGTGAAAACTGTGGTGAATTTAACTGCAAGACG
Organism: Lota lota; assembly: GCA_026745465.1. Taxonomy (NCBI): domain Eukaryota; kingdom Metazoa; phylum Chordata; class Actinopteri; order Gadiformes; family Lotidae; genus Lota; species Lota lota. Next base: position 1,126,588 of record JACYXH010000409.1, on the reverse strand, counting down.
GGAGGAAAAAAAACAGCAGAAATACGAATGATTTTAAAGAACCAAGCAGTGCAGGTGGAAAGGAGACACATGAAAAGAAAGCTATAAAAGACACAGAAAACACGCCGACAGAGGCCACTGAGATTTTAATAGCTTGTGCAGAACAAGAAGTGCAGAAAATGATGGTGGCAGAAAGATGTAAATAGGGGGAAATGAGACAAAGATTTGGAAAATTGAATTTACAACTGTGATGTCGCCCAATAGCAGTGCGGTTTTGTATACTGGCCACGACTAAAACGACCATTACATAAAAATCCACATATCACCATTTAAAGTTGTTAGGGTTGGTGATCACAAAATAATTATGAATATACTATAATAATAATAATAATAATAATAATAATAATAATAATCATACAACGCTTTAAGCTTTGATTGCACCATTCAAGTTTGGAATGAGACTAAAGGAATTGCAATCATATGCATCCCCAAAATAAGTGCGTACACATTCCTCATCACAGTAATTGATTTACAATATAACTATGATCATAAATAAGACCGGTTTTAATTATCGGTTTCACTTGTTCTAATCCTGGAGCCAAGAAGTCCTACTAACAGCTATAATGGATGTTCAGAAGGCTTACCTTTATGGCCCTGGACTATTATTTTGAGGCAACATTAGTGACATTTAAATGTAAGTTATGTTGAAATAAAATAAAAAAATATGATACAGATCGCTAGGCACATCCTGAGAGTGCTAAGCCATATGCAAGCCTTATTTATTTTGAGCAGCTCCTACGCACCACTAAAGTTAGAGTTTGCTGATGAAGCTAATTTATCTTATTCATATTTATTCCTGATGATGTTCTTACACCACTTGATGTGGCTAAGTAGCAGCGTAAGGTAAAGCACTACAATGTTTAAAAGGCCAACTCCTTTTTTTTTTTTTTACAGTGTTTAGGAGTAGCAAACATTTTGGCAAAGCTAAAACAAAATCTGCTTCCCTGGAAAACAGACATTTAGAATCTGAGATGCATGTCATTAAGGTGCAAACGTAGAATGTTTAGCTAAAGTTTTTTTTTGCCATTTTGGCACAGAACAACATAACGTACGACTACAGGTGAACAGCAACTGGCCGCCACTGCTTGCTAACTCTAACCGCTGTCATTGGCTTCTTGGCAGAAAACGTTGGCTTGGGAGCCATTTGTCGCGCTCCTCGTGCAATGAGCGACGCGGGAGAGAAAAGGGCTAAGCTAGCAGCAACAGCAGCTTGCAGATTGGGTGTGCTCAGGGATTTGCTGCTTGGAGCCGGCTTGCCGTGTATGTGCTGGGGGGCAGCAGATGTGGCCGTGGGCTTGGCATCCAGCTGTTTGACAGGCGAGCGAGGCTCAGCTGAAGAAGTGTACTGGAGCTTAGGAGGGTTTGGGGAACTTACCATTCCTGACGGAGAGCAAGAAGGGGCATTTGGCTTTATTTGGCAGGTAGCATCAGATTTATTTCTACCAAGAGAGTGAGAAGGGGCAGATCTGGGTTTTCTAGGTTTAGGGATTGGGGTAATCTCAGGTGCTGGTGATGGGGATGGTATTGGGCTAGGACTCTGTGTCTCAGAGACTGCTTCGTATCTGAAGAGTGAAGAGTCCAACTGATAGGGCTGATGCTTCATCACCTCTAAGCTGCTAAGGTGTTTTTTAGGTTTAGGCTTGTCCCTGGTCTTGGCTTTGATCTTAGGACTTGTTGAAGGGGGTTGCTTCGTGGCTGCAGGGGGGTAGAAAGGAGCGATGATGGGGTTGTAGGATAGGGGTGGCGGGGCGCGGACATTTGCGGAATATCTCCAGGAGTTGGGGAGAGAGGGGGCGGGGGAGGACGATCTGGCTTGGTTCGCTTGCACCGTTTCGGCGTCCACCACAAACTTCTCCATTCGGGTCTGCCTCCTAGCGAACAGCTCTGCACCTCTTCCCATCAGAGGTGGTCCATCGACCTTCTGACTCTGAGCAGCTCTGCCTAGACCCTGAACCTTGGGAGTAGGACCGGCCCCCTTCGGTGGCTGCCTTTGTTGTGGTGGGCAAGAGGCAGTGGAGTTGGCAACATTGTTAGGCTTATTCCATGAAGACGATGAGAGCGGGTAAGCTGGGCTAACTGCTGGACTGACGGCCTTAATATTCACAGGCGACTGTGTCGGCTGCGCACTCCAGCTATTCCTGGTGGGTTGGGGTTGATTCTGTGCAAATGAACCCACTGGTGCCCAGGCATTAGCGGTGGTCTGAAATGGCGCACTATTGGGAGTCTGTTGAAACTGGGACCAGTCCTGCTGTGGTGCATAGGTCTGGCCTTGACGCCCTGGGGCATTGGCGAAAGATGGCGACACTGGACTTCTCGGTGGGTTAAAAGGCTCAGAGGGGGGGCTCAACCAGGGTTGGCAGTTTGGGTTGATGGTGGGCTTGGGCGCCACCGGAGGGGGGATCTTCAGTTTCACTGACCTCGGTTGCATGAAGTTACATGCCTCAGCGCCCAGACTAAAGAAATCTTCCTCTGGTTCGATGTAGGACTTCCTGTCTCCCCGGTTCTGCAGCTGATGGTCCGACGACACCTGTTTACTAGCGACTCTCCTCTTGGACCCTGGGAGGGTGCCAGCGTTTTTGGCCGGAACCGAAATGCGTTCATCCCTGGACGCTATGACGTCCCCAGTGGGGGACCACACCTGTGCGCTGGTGTTGACAGGCACCGGTACCTTGAATATCAGTTCATGTTTCTTTGCCACAGGGGCATTAATGGTTGACGGCATGGTAGCCGCTCTACTATTTATAACCCCGAAGGGCTTGGCAGTTCGGTTGGGCACCAAAGGCTTTGGCTCAGGGATCTGGTTAGTCATCTGTTTGATATTTTCCTGTTGCTGTGAAGTTAGCTGGGGACTTACATCCACATAGGTCTGCTGCGGGGCTAGGTTAGCAGACTTCATGTACGTTTCCTCCTTGTGGTGATGGTTCTGTAGCTGTGGTTCCTCCGGCGGTGGGCCTCTGCTCCTTAGCTCCTCCTGCTCGAGAGCCATCTCGTCCAGCCTCTGGCGCCGCCGGGCGAACATCATGACCCCTTTACCCTCCGTGCCGGACAGTCCCTCCATCTCTTCGCCGTTTCCCCCGTCCGGGTGCACGTCGTGCTCTCGGCGATGGGGAGAATAGTCCTCCTCTGGCTCTGAATCGCTCGCTGTTACGCGGCCCAGATCTCCCGCTACCTGGTCCTCGTGGTCCAAGTCGCTCCAGGCGGTCCCGTAGCTGACGAGCGTGTACCTTCTGACCCTTTGACGACGCTTCTTGAACAGCAGGGCACCCTTATTTTTAGGGTTTGGTGCATCGGTGAGGAGGAGAGCGAGGCGTTTGCATTTAGATTGGGTCTCCTTCACATGTCTTTCTGATTCACTCTCAATGTGGCTCAGCCCTAAGAGAGAGAGAGAGAGAGAGAGAGAGAGAGAGAGAGAGAGAGAGAGAGAGAGAGAGAGAGAGAGAGAGAGAGAGAGAGAGAGAGAGAGAAGGACACAGAGAAAGATAGAGAGGGATCAGACAAAGTGTGACAAGAAGAACAAGAGTCAAGCACAGTAAACGAAGTTAAGTGAGCAGAGAAGGGAACTCTTAGATAATAAATAGCATAATATTATATATTATATAACCCTAATAACCATAATATAACCCTGTAGAAACAATAGCAATAGGTAATTCGTAAAATATATTAGAATAACCATTAGAATAGTTTCCTCAGTCATACAACACTTCTATAATATAATACAGAATATTATATTCAATATTAATATTTGTTAGCAATAATAAAATAATATTATTAACAATAACAATAATTACAAGAATAATAGCAGTAATCTTAATAACAATCATAAAAATAACTATAATAATAGCAGTAATCATAAGAATAATCATAAAAATAACTATAATAATCATAACAACATATACAAATACTGCCTTCATGTTCTTGGTTCATCAAGAACACTAATAATAGACGATTGCATTTCTGTATTTATGTGTTCCCGCTGATGCAAGGCCACTAATAAAAGCCCCATATTCGGTTACAGCTGGCCGGGAGGGGGCTCCGTGAGGCGGGGACGCGGCTAGCTGACGTTCCACGGCGAGCCCGGCTCCGCGGCCCGTAAAGGGATCGTGTGACAGGGCCGACACATGGCCGTGTCTGTCAAGCGATTTTCTGCTTGGCTCATCATGGGCCTGGCTGTGTTATTCTGGTCCGTGTTCTCACCAGCACACCCCAGGGAGAATTAACCCTGCCATGGAGTCCCGCAGGGGGGATCAAAAGTTCTTCCGCCTCCTGACCCACTAGACGTATTTCTTAGATCACTTTCTTTGGTAATAATGTGGCGTCAAATGCTTTTTAGGTTTGTGCAAACTACTTTGAAGAACTTGCACCATAAAATATTAAAACACTATACGTAATTAATACTTTGTAACTCATCTAAATAATTGCGTGTGATGTCCCACACATTGACGCATGCATGTGATTTCATAGCGCAAAAATTGCGTTGAAGGTTGTACGATTTTAACATGTCAACCGGCAAATGCTAACCGTCTAGGAGCAGCTCGCCCCTCTGTCTTCAACCCACGAGAGAACCCAGCAACAGAGAGAGAGCGAGAGAGAGAGAGAGAGAGAGGGTCAGGGGAGAGCTACTTACGTGCCTGCCGTCTCCTGTGGCTGTCAGGTCTGCGGCGATCTGCCTGCTGCACCTCAGCGCTGCGCTGGTCTGCCTGCTCAGCACCCTGGGGCCGAATTCCTGAGGAGACAGCAGCAGCAGGAGGTGCTTCCCTGCACCCTCCTCCTTCTTCTCCTTCTGAAGACTCAGCCTCCCCCCCCCCTGCTTGTCGGCCCCCACCCCCCTAGCCACAACGCCGACCCTCATCCCGGGAAGGGGTTTGGCAGGGGGCCACCTGCTGCTGGCTACCAGGGGTTCCTCCAGGTCCAAGGCTTGGGTCAAGGTCATGTCACCGTACCCAGGGGAGAGGGAGGGTGAGGCGGGGGAGGAGAAGGTGGGGGTGGGTGAAATACAGCCGGGGTGAGTCCCCTCAGAGCCGAGGCTAGGCGTTCGCGAGGCTCCTGGGGTGGCACCCGGTACGGGCCCCTGAGATCCGCCAGGGTATGGATCACTTGTGGCATCGCCAGAAGTAAGGGAAGGGGGGTATTGGAGGTATTGAGTGGGTTCTGGGTCTGAGAGACAGTCTTCCTCATCGCTGGTGGAATCTACGTCGTAGGACTCCAGATAACCTTCTGACCCTGACCAGCGGTCGGGGTTGTGATCCTCGTGATCTTCAGGAACCGGCTCCATCTTCTAAATGTTAGATGCAGGTCCTCAGGGTCTTGGATGGCCCCAGAATAACCTTTATTGGGATAAAGACAGAAGCTTCAGGGCTTAAGAGACATTGGACGAAATACAAACTAAAATTATTTCCCTTATGTATCCCTTTGACATATGTCCAAATAATTTGTACTATATGATCCAGAATACAGAATTGAAATGCCATACGATCACCAAGCATGTAGCGTAACATATTTAGCAATGTATAGGCCTACTCTATAAATCAACACAGTTTGAACAATATTGTCATTTAAAGATCAATACATTATAGTGTCTCAGTGCAGATATTGCAGCAATGGTAGACATTTCAGAAACGTGAACCATGGGATTCAATGAACATATTCCTATCCCCAATTGGAAGTGCAGGCCTGGCTGGGCTCAGCGGTCTGCTCTGGACTTCCATCACTCTAAATGGAATGGTATGCCTGTATGGCAGCGGAATGGCCTTCATATCCATACTCCAAAACCGGCTCCAGTGAAACAATCAGGAGCCTGTGTGTGTTTTTTTTTCCGAGCTGTTGTTTACACTGAGAGGTTTTGCTGCCCTTACTATTCTCGTTTATATATCACCGCTGTGATTTTCGAAGCATCAAAACATCTCCATTTAAAGAACTGAATGTTAAGAACGTCGGTAGCACATCAAACAACAACCTTCTGTCTAGTTGAACTGTATTGTGTATTTAGTTTTAGTTTTTCTTATTTGTTTTATATTAGGCCTATGTATCATGGGTTACATCTTTCGACAGGCACAATGAGCACCTTGCAGTGTGCAAGAGAAGCATTATTGTTATTATTGGTATTATTATTTTTTTATGTCAATAAAGCAGTTAAGCCTATAGTGTGTTTTAGAACAGTCAAAGGCCGCTGGTTTCAGACCAGAACAGCAACTGAAGCTTTCTTTGAACCATAAGTCCCCGGTACCAGATGGTGGAGCCAAATTGTTGTCAGGTTAAAATCCTCTGAGCGTGTTTAAAGGATTTGATATTCAACAGTGATCAGGTCAGATCAGGGATACAAAGCTGTGAATGAGAAGCTTTACAATGGATAACCTGTATCCTGATTGATTGGTTGATTGGTAAAACAAGCACAGTTTTACATGCAGTGATGGTGAAGAGCTACGGTATGTCCTTACAACCGTGTTAACATTTCAACATCACTCAGACCCACAAAATACAATCCCTACTAAGGAATACTAGTAGTATTAAAAGTGAGCCTATACAGTCCCTCAATTAATAACAATGCTCTACATTCTGAAAGCAAACCTGCTGGAATAAAATATGGTTGAGCAAGCAAACATGACATAAACTGAACAGGTGAAGAAACAAACCAAAGGTTTGTAGGTGCTTTACTGTTATAGTATAGGCTACCGTTGCACACTTGAGCATTCTGAATCCTCTAAGCACTTGATTGTAGTTATTGTAAAACAGAGGCTTCAACTCCAGAGGCTTCACACTTGAGTCCACTAAGCCAACTTCCCCGATGGGAACCTACCCTTCCTAGTAAGGTAATACCTGATGTGTGTTTTGACTCATCACTATGGAAACTGGGAGTCGGAGATAGGAGTGGGAGAGCTTTTTTTGGTCAAGGTCATAACCTCTACCCTCTGAGGGAATTTGAAATGTTCTGTCTCTGTTTCTGTCTCTCTCTTACTCTGTCTCTGTCTCTCTCTCTCTCTCTCTCTCTCTATCTTACACCCCCCATCTTTCTCTGTTTCCTCTCTCTCTCTCTCTCTCTCTCTCTCTATCTCACCCCCCATCTTTCTCTTTCTCTGTCTCCCCCCCCTCTCTCTCTCTCTCTCTCGGACTCTGTACCCCTCTCTCTCTCTCTCTCTCTCTCTCTCTCTCTCTCTCTCTCTCTCTATCTCACCCCCCATCTTTCTTTTTCTCTGTCTCCCCCCCTCTCTCTCTCTCTCTCTCTCTCTCTCTCTCGGACTCTGTACCCCTCTCTCTCTCTGACTTTGTCTCTCTCTCTCTCCCTCTCTGTCTCTATGACAATATATTTTTATCTTATTGTTGTCCAATGGTATACTACTTGTTAACTTACTACATTTACACGTTAATTTCCTTAATTCGTCAATAAACAAGCTACAACAAGACCACATCACATTTATTTGAACATTAATTTGCAGTTACTAACAGCAGTCCAATAATCAAATCAAATATACTTTCAGCATAGTGTATCTTCCAATGAACACTCAGTAGACCTATTGACGGTTGTCACATGAAAATATTTTTGTGCTGGCACAGATTTAGTTGGATTTTATACCATGAACTAACTATACTAACAAGCACTGCCAAGTATCAACAGAGCTCAATGTCCCACCGCAGGGTTAAAGAGGAACCATTGTTAATGTTTACCCAATAGGATGCAGAGGTCAAACTTGTCAGAAAAGTCAATTCGATTCTAAACATAAAGTCTTGAAAGGGGATATAGACAAACAGCATACATCTTACCTTCATGGAAGTCTCACCGTGCAGTGAAGACACTGCAAGGCTTTCGTTTTCCACCTGATCTGGTACTTGTCCTGCCGATGTATAAGGACTCCTCCGGTCGGTCCATATCTGGTACCTCCACCGTCACGTAACGCTTGATGCCATTTTGATGAAGGGATCCCCGTTCCGCACGGAACCGCTGGGCACCTTTTGAGAGTTGCGGGCCGCACCACTCCTTGTAAGGGCCGGGGTCGCTCATGTATGTAAGAGACAAAAACAAGGGCTTCTGCCTTTTCCAATACTGTTAATTGGTCTCTTGTAATATAAATATTCACATTATGTGTTATTATATTAATGTAGCAGTTCATCTTTTAAAAATAATTGCTTTAGACTCACAAGAGTCTCTGTGTGTGAAACGCGTAAAACACACTAAACGAACTTTCCCAGATGATAACCACAAGTATAAACACAAGGCTAGTTACTTACATCCTCACACCCTGTGAAGTATTGACTGATGACAAGACAATAGCAAAGAGACATATTGTGAATGGTGTCAAAAATCTTGACTTGAATGTGTTCCCCCTGTATTGCAATACAAACTTGCCTTTCTCAAATTCTCAAATTGTATTGATTTTAAATTCTCAAATTGTATTGATTTGAAGATTTGAAGCTAACAAATGCATACTATGCAGAATATGCCTAGTATGCATAATACTAAGCATATGCATTATATGCTTATTATTATGAATAATAAGCATAATATGCGTACTAAGCATATTATGCTTGGTAATCTTAGTATGCTTAGTCTGCAGACTAGATATCCTATGATTATACGCTCTCCATTTACACTTAGACCTTGAAGACCCAGAAGGCTATTGTCCTTACATCAAATGAGGGAAATGTTTACCTAAAGGCCAGAGTTTACTGCGTTTAGGCCGAGCAGATGTATGCATGCATTTATGACCAGCGATTGCTGAGCCTACTTCCCCCACTGTTTAGTTCACACCAGGCTCAAGGTTAACACATGGGGGGCTATAACACTGGTTAACAAATGGGGTGATATAAATATATAAAGACTAAAATAATTAAAAGTAAACAACATCAATTTTCCATTACAACTGCTGCCCAGGCTTCCGTTGCATCACATGTATTGTACCTTACCAGAAATCCTCTCACATATAGTACAGTTGTCCTTACTAGTATTATTCTTTAGTCATTTAGCAGACACTTTGATCCAGTCTGACTCCCAGTACATTTTGCCCTACATAAAGGGAGCTGGGAGAGACATCTTGCTCATGGATGCACAGAGGAAAGGGCCAGAACCATTCGGCTGCAAGTGGAACACGAGACTAACGCAGATTCTACACTATCCTGCATGAGCCCCTTAGTGATGCACCTATTGGTACATCATTAAACATAGTCGACTGTGTAGCCTACTCATGTTGCACACATTATGCTCAAGTCCCTTTTCTTTAGTCCTTCTGTCGCAGTCATTTTTATATAGGCGTTGTCATGGGGAACATTGTGGAACCAGTGTTTTTCTACAGGAGGTTCCCATAGTTTACCTCTAGTGATGAGTTTAGATCGCTCTTTGTTGAAGTGTGTGAAGCAGCTCCTCCAAAATGTGATTGTTGTCAGTCTCACATTTGAATGGATGTAGGAAATTAAAAGGAGCTGTGAACAGTGAACTCCAGAGGATAGTAAATGATTAGATGGGATCGCAGTATTTGGACCCAAAAACCCTGGTTTGCAGTTTGAGGAGAGTCAATATAAAAGACAGTGTAACTAATCTAATGTACCTTAACCATCCAGTCATACATTAGTGTTGGGATAACATCTACTGACACTGTATGGATCACAGTCCCTTCTTATAAGCCTACCAAAAGCTAATATTCACTTTAATCTGCAGTGTGACGGTTATGTCTACCAGATAACCCTTAATGGTTAACATAGAGACAAGATGAGTAAACATGTCTTGATTAACCTATCAACCTTGCGCCTAAGCCTCGGCTACAGTTCACATGCTGTAGTGGTGAACAGTACATAGCCCTCAGCCACAGCTAAGAGCTCAATAACCACCATCGCTGCTGCGAACTGTGAGAACAAGATGAAGTTTGACAAAATACTCTCAAAAACCAATGGATTTGGGAAATTCCAAATCACTCTGATGTTGATCCAGGGAATCTCACGAATTACCTTGCCCTGTCATTTCCTCCTGAACAACTTCATCGCCGTGGTTCCAACCCACCACTGTGACCTCAGCTCCCTGGACGACGGCGGGGTCTTCCGGAACCTGACCCAGGAACAGAGGCTGGCGGTCGGGGTGCCCATGAGGGGGGACGGGACGCCGGATACCTGTAGGATGTATTCAGAACCGCAGTACCAGCTTCTGTCCAACTCCAACACTACCAACCACATCACAACCGTTCCATGCCAAAGTGGATGGGTGTACGACAAAAGCACCTTCCAGAACACTCTGGCCACCGAGGTCAGTGTGTGTGTGTGTGTGTGTGTGTGTGTGTGTGTGTGTGTGTGTGTGTGTGTGTGTGTGTGTGTGTGTGTGTGTGTGTGTGTGTGTGTGTGTGTGTGTGTGTGTGTGTGTGTGTGTGGAGTGTGAGTAGAGAACGGGTCAATACTGCCAGGGTTACGAGTTACGCCATCCTAAGAATGTACGTACTTTGATGGAAGTGTTCACCAAATGATATTTAAATGTATCTCTTCTTAACGACATTTTTAACATTTCCCCCACACGATTCTAAAGTAACAGAAAGGTTACACTAACATTAAGGAAGCGTGGGTTTTCGGTAACGCTGTCTTCTTTTCACTGGGTCTTCTCAGTGGGATCTGGTGTGCGGCAGTAAAGGTCTGGACAAAGCCACAGCCACCATCTTCTTCATCGGAGTGATGTGCGGGGCCCCCTTGTTCGGCTTCCTCAGCGACCGGTAACGACTCAGCCTATCGGCTCTGTGATCAGAGCTCCAAATTTGGGGGCAACATATGTTGTTTATGAGATTACCTGTGAGTCCTGTGTAGAATGTATATAGTAGTGTAGAATATAATCTGTATTAACGTCTGTGTGTGTGTGTGTGTTTTAACTAAATTAAATTTTGATTAGGAAGGGTTTCTTATGCATGCTTTATTGCTTTGTGCCATTGCTTATTTCTTCAAGGCAAATGTAACAAATGATTTAAAACACATTTATAACCTTACTAATGGATTTGTAAAAGAATGCACTTGCTTTAAGCCAGTAATTAATAAATGCTCAGTCATCAGCTGCCATTTGTTATCCCATTATATACACTACATGTGGAAGATGAATATGTTTTTGACGGGGTGGTGGGGATCAGATTTGGCCGCAGGAGGATGCTGCTGGTGTCCTACCTGGCCACCATGATGTTTGCGATGACAAGCTCGTTCTCCAGGTCCTACCTGATGTTCGTCATCATGAGATACCTCACAGGAGTGGCCATAGCCGGGATCAGCATTATCTCAATTGTTCTGAGTGAGTGTCACTTTAGGATCTTGATAGAAAAGTTATCAATGGTAAGTATTACAGTGTACAATTATGTCACTCTTTTTTAATGGACCAAACATGGATATCCACATTTGATGCAAGTTTTCTCCAACCCTACAGACCTGTTGATTGGGGCCGTTTTATTTTTTTCTCCTTCTGCAGATGTTGAATGGTGTGGCGTGGAGAATAGGACATTCGCCGGGGTGGTTACTAGCCTTGATTGGACGATAGGCAGCATGATTCTGTGTGGAATCGCATACTTTGTCAATGAGTGGAGGGTCCTCATTGTGGCCGTGACCTCACCTCTCATCCTGGCAGTTATCACCTGGTGGTGAGTTCCTTTTAGTAATAGAACACATTTCATCCAATTTTTTGTACACTGGACAGTTGGGATGAAGGAGAGAGGGGAACGACATAAAGCATAGACCTGGTTTATGCTTTATGGCCATGTTGTTCCAATCCAATTTACCCCATGTTAACTCCCACACCGCAAAACCCTATCCTGCAGGTTCATAATCGTTGACGAGGTAAGAGTTTATTTAATTATTTTACTGTTACACAAATGAATGCTTTACCTTAATTACTGCGAATATTGATTGATATGATTCTCTACTCCAATATCCATGAGCCTCGTAGATTCTCGACCAATCACAAGAGAGCAAAAGATAGCATTAGGGAAATAGTGGGTTGAGTCACCTCACCTAATGGTAAGGAGTATTTATCCACGTGTTCTTTAGTTCTGTATCCTGGAGTAGTATAGTGGTTTACTTGTCTATACTCGTATCCCAACAAAATGGGTTCTCTTCTGGTAGACATATTAGTGGGAGTGTTACTACAGCATTTGGGCACTGGACCATGTAGCTGTTGGGGTGTTTTCACTTTCAGCTGAAAGGTTCTGGGTCGAACCCCAATGTCAGTAGTCAACATGCGGGCATCCTTGAGCAAGATGCCCTAACGGTAATAACATGTGTAGACGATTTAAGAAATCACTGTGAGGTTCTTTGGATAAAAGCTTTGGCTAAATGTTTAAATAGTAAATAGTGTTAGTATAGTCTGTGTCACTTACTGATATGCGGCTTTTTGCAACAGGTGGATTCCAGAGTCTGCTAGATGGCTTCTGGCCAATGGAAGGGCAGAAGAGGTCCACTACTACATTCTGAAATGTGCGAAGATGAACAACAGATATAATTGCGTGGCTGATGTCACACCGAAGGTAATGGTCGATTACTTTCAAACTTTTTTGTTGATCATAAACTCTGCAATCTGTGTACTCAGTTATTTTTTAAATGGTATTTCAGTGGTACGGCCAGCATAACAACAGATTTGTGTTCACTTATTCACAGGCTCTATTGGAGTCTGCAGGGAGTGAGAGTGAAATGAAAAAGTACACATTATTGGATCTTGTAAAAACGCCAAATATGAGAAAACTGGTTATCTGCTCTGGTATACTATGGTAAGGTCCCAACACATTAGGCTTGAATGTTGAGGTCATATGGTGATAGATACACTTAGACATGCATCAAGACTCAAATTACTTTACTACTTACTTTGTTTTCATATTCACTGAGATAGCCGTCATCAATACGAATAAATTCTCCATTATTTTCATTTACTTCAAGGTTTGGCGTTGCATTCACATATTATGGGATCAGTTTGAATGTGACCGGGTTTGGTCTAAACCCATACCTGACACAGTTAGTCTTCGCCTGCATTGAAATCCCAGGGAAGCTGATCGTCTATTTCTCCCTGCACATTCTGGGCAGGCGGCCCTGTCAGATGGGCTCCATAGTTCTAACCGGAGTCTGTATTTTCATAAATTTATTCATTCCAAATGGTAAATCGTCCATCTAGTAGTCTGACTGTACATTAGTCACACTCCTAACAACATACAATACTCCACAAGGGTACATGGCCTGTATGTTTAAAAAAATTAATGCACTTCTACACAGATCTGTGTATTATTCGCACTATTGTGGCCGTCACCGGAAAAGGCCTCGCGGAAGCCGCGTTTACGATCATCTTCCTCTACACAGCCGAGATCTACCCGACAGTTGTCCGGTAAGCCGGCAGAAACAAAACTGTTGAAGCATCTTTTCCCTCAGCACCTTTTGTCGTCATTTCAGCGACCGGATTAGCTGATTAGATGCAACTTCTTTTCAGGCAGAACGGCATGGGCTACACGTCGTTTGTGGCTCGCCTGGGCGTATCCATCGCCCCCCTCGTCTTCCTGCTGGAGGACGTGTGGCGTCTCCTCCCTGCGGTGATTTACTGTGCCGTGGCGGTTGTGGCCGGCATGGTGGCGTTGCTGCTCCCGGAAACAAAGAACATCCGCTTGCCAGAGTTCATCGAAGATGTGGAGGAACCAAGGTGAGCTTAGCTGAGCTACGACGAGCCACTACAGAGGATTTTACATTTCCCACTTTGTATTTGGAAATAAGGATTCTTCCTAGGTTATATTAATGCAATTGTATTTTCTTTGTATGACTGTATGTAGGACGCTTCGGTGGGGAGAATCATGCAATTAATTATTTTACACATGACAACTGTTTTTGCCTAAAGCTATGAATTACAAGTGGTTAAGGTTATACTTGTTTCTGTTGTCATGCCTTTCCATAGATCAACGAAAGTTATCCAATTCAAAGAAGTAAATACAACTGTGATTTGACACTTGGATGGGTCTTGACACTGTCTTCAGAGGTTGTGGGAGGGTTTCCACCATTCTCACTTCCTGACTCAATACAATCCCAATCAAAGCAACGTGATGCAACTGAAGGCTATTTTGCCTTAAACTGTGTTGTTTATCAATGTGCAAACAATCTTAAAGTGAAGGTCAGGATCTAAAACGTCAAATAACCATAGAATATCTCAGAGGGATCTCAGAGGGATCTATCCACTACATGTCAAAAAGTATATTACTATATATCAAAGTCAGCCAATAAACTAAGTCTTAGAAATACTGTAGATCTGTGATCCATCAACCCACAGGTGGAACATGGGATTTTATTCTTGAAAAAGTCCCATTTATAATCATTATTGAAAATAAATATATTGTGGTATTGTGACTTGTTATTATTTAAAAAATAGTGCCGCTTTGTGCATTCCATCATGTTTTCCATTGATGTTTTGTGTTAATTTGTTTGCTAAATAAACACACTGGGAGCATATGCAGCGTCACTGACATTGTCTTTCCACTGTTTCCCACTGACCATGGCCTTCTTGCAGTAATAATTGTGTATAAAGAGGGCGCTGGCACTCAATGCTCAGCCACTGCATGCATATTTCTAATCTTTTTTACTTTTACATTTGAGGTTGTCCGCAAAAGGCTTTGATGACAATTTAGTGGCACACTTAAAGTTAAAAGGTTGGTAACCACTGCTAGGGAACTAGATTATAGGGGTCTGAAGTGTTGCCAACTCTTTTCCAATAAAAGTAGCTAGCAATAGCTCCAAAAGTCACTAAAAGTCACCAGAGGATGTCATGAACTTTACTGACCGCCCCACACCTACACCTACTGACCGCCCCACCCACACCTACACCTACTGACCGCCCCACCCACACCTACACCTACTGACCGCCCCACCCACACCTACACCTACTGACCGCACGACACCTACACCTACTGACCGCCACACACCTACACCTACTGACCGCCCCACCCACACCTATACCTACTGACCGCCCCACACCTACACCTACTGACCGCCCCACACCTACACCTACTGACCGCCCCACCCACACCTACTGACCGCCCCACACCTACACCTACTGACCGCCCCACACCTACACCTACTGACCGCCCCACACCTACACCTACTGACCGCCCCACCCACACCTACACCTACTGACCGCCCCACACCTACACCTACTGACCGCCCCACACCTACAGACCGCCCCACCCACACCTACTGACCGCCCCACACCTACACCTACTGACCGCCCCACACCTACACCTACTGACTGCCCCACCTACACCTACTGACCGCCACACACCTACACCTACTGATCGCCCCACCCACACCTACACCTACTGACCGCCCCACACCTACACCTACTGACCGCCCCACCCACACCTACACCTACTGACCGCCACACACCTACACCTACTGACCGCCCCACCCACACCTACTGACCGCCCCTACAAGCCATTTCACTTTCATTTGTGTTCAAATGTTAAAGTGATACTGTAAATAACGATGGATGTGAATAAAGACAAATAAAAAGGAGCGTGTCAAAATTGACTAACATGTAGGATACTTAAATTGAAAAGAAATTCTAATTAAAATAAACATTTTGAGAGCAAGATCTAGTTAAAGTTATATTGTGATATCCCATTTACTACAGTGAAAATATGAGAATATGCAGTAGAATAAATTACATTCAGGCCTTTGTAAAATGTAAATTATTTTAATTTTATGACACTCATTACCTCTGCACAGAGCCCTCTGCCATCAGTATCAGGTCAGCCGTGGTAAAGTAAATGTGTTAACTATGAAATCCTTCGCCTCACTACACATTTACATGCATAAACTTTAATGGCTGATTATTAACAATCATTCACTTTGGTCATATTGCAACCCTTGTGACAAAGCATTGGTCCATCTAAAATAAAACAACCTCCAAACAAGTGAGTCTATAATATTTAATCACTCCCTGTACTCAGTTAGAAACCCCATCGGGGCTGGTTGTATCTATTTCAACCATGTTATTCTAGCTTGTGGTTTTGCTGCGTCTGGTTTGACAGTGACGTTTTAAAATGTGTAGTGAAATTAGAGGATTCTGGAAGAATAAAAGACTGAATCTACAGACAATTCACCCTCTAGTTATCCCCAGCATGACCCTTTCACTTTCTGCTGAATAATTTCATTGAATCCCTACCCTAACCCCCCTTTCCTTGTTCTGGGTTTACCGCTCCATCCATATTTGTTTTGCTGCGTGAGACCATCCAGATATTCAAGTTTGTGTTACTCAATTAACCAGTCTGATGATCAGTGTGGCCTTGTCTGGGCAGTAATTGATTTCCAAATATGGCGACAACCTTATGTTCAGAACAAACTCCCGGAAATCAGAGTGGCGCTCTTGCTCTCTTCAATCTCGCCGAATCCGGTTGGAGGTAAAGCAAAAACATATTTTTATCAGAGCAAAAAGGCTTCTGTTGATCTTTTAACATAGTTAAAAGCAGTTCTTTTGGGATGGAAAACTGCTTTGATTGCTCGGTTGATTACTACACTTTAACTGGGCGCCGCCATTGTTTTAACTTTCAATGGGATTGCGGCCAGACTGATCTACAGCGAGGAAAAAGAATGAACTATCGGGATCACGTACAGCTTTGTAGTTGCCCCATGTCATGCTTTTATAGAAAACTCAATAAGTTTAAACTCTAGTGTGGTGGCACACCGAAGTTAACTTCCAACACCTTATTTTTTTTTAATAAAGGCATAAGGAGTAGTCCTGCTTTCAACCAATCACAAGTCAAAATGTCTTCACTCGTGTTACCCATCATATTTAGAGATGACGACGAGACCTTTCATTTGATATCGGTCTGCCTCCAGCTGTAGGTTCATTAAGGCCAGCGCCATTTACGCAATTAGCCGACACGCCGCTGGATTCAGTGTAAATGTCACATGCTCATAGTCCTTCCATAGAGCCTCCATCATAGCGTTCCTCCACTGTAGTTTGGGTGTCGTATGGTAGCCTAATGCTAATGCTTGGTACAAGCTCTGGTTTAGCTCAATGTCCTGTTGCTTTTGAGGGATCTTATTAACATGACTCAGATAAAAATGTAGCGATTTATTCTTGAGATAAATCTTTCATAAGTGTTATGGTTAAAACAATGTATTTATTTAAATGACTTAAATGACCCCCGGAAGCATTGGGCTAGCTCCACACCTGTATTTGCAATTTATTTGTCAATTGTTTACTTGAATTAAATGTGAATCAATCTGACCCATTTCAACACGCGCTCAAAAAACAACAAGTAGGTGGTAAAAGCAGGGATATACGTTGAAGTGTTAATGACTTTAAAATAAATGATCTTTGCTATTATGATCCATCTGCGGGTTGACATGCTGGCCAGATGTTACATTTGAATTTAAGTACTGAATAATGTCCTTAATAGTTTGGAATTATTCTTGTTCAGGAAGCCATTTGGACATATCTCATATCCTAACCGAAAAAAAGATCAGAACTAAAATAAAACACGATGAATCATTGTCCCATTTCAAATGCCCTGCTTTAAATACATAAGCTATTGAAGACAATGCAAATATTGTCCACTCACAAAAAAGGAACCTCAATGACCATAGTTAAATATTCACTTCACAATCTCAGCAACTGTTGGCTGAGTTAAGAAAGAAATGATTGCTTTTCTATACACACAGGAAAGGTTGGTTCTAAATGGGTAGTTTAAATGGGGCAGAGCTTCCATTATTTTGGTCATTTCAAGAACAGGAGACAAGGGTTAGGCTAGGGTAGGTTCAGAAGTTCCACAATGAAATTTGAGAATGTTCTCGAAGATATCAATGGATTTGGGCGATTCCAGAAGATGATGATAGTGATTAGCTTCATCAGTCGCTTCTCGATGCCGTGCCACTTCATGCTGAACAACTTCATCGCGGTGGTGCCATCTCACCACTGTGACCTCACTGCTCTGGACGCGGACGGCATGTTGTTTAGAAACCTAACGCCTCAGGAGAAGCTCACCGTCGGTGTTCCCTTGCAGGAAGATGGGAAGCTCAGCTCCTGTCAGATGTATGAAGAACCGCAGTATCATCTGCTGTTGGGAGACTCCAACGGCACCCAGACACAGACGGTGCCCTGCCAGGGCGGATGGGTGTTTGACAACAGCACCTTCAAGTCCACTCTGGCCACAGAGGTAAGACATGTGTCCCTCTAACTACCCAACAGTAGGCTTCTTTTGGGGAGTAAAAACGATTTTCAACACTGACTATAAGGTAGACTTTATCACTCAATGTCAATGTTTTAGACGGGTTTTAGTTCCCTGCTGAAAATGCCACAAAAATAAAGCCCTGTGCAAATATGTCATAAAAAGCCAACGCTATTTAGTCAATGTTTTCTTCTTCTTTTGGGCTTGTGTTTTAAAGTGGGACCTGGTGTGTGATCAAAAAGGAAAAGACAAGCAAACCGCCACAATCTTTTTTCTTGGAGTGATGTGCGGAGCCGTGTGCTTCGGAAGTCTCAGTGACAGGTAATTGTATTTTTTTTTTATATTCCACTGAAAACAAACTTCCACATTTCAATTTTGACAACACCCCTTGTACCAGATCCAATTATTTTACTGCTATATGTGGTACTTGCAAACATGCAGGCAATAAAAGGGTTGATCCTTAAGGGCTGGCCCCTTCGGTTCAAACCCTGTGTAAGCGTCACTGAGCAACGTGCCCTTAACCCTACCTGCCCGTTACAAAGTGTTTGGATAAAAACATCTTATAAATAGTACACGTCATTGCTGCCGTACACGACAAAGTTGTGATTCTTCCTCAGGTATGGGCGGAGGATCATGCTGCTGGTGTCGTACGTGTTTGGAACGCTGTTTGGCACGGCGAGCGCCTTCTCCACATCCTACGTGATGTTCGCAGTGATGCGCTTCTTCACAGGCTTCAGCATCACCGGCATCATTATTATTTCAACCGTCCTGAGTGAATACGATACTTTATATACTCTACCACACGTCAATGTCGCCATCGCTCCAATTGAAACGCATTTGAAATAATGCGTGTTGTGAAAAAGGTTACATAGTGCAGCTTTGCTACCACCAGGTGTGATGTCGATTAGCCATTACAAGCCATTTCAAGGTCGATGCTTAAGTGACATCACAAGCTAGTATGTATAGACCCAGATGTAGCCTGCACAGCCTACACAGTGGACTGGGTGGCCACTAACAGATCTTTTCAAATGGCTTATGGTGTTATCAACATAACACCTGGTAGTAAAATAGCGGCCCTTTAACATTACCATCAGACAGTCTACATAAACTAATAATGTCATATACTTGTACATTATTATATATCCTTAATAACATGACAATAACATGACAATCTCAAAATCCTCATCTCTTTGCAATCAAATATGCATCATAGATGCAACCATTGCTAATGTGGGGGTGATCCCCAAACACGGGTGTTCCTTTGCAGATGTGGAGTGGGTGGACATTAAGCACAGGAAGCTGGTGGGAGTCATCGACAGCTTGTCTTGGACGTTTGGTAGCACAGGCCTCTCGGCCATCGCTTACTTCGTGAGAGACTGGCGACTGCTGGTCTTTAGTGTGACCTCTCCCCTCATCCTAGCAATCCTCACCTGGAGGTATGACCAAACGCTGTACCGCCTAGCTCAGTGATGCCCAACCTTTGGGTCGGGTTCTGGTCGATGGTCGCATGGTGTGCAGATTGGGTTGCAGGAGATTGTTTACATATATACTATAGCTATTTGATGATACATTCTGGTGTGTATCGAAGCAGATGAACAAAAATAATGTAGGTGGCGTTTGGGTCACAACAATTATCAAACGAAAAAAGGTTTTGAACCACTGGCCGAGCTTGCTCAGTACTGGACCAATGTCAAAAGTTGTTGTCCACAATATTCACTTAGAACCCAAAATGATGGGAAATAAGGTCCAGGTTAAGAAATGCCAAAGTACTCCTTCACACTGAAACCACACTGGGGTCTGGCTAGCTAATCCTACATTGACTAACTCTACAGTCGTTTTAGTTTGACAGCTGGTAGTTTCATGGGTGTTGTGTGTTATACTGTATGTAATAATCCTACTACTTTAGTTTTAGAAACACTAAAAGATGAATACTGATACTTCCTTTGACATAGAAAATAACTCAATAAATACATAAATACATCAGCTATAACCCAGGAGGAAGAGAAAAGGAGGGTTTATGTTTTGATCAGTGGTAGTATTGATGACGGGTCAGAATATGAGCTGCCGAATGTATCTGGGTTTGATGTAATTTATGATCTCCCCCATTAGGTGGATTCCAGAGTCGGCCAGATGGCTTTTAGCCAATGGAAAGCTGGCGCAAGCTCAGAAGTGTTTGCGACGATGTGCCAAGATGAATCAAACTGAGGAATTGAGGACACTAACACCTGAGGTTAGTTTTGCAAAAACACCAGGGCCACTACCATTGTTGATCAACCACTCGCACAGTGACTCCATGGCCACCAGATAAACATTCGGGACATGCATTCTAAAACGCTTAACAACTACTCAACGTACCTAAACTAGCTAGAGCCCCCAAATGGGGCACAGATTAAGTTTACCATCAGTGCTAACATTGTGCAAAAGCACACTACTTTCCTGCTTAGGAGAGAGATTAACAAGGCTTCATGTACAGGGCATTCTGTTGTATTTATCTTAAAAGAAAATCTTGTGCTTTTGCACATTGTAAGTAACCTACTCATGGGAGGCTTTGTCTGTGCAAATTGTGGGGTTTTAACGGTTTGTTTACGTAGGCTACATAAAAAAACCTTGATAAGCGTCATTCTGTTGAGTGTTTTAGAGCCTCCCAGAAAGACACATACAAGCCCTTTTTCTCATCTGACATATCACATGTTCATGCTGTATTGTTGGCATCTACTGGATCTTAACAGGGATGTGAACGTGTATTGTGTTTAGGCCATGTCTCTGGTTGTTATGAATGAGAAGAAAGACAGAGTCTACACATATTTGGACCTGGTGCGGACACCCGTGATAAGGAAACTTGCCCTACGGACAGCCATTTTGTGGTCTGCATTCTCATCCTGCAGATTGATTCAAACATTAAAATTTAAAAGAAAAACTTGTTTAAAACATTGTTGATAACCCACATATAATTGGACTTTTCCGGACACTCAAAGACAGAAAAGCGGTATATAAATCAAATGTATTATTATCGTAATGTATCATCTTTTTTTTATTGTATGTGTATTTTTCAGTGGTTTAATCTTCCCCTTGTATTCCTTTTGGGGCAGATCTGCTATGTTGATCTTTTGATTCTCTAGGTTTTGTGTGGCATGTACCTTCTACGGCATCAGTTTTGATATCGGTGGCTTTGGACTCAACATCTACTTGACCCAATTTACGTTTGCCCTTATTGAAATACCTGCCAAATTCTGCGTTTACTACCTGCTGGATAAGATAGGCAGACGAAAGACAGCAGGAGGGGCTCTGTTCTTCGTTGGGATTTGTATCCTAATCAATGTTTTGATACCAAAAGGTATGTTTTTACATGATTGCAGACGCTCTAAACCAATTGTATGTGTAGACAACCTACACCTACTGCAAACCTAGGCCTAGTTGTGTTCCAGTATGAAGTAGTTAAATGTCCTACCATGCTTATTCTCGAAACTATCAACTTTTTTCTTCTCAGAAATGTCAACCATCAGGACGGTGGTAGCCATACTGGGAAAGGGCTTTTCGTCCGCATCATTTGCAACCATTGTGCTGTATACCTCAGAGCTGTACCCCACAGTAGTAAGGTATATACCGGCCTGTTTACCATACCATTTTCATCCCACCAAAGTATAAAACAGATGCAATATAAAGTCTTACTTTTACCTTACTTACAGTATTTAGAATTATTGTCCGTTCTATATGGAGATCTTACCTCAAATGTTAACCATGGCAAGCCTACATGCGGTACCACTAAAGTTAGCCTCCTCACCGCTGGAAATACTCGCGTCATCACGCTTACATGTCTGCAGGCAGAACGGTGTGGGCTTCAACTCGGCCATATCTCGCGCTGCGGTGGCCATCACGCCACTAATCCTGCTGCTGGATGGCGTGTGGGAGAGCCTGCCCAAGGTCATTTTCAGCTCCTTGGCGGCGGTCGGAGCGGTGGTGGCCTGGACGCTTCCGGAGACACGCGACCGGTGCCTTCCAGAAACTATAGACGACATCGAAAATGGCGGAAGTGGCGGGAAGATGCCGCTCCCTAGTAAGCAATACTTGGCAAACTAGGGATTAGCACTATGTACAGATTGTTTCATTGTTGAATGTAAAAAAAAAGTAGCAATTTTATTGGAATTGGTTCATGAAGCGTTATATTTTCCAAAAGTCAAAACCAGCCAATATGTGCTCCAATTATTTGAACATAAACAATGTAATGCAACAATTTAAACAATGGTGTGTTTTTTTGGGGGGGGGGGGGGGGGGGGGGGGTGTAACACTTTACATTAATGGTACATGAATTAATAGTTAATGCAGTAATAAACATTACTATATAGCATTAGCATAGGGGTTGGGGTTAACCCCAACCCTATGAAATAATGTATAGTTAACAAAAACCCTTACCTTAGTTAACATTAACACTATTAGTAAACATGAATACCATTATAAAATTATTACTAGACCATTGGATAACTGTTGATTAACTGTTAGTTAAAGCTTATACTGCATTAACTAATGTTAATTATTAATTAATGTCCCCTTATTGTAAAGTGTTACCTTTTTATATAATATGAATAACGAAATTAATACAAACTAAACTGAAAGATTAATACACTGGGGAAAATAAAACGATAAACAAAATCGCCAATGTTTGTCTCAATTATGTTACCACGACCCCTCAAACCCCATATAAATAATTGATTACCTTCCAAAATGGTCCATTTTCTATTAAGCGTTTGCTTAAATCAGTGCTTGGCTGGCATGTAGATGAGGTCGTGGGACTGGGAGCCAAACAGAGTGGCTAATGTTTGACTGTATTTCACTGGGATATGGATAGAACTGGTTGAGGGTTTAAACAATGTCAGGGGTTACAAGGACCCAAAAGAGTTGGGAACCACTGGCTAAACCGAACGCAGAATGTTCCAGACTGTATAAAATAGGCCCTGATCACAAACTAATTTCATCGGGTCAAGAAAGCCATTCTGGCACCACCTGCCAGTTTATGTAAACAAAACAATGGATGTAAGCTTTGGTTTTGTATAATACATGTGTCAGACTGTAATACAATGTTTTTCTTGATGGCGTGATAGCCAAATTGATCTGAAGTCTGAGCAACAGCATACTAACCTTCAAGTTTGTGAATAATTCATCCAACAGAAAGACCACAGCATAAAAGACATGTAGGTCCCGAGAACCAGCTTACCGTCTACTGAACACTTTTTTATACTCAATCAAATCCAGTTGCCAGTTTATGTAAGAAAATAATTTCCCTTATCCCTTCGAAGATATGAAAAGACGGTAGACATTTTAGGTCAAAGCTCCTTTATTAAAGAAACAAGGCGAATATACAGCCTTTAAATTGTATGCAATTTCCTTCAGGAAGGTCAACAACAAAGTGACGAGTTCATGATATTCCTTTTGAAAATCTTTCCGCCAGGTGGGAAATTAAATCCGACAGTTACAGAATGAACCGTAGTAAAAATAAAACAACAGATTAAACTCAAATGATTAAGATACATGGACATAGATGGGGGGGGGGGTCTAAAACTGGGACGTGTCGCCTCGTGTTCAGTACTGTGAGTACTCCTTGGTCTCCAATTTGGCAACGATTCGCTCCAGCTGTCTCTTCGCTTCACATTGGGGGAAGTTACCCATTTCATAGTATTGAGGGGCAATCTTCACAAGCCTGGAATATGAAAGATAAATACAAAATAAAGTTAGAAAAGAACACATAAAACAACAAATGTGTTACCGAGGAGTTTACAAAGAAATATTCTGTAGACGTTATTACACAACATTATTTGTTTTACAAAATAAGATTCTTTTGAAATATTTCAAATTTTCAACATGAATGAAAGTGACACAGCTTCTCAACTTAAGGGGTGACGGCCACTCAAGCAGTATGATTCCAGCTGCATCAAAAACCAATGTTGGGGATATGACAGCACCTCACTATGCTCCATAAATAGAGCGCAGAAGAGACCTACCATTCTGGTTTGATATCTGTACAAGTGCGGATGTAGTTCTTGGTTGTGAGGACAAACTCGTTGTAGAGCACCCACTCGGGCTTGTGATCCAGGACCGTGGAGGGGTGCAGCTGCACCACCTGGTTGTCCTTCACTGTGAGGTAATGACCGGTACGCTCTAGATGGGCCACCTGGGGGGGAGAGAGGGCGAGGACGAGAGAGAAATGCAGAGAGAGAGGGACAGAGAGATAAAGGCAGAGAGAGGCAAATATATTAAGAAAACTAGATCATTGGTATAAATGTCAAGTTATTAGGAACACACAAAAACAATGGGAGGCCATAATCGCATTACGAAGAACGTCGTCTCCTGCTCTTAGGGAGCGCTGTCCAGTCAGAAACAGTGTTGAGGGTCCCCTTCTGATAAATAGTGCAGAGGAATAACCCTCTGGCGGCCCGATGCACCCACGGACGCCCCGATAGCGTGCGCATGAGTGCAGGCTGCTTCCGGGCTCACCTGCATGAAGAAGCCCGTGCAGAGGGAGCGGCGGATGTTGATGTAGTAGTCCCGGCTGGTGAACTCAGTGCTGCGCCGCGGGAGGCTGAAGCGGTCCATGATGCGCGACAGCTGCTGCCGCACGTTGTCCGCCGACACCAGCGAGCGGTAGTTGACGAAGTTGTCGTAGCACCACTGGTTGGACTCATGGTCTGGTTGGAAAACACATGCCGATCAATAGTCACGTTGTACTGTTGAGTCCTCTAGGAGTTGGGATGGGAAACCAGAACCTTTGGGCTGGGAACGCCCTGACCACTCCAGTATCCTGCCTCTTTAGCTCGCCTTGGGCTGCATTACGTCTCATTTCACAATGTCTTGGCTCTACTAATTTGATGGTCTTTTTAATTCGGACAACATTTTGACACATTTCTGGTATTATTTTTACAATCTCATAGTAAATGTTTTGGGGGTTCTTCAAATCAATGACTTATTTGAACTCCAAACCAAAGGGCCCATTATCAAAAGAGAATATAACTTCTCAACGTGGTTTTCAAACAATAAATAAGGCGACTCAACAAAATGGATATGTCGCCCATAGTACCGCAAGACTTCCACGACTTGTTGAATCGCAAATCGATTATTGGACAGAATCAACAGCGTGACTCACTCTGCTTGAAGGCGTGGTAGACGTTGAGGAAGGTCAGGTGGTCTCCGTCGATGTGGGCGAAGCGCATCTTGGACTCGTCGGCTGCCTTCTTGGCCTCGGTGGGTCGTACGAAGCACTGCGGGACTAGACAGGGTTGGTGAGGGCCCCAACACAGCCGCCCACAGGCATGAGTCAACGCATCCGCAAAACACACACGGAGCAAAGCCTACGCTGCTGCTGCTGCTGCTGCTGGGGCACAAGAGAGTGGCCCCCGGGACTAAGGATCCAGCAGTCCTACAGAACTTCTAGGGGGAGACAGCACAGAGCATGGGCCGGAATCCAAAAACTGCAAGGGGTGGAGTTACGCCATGTTTCCTGTTTCAAGATATTCCATTGACGAAAACTAGTTTGCGCGAGTGGATGAAACTTTCAGGGGGGGATTTTAATGCGAGTATATATTTGCAGTGGACGGTATACTTTTTTTACAGTTTACCAGTGCTGGCCGAGCTTTTGTTCGACAATCACACGCTTACAGATCCCTTCCTCCAGTACCGTGATTGGTCGAAACAAATATGAAGTGAAAGAAAGTGAAACCTCAGATTCCCCCAGATTTGAGCTGGTCTGCTATCAGACTTTAGATTTTAATCTTAAATTTGATTTATGAGACATGGGGGGGGTGGACTCTGATTAAGACTGTTGTGGTCAGTCCCCCAACTCTGTGGAGTTTGATGGATTGGCTATGAGCTGGATGAGGGGCGTGGTTGTAGGTGGTGGGCTTCTGTGAAATCCAAAAAATATAATTTCAACAGAACTACAATGTGTCACATTATCAAGCTCTGACACCAACAATGATGAGACGTTGAAACGGTGGACCATTTGGGGAAAGAGGGACACTGGGAAGGAGTGTGTCTATAGAGGAGATGTACAAGAAGATTGTTTTCACTTTGATTGCAGCCATTGAGCCATCCAAGGTAACTATTAACGGGTAGAATAACGAGGAGATGATTCTGGGAAAACTAGCAGTAAAGGACGGAAATACTTCTGCATTGAGGAACGGACAAATATTTACCGCCTACGAAAAAACTAGCTTTAACCAGCATAGTAATCCAACTACACACTAGTGTTCAGATATCAATATATAATATTTAATGAACAGTTATTATTATGACCATGCTGTATTTTGAGAATTTTTATTCTCAAAATAGAGTTTGTCCGGTATTAATAATATATAACGACAATGCTGCGTTTCTATATTTCTTCTACACATATTATGTTTAGAGCTTTCATACTTAAAAAAAGTAATTACTTTGCGGTAATTTAGAACAGTTATCCTTACAAGTTCTGGTCTAATAAAGTGCCATGTTTAGATTTAAGTGCTTTGGTTTGGTTGTGGCTATGCTAGAACCGATACACTGTCGCCAAAGCTATGGTTTTGGGTTTAGTTTGTTGGGTCAGCCCAGCTCTGGGCATTACCTGACAGCATGGCGGTAATGGACAGGATCTCGTTGGAGCAGTTGAACTCGCAGCTGGCGATGACCAGCTTGGCCAGCTGGGGGTCCAGGGGGAACTCCGCCATCATGGAGCCCAGCTCCGTCAGGTCTCCGTCATCGTTGAGTGCCGCCAGGTAGTTGAGCAGCTCCAGGGCCCGCATCAGCGTCTCGGGGGCTGGGGTGGGCGGAGCGATTGGGAAAGGAGGGGAAACAGTTCATGGAGAAGTATACCAGGCATTATAAACCAGGCTTCATGGAGAAGTATACCAGGCATTGTAAACCAGGCTTCATGGAGAAGTATACCAGGCCTTATAAACCAGGCTTCATGGAGAAGTATACCAGGCCTTATAAATCATGCTTCATGGAGAAGTATACCAGGCCTTATAAACCAGGCTTCATGGAGAAGTATACCAGGCCTTATAAACCAGCCTTCATGGAGAAGTATACCAGGCCTTATAAACCAGGATCCATGGAGAAGTATACCAGGTCTTATAAACCAGGCCTCATGGAGAAGTATACCAGGCCTTATAAACCAGGCTTCATGGAGAAGTATACCAGGCCTTATAAACCAGGCTTCATGGAGAAGTATACCAGGCCTTATAAACCAGGCTTCATAGAGAAGAATACCAGGCCTTATAAAGCAGTGTTACGGAGAGGATACAGGACGCTTTATAAAGCAGGCTTTCCTGGTCCACTCACCTGGAGGGTCCATGAAGTCAAAGTGCACAAGGTCATCGATGCCCAGCTTCTTAAGCTGCAGAACCACGGAGCCCAGGTTGGACCTCAGGATCTCAGGGTACGTGTTGTCCTAGGGAGGTTGGGGTTCCTTGGTTAACAATTGTGATATTCCCCCGATCAACACAACGAGTCCACGCTTGTAGGTCCATGGGAGATTTAGATTTTAGCGATCTGATCTAAAGAATAATCAATAAGAGTTGGTGTTCATATTAGTTGTGTACCCATTTACTATTTAGCAGTCACCTTTATGCAGAGCGACTTAGGGTCTTTTTAAGTACATTAAGGATGGGGTGGGGGTGTTGGGCATCTTGCTGAAGGGACGCTTACAGGTAGACTGCAGTCATTGCATAGGACCAGGCAATAATAATAATATTATCGTGCATCGTCATGAAATGAAGATATTAACTTAAGGTGGTACCCAGTTTTATAGTCTAAATTATTTATGTCAAGATTATATTAAAATGATCAAATATGAGGTGTGGAACGTCAGTGAGAAAGGAAAACTAGTTTTAGTCTGATACCATACATTACATTTCCATATACTTCGATGTAATGATGCTCAGTTAGACTGTTAATAATAATAATAAAAAAATGCTCATAAGCATATCGTGACATTGATCGATATTGCGTAAAATTCCCCATGATTCTAGTGATAACACTTTATCTTACCCTAGCTACCCTGACCCCTACTAGACAATCCCGAGATCCCATGTGTACCTGCATCTCTGTTTTGTAGGCCTTTTCAGTGTAGAGGCGGAAGCACTTCCCTGGCCGCGTCCGGCCAGCGCGCCCCGCCCGCTGCTGGGCGGAGGCCTTACTGATGGCCGTGACCAGCAGCGACTCCACCCGGATACGAGGGTTGTACACCTGGACGCAGTTATCAAAACATCACCCGTTGCACTGAACTCCTTGTTGTTCTTAGGAGACTAATGCCATAAAGCCTTCCGCCTCACCCACCTTCTGTTTGGCGAAGCCGGGATCGATTACAAACACGACACCGTCAATAGTCAGGGAGGTTTCTGCGATGTTGGTCGACACCACAACCTGGGGAAGAACAGCAAAGGCTTCTCAGCAAAATGCCTGGGGTTTTGACAAGAAACGTGATGTAAAACAGCATTAAGACGGATTGAGTTTCTGTTATAGGGCATCTAGAGATCATCTCTGAACACATTTTGCTCAAATGGATTTGACTGTGGTTTTGTCATCACTTTTCTCTCAGGCCTATGTAAAAATAAGTGCTATATATAGCACTTCTTTTTGGATTATTATTATTCTTACACCCCATTACAGCTGACACCCCATTTCAATTCTGAGAAACATCTCTGAATTTTCATCTCACGATGACTATCTTGGCCAATAGGATTTCTATATGGGTTTGGCATGGAATGTGATTGGCTCTCTTTCAGTGTGGTGGGCTGGGCCTAGGGCGCTACCTTTCTTCCTATTCCACCGCTGGGCTTCCTGGGTGGAGGAGGCTCAAAGATCCTCTGCTGCTGCTGTGGGGGCAGGGTGGAGTACAGGGGGATGATCTTGATGTCCCCCACCTCCGGCCCCAGGTCGTCCACCTCGCGCTTGATCCGCTTGCACGCCTCGTCGATCTCCTAGAGGGGGAGGACCACAAAGATAGAGGTTAGTCCAGTCGTTCTCAAACCTTTTTTGTCAGCACAATCCTTTTGGACAAAATAGTAATGCCACCCATTACCGCAATGAATTTAGGCAAAAAAGGTATTACTCCCTTCACATTAAATGAATGAACGCAAGTGATGAACTGGAAAAAGAAAATCCCTGTATGAACCGTCTGCGAGGGCTGGAATTACATCTTTGTGGTTCACCCCGGCATGTGCAGTTCATCACTATAAAACGTGTCACTTCGGTGCACATGCGTGTCATATGTCATGTCACATGTGCAGATGTCATACTTTACAACACATTTCAAATGTTCTGTCCGCATGCGCTTTATTTTTACAGAGAGTGCGATTGGGCTTCCCCCCTCACTCAAATATATTAAATGATCCCTTCCATCCATTGACTGTATAAAGCTTCCATCCCGTCTCCCTGAGACCACCCTGCACCTCCTGAGGAGGGCGCTAACGAGGGAGGAGCTACTGGTTAGACCACGTGACCACTCTTATGAAATGAGTTTGGACTGTGGCAACTCATTGATGCTGCGGTGGACATCGTCACGGGTTACCGTAGTTACTACGTTCAGATTTAGGTTCATTTTCAAACGGCTTATAACTGCCATTCAACATCACACTGGTGGTAAAACAGGGGCCCTTTGAAAAACGAAATGCGTGATTGCGGACCTCTTGACCCGTGAGGAAGAGGAGGCAGTCGCCCTCCTCCTCCTCACACATGTGGATCTGGATGACGGTGCGGATGGCAGCCTCCAGGTAGTCCCGCTCCGGCTCGGGGGTGTAGAAGATCTCCACGGGGTGGGTGCGCCCGGGGATGGTCAGCAGGGGGCAGCTGTCGAAGTACACCTGGAACTTCCCCGCGTCCAGCGTGGCGCTCATCACGATGACCTGGTGGGGGAGAAAGCGACACAACGTTACGTTTATTTTGGATGTTTAGGCTGGTGGGTCCTCCAGTGTAGTGTATTTGCCAGCATAAGTGTAGAGGTCTGTGAGCGAGAGAAAGACATTGACGCTTAACAACATGGAGCTGTGCAGAGCGGACAACAATTACACTTTCGCACCCTGTTAATTCAAACACAAGGGGGCAATGTTTTCCTGTATTTACATTGATTACACAATACATTTGGGAAATCACCCTGCATTTTGTTTGCTGGACTCATGTGTCCATCATTCAATAAGAAAGCTTTTGCCACCCAGCAACCTGCCGTCACTTTAATCAACCGCAGCTTTAGTTTATATAACATGCATTCCCTTTTCAAACGCAGCACAGCCCCTTCTGGTCTCATTACCAGTCCAAGGCCAGATCACGGACCATTCCGATCAGACATTCATTTAAAAAGCACAACATTAAAATGAGCATGACGCGAGGAAAGGGCGCGTCGATTTTATAGAACTGCACCTTCAGGTCCGACCGCTGCCGCACCACCTCCTTGAGCACCCCCATCAGGATGTCGGTTGCCAGGGTCCTCTCGTGGGCCTCGTCCAGAATGATCACACCGTACCGCTCCAGCAGGGGGTCGTTCATGGCCTCCCTGAGCAGCATACCGTCTGTCATGTACCTGCACACACACACACACATACACAGTTCAATAGGTGCAATATCGCAAAATTTTCTGTTTATGTTTATGCATACTTTATGTACACTTTTGTGTATATCAGGGAAATTCCCGATTAGTCGTGATTAGCAAGTATTGAACTCTGAAGCTGCGCACACACTGGCGCCCAGCGCTCAGCTCGCCCTCATTTAGACGCTCTTGAGGCGCTAACCCTTTTATCTAACAAGCAACCTACAGTGAATACAGGTACCGGTCCATTAAGGAAGGTAGGTAAGTAGGTAAGGGGTCAGGGCATCTTGCTCAAGGGTCCCTACAGGTTAGGCTGTGGACATCAGGGATTGAACCCAGTACCTTTAGGCTGCGAGGCCCAAACCAAGGCCTCGACAGAACCATATAGCAAGCCCATTGGTCAATACACTTCATCCGTCACTTGATATATAAATATAAATAAACGCCAAAGTTGGCTTTTGAAAGCTGAAAAGGTGAACGTGAAGTAAGTTAAGTTAAAGCTCCCTCATGTACACACGTTACGTCTAAAACAAACACAATACACTAACTTACTTCAATATGGTTTTGGCCGAACTGCAGTCCTCGAATCTGATCGAGTAGCCAACCTCCTGTCCCAGCATGACATCCATCTCGTCGGCGACTCTCTGGGCCACGCTCATAGCAGCCACCCTCCTGGGCTGTGTACAGGCCACCGCGCGCTTGGGCCCCGGTAAACCTTTCACCAGCTCCACGCACCACTGGGGGATCTACAGAGATAGACAACATTATGAGGCTTCAAATTTGTCACGGTCACAGCAGTGGGTTGAGGGATAGCAACCGTAAGCAAAACGTTACATATATACACACACGTCTACATGTCTGATTTCGTCCTTAGCATATTTGAAACTGAAAACTGTATTTGTGATATTATGGCATTTTACAGGGATAAATGTTAATTACATCACTTTTTACATTGTCATGAGAAAGTATTGCTTATTTTACTGCACTAAACATTTGGTAGGTCCTGGGCCAGAAGTAACTCCCCAGGTGGGTCACGGCATGAAACAGTATGGGAACCCCTACTCTAGAAGCTATGATTTGCCCACTTGTTTGCATTGCGTTAGTACACATACACACCATCAACTCATTGCTGAAAAGAACGTTTCCTAAAATGCAGGACAAACCTGGGTTGTCTTGCCGGAGCCCGTCTCGCCAACAAGAACAAAACTTTGATGGCGCGTGATGATGTCGTTGAAGTTTTCCTTATAATCCCACACCGGCAGCTGTAACCTTTTTTTAAGGATCTCATAGTAGCGCGGTGTGTGTGGCAGGTTGGTGAAAGGATTTATTTGCTGGTGCATGGCTAGGCTAGGTTTGATGGGCGCTATAGCTGCTCCGAGAGGGACACTGTTGTAGGAGACACCCGGGGGCTTGACGTCCTTCTCCCGGTCTCTATCCCTGTCTCTGTCCCGGTCTCGGTCCCTGGAGCGATCCTCCCGATCTCTATCCCTGTCTCGCCTGAACACAGATTGAAAACGTTTTCCTTCGTCAGTTTGAAATGACTTCATTCTGGATAATAAAAACAAACCTATGACATATAGCTGTACAATTACACAACTATGCGAAATAGCTATTCGTTTATTAACGTATTTTGGCACAGTTCATTGTTGGCGTGCACAACATATTGGGCTATCTCTGAGCTAACCAGAAGCACATGTGCTTGCACGGAGCCTGGACGTTTGACAGAGGATAGCACTGTGCTCGCTAATCTTTATCATGCTACCACCAATAATAATAAACAAATACACTTTAGGTGGAACACAACTATATATACGATGGTCACTGCATGTGCATGGTTTAACTGCGGCTGTGGTGCATTTAATATAGTTGACTAGAACAAAACAACAGTGTATCAGATGACAAGACGTAGATTAAAATATACATGAATGGTGTATAAGAAGCTAACGTTGCAGCTAGGTAGAGATAAGTAGCCTAGCCCGGCGCTAATGGATTCGATAACGTAGCTAATGCTGTTCAATGTTACAATGAAACTCACCCATCAGGCCGCTTCTTACTGGTGGAGTGGTCATCGCCCAGATCTAGACGATGTCTTTTGGACATGTCTTTAAGGACAATTGTGTGATAGTTCAAAACAAACGGTAGCTAGCATCTGGCAGCTAGCATCCAGAAGTCACTGACTTTCCCAACGAGCTGCGCTGGATGCGCGCATGCGCGAAGACAACCAAAACTTCCGCCAGTAGAGACACACTGTTACGTTGGCTCAGCGCTCACTGTGGTGGTTGCGCCCTATAGGAGCCTATGTTGTATACTTTTTTTCTTTTCTATGTCTGGCAAGTATCATCTTTTGTATGACTTTTGTTTTGCAGGATCCAAAAATAGTTAACTCGACACATTCGATTCAGATTTACAATCATATTACTTTATTAAAGAACCCAAAACCATTTTGGTTTTTGCTTTAAACGTGGTAATGGTTATTATATGATCGTGAACATAGTAATATATGCTATTTTGTCACTGTTGCTCAAAGAAGCAAAGAGTATACCATGTAAAACACACAAAAGTAGGATGTTGAATTAGATGGACATTGACATACTATTTATAGAGGCATATTTGCAGGCCAGTGTGGTTAATGATATATACACCAATATATACAAAAATGGAATAATAAATGGAATAATGCAAAAAATAAGTAAAGGCAAAATATACATACAGTTGGCCTACAGATCATACAGCGCCTGAATATGCAATGCATTACAGCTTTTTTGTTTCTAAACCTTTGTTTATAACTAGTTTATAAACGATTAAATGTCATGCTGTTTCCCTCTCCATGTGAGTCAATATTGGCGAACCAACATATCTGGTAGTAGGGCATCATGACTTTTTTCGTGCTATACTGCCATCTCCAGTTTTGTTCTTAGAGTTCATTAGAGATCGATTCTCTATAATAAATAGTCCTATAGCTACAACAATAGAGGTGAGGCTGTGGAAATTGATAAAAGAAAAAGAGTGTATAAAAAATTAAAGAATAAACAATATCTGACAAAACAAAATTGTTTATGCCCATGGTTTTCCTGTGATGTAGGAAAACACATACATTTCTGGTCTAGTCCCGTCTATACCAAGCTGCATAACCAATGTCAATGTCAATCGTATATATTATGTCGCTTGGTTGGTCCACAAAAATACGTGGTGTGTGTGTGTGTGTGTGTGTGTGTGTGTCGTGTAATTTTTTTAGCATGCTTTTATGGCACGAAATTACTCTTTTTTTTTCTTTCTGGTAAAGCATGATGAGTATGGGGGGCCCAACCCAAAGAGTAGCCTAGGGGCCAAGACCACCTTAATCTGCCACACACATACTCACTTTGTAAAGCACTAGTATCTAGAAAAGTGCTGTATAAATGCAAATTAAATCAATTATTATATAGGCAGACCAGGAAAAAAAAGTGTAAGAATATCCAAGTCAATATGTACACGTCAATATTTGACCATGATTCTAGCACCACAGGGGGCCCTTCCTGAGCCTCCGCCCTCAGGCTTCAGGGAACACTCCGTCTACATACACGTACGTAGCGCGTTTACGACTGTTCCTCCTGCGCGTTTACGACTGTTCTGGGGGGGAACCAGGGTTCTCACAGGTCTACATTCGATTTCTTTGTGATTTTTTTTAATTGATTTTTCCTATGTACACTAGTTGAGACCAGGTCTAAAACGAAAAGTACCTTGACCCACGAGGTGGATGAGATGTACCTCAAACCTCCCCCCCCCCCCCCCCCCACACACACTCTCTCTCTCTCTCTTTCTCTCTCTCTCTCTCGCTCTCTCTCTCTCTCTCTCTCTCTCTCTCTCTCTATGTAATGCGCTTTGGGTACCTAAAGGGCTGTATAAATGCAAATGCAATCAATTATTATAAAGGCAGAACCCTGAGGCTCTTTCCTCTAAGGCAGTACTAGGCAGGCTATTCAGTGCAAACCCTCGGGAAACGTACATCCCCAAGGCGGTAACTATAGAATCTAGATCAACAGAAATGCAGAAATGTACATTACAAAGTTCCAGATTATACATTGTTAAATAAGCATTACATGGCTAATTTACAATGGGAAACAGGCAGAGTATGTTTCTTTCCTTATCTTGTGCCAACAAACCTTTAAAGTAAACTGAACCATTTGAAAGAACCATAATAAAGTTTGTGCTTCAAGTTTGCTGGCTAAAGAAGTAATTCCGTGCTCATTTGTATTTTCAAAGATAAAGACGTGTACATTGAATTAGATAAGGTGCCCGAGTATAATATACGGAGTACTACATACAAACCCCTCCCCTCCCCTCCCCTCCCCTCCACACACACACACACACACACACACACACACACACACACACACACACACACACACACACACACACACACACACACACACACACACACACACACACACACACACACACACACACACACACACGAAGTCTGTCTCTTGGCCAAGTCCCGAATGTCCTCATTTCTAGAAACGCCCCCGCCCATCGACACGTTTAAAACAGCAGATATTGAAAGACCCCTGACAGACGAGCTCCAAACCCACAACGGGCACACTAAGGACCAAACTTCAGTTATTACGCTTTTTAATCATGCTTCAAAACAGGTAGGTCAAACGTCGACTAAATCTGCCTTTGGCAACAGCATTATTTACTGACTTTTCCCTCAGAAAACAACTAACCTATCCGCAGAATGATTGATGAAACGTTAATAGCTGTGTAATGTTTGATTATAGACTGGGCTACACGATTGTTTTTTTTTTTTTGGGACCTTGTCCCAAAACGCGTCCATATTTTGAAGTACAACATGAATAGACGAAGATGAATGAGCTACGAGTATTAAATGTTATTTTAATTTTCGTCCAGGATGCGAGCATTTTTTTTGTTTGTTGTTTTGTTGTTTTGTGTTCTGTCCTTATTGGTTCCATTGTTTCATTCAGCTGTCTTTAGTTGTGACGCAAGCATTGCTGTGTAATAACCCCTATACGTTATAACCATGTAGTGAAAACCTCAAAAAGGAGGTTGGAAGTAGGACTGATTCTTGTTTGGTTGTGTTCCAGGTCAAATTGGCCCGCTCTGTGTATCAGCCTGTTGGTTTTCTTGGTAGAAGCCAAGGGTCAAGATTGCGTTGATGCTGGTGTTGTACCAGAGGTCATCCAATACAATAACACCATGTATGCCGCCTGCAGAATGAGACCAAGCAGCGGTCTCGCCATCAGACTCGACCGGGTCTACGGTCATGTCCTCTTTAAGCAGGAGTATCCGCAAGGACCCTTGAGGGTCTACTTTTACATCGGTGGCTTTCGAATGGGCAATGATTCTGAGGACCTCAGAGCCATTCACATCCACCAGTTTGGAGACATCGGCGAGGGATGCAACGCCACCGGTGGCCACTACAACCCGTACGGGGTGTCCCACCCCGACCACCCAGGGGACTTTGGTAACTTTGCTGTCCAGGACGGAAAGATTATGGAAGAGAAGGAATTCACCAAAGCCACCCTGTTCGGACCCTTGTCGCTCATCGGCAGGGCCGTGGTGCTGCACCACAAGGCGGATGACATGGGCCACGGCAGCAACGCCGAGAGTCTTCTCAATGGTAACGCCGGTACCAGGCTAGCGTGCTGCGTCATAGGGCTCTCTTCGGATTCCCTCTGGAAGAAGTACCTTTGATTGTGTCATTTGATGACATGATTTGTTGTCAGGGTTAGGGTTAGGGTTAGGGTTAGGGTGTACCCTTGATGGGATAGTTTGACGAATTGATGATTAGGTGTACCATGGGTGACATAATTTTATGAACCATTAAAAACGTATTTTGATGTACCATTGATGACATCGTTTGCTGTACCATTGATTGCTTCATTTGGTGTAAAATTCATGACATAAGTTGATGTACCAATGATGGATGTCTGCATGAGGACCTGATACGACTCAGTTCTCAATGTATTTTATTAACATAATAAAGTGCATTATTTGGCCTGGACTACATGTATATTTTGCCTCCATTACTTTAACATTTTAAATGACTGTTTAATATAGCGTTCATTTAGTGGTTTATTTACAGATATTCACACAATGTGTATTATAGTTTGGTCTGCTTCAGAGTTTACTGCTGATTGACATTTAAAACCCATTTTTGACACAACACACACATTCTGCCGACAGGACACATTCTCAGTTTGGGTGGGAAAAAAGTCCCAAGTACAAATATCCAAGTCAATATGTACACGGCAATATTTGACCATGATTCTAGCACCGCGGGGGCCCTTACTTTATGCGGTCTTTCTTGATTCCCATGCGTCTACATGCATGTACGTAGCGCGTTTAGGACTGTTCCTCCTCCTTCTGGGGGGGAACCAGGGTTCTCGGGCAGATCCTCTGAAGACCTGGAACCTGGCTCCTGTACGATGGGGGAGTCGTTTCCATGGTGACCAGGTGAAGCCACAGACTCTGTGGGTTCACATGACCGCTTGCTGGTGTTTTCGCCGTCGGGGTTCAGACCCTCTTCAGGGTCGGGGGTTTCGGCCCGGTGCTCTGTTCCGGGCCGAGGGATCTCCGTGGAGTCGGGTGATGGCGACGGTGGGGCTCTTTGTGATTGGTCGGGATCGCTCAAGCCGGATGTTGATTGGTCCTCGTGGACGGGGGTGTTCAGCTGCGTCAGGGTTGACTTGCCCTCGCCTGGGAATGTGGAACAACACTTAAGACCTTTTTTTTTTTCTATCTGGATGTCAAGCAGGCTGACAAAAGCCCCGTTATCAGGCAGTGGCTGCTGCACCGTCCAGCGAAATAGAAAAACGTCTCCGGTCTCGACAGGCTATCAAATAACGCTGACCGTTGAAAGGCCCATCGATCACACATATAAAATGTCCAACAATGCAAACTCAGTTCAAGGAGGCCTGTGCTCTGTAGAACCATTAGAAATATCTCTATAGATGGAACCGCTTTGTCGATTCTAGTTTCTAGTTTGTGATTTTCAATAACTTCTGTGTGCCCACCGCACAGGCCTGATAGTAAATAGGCTCTATAGCCTCATCCTCTATATCAATGACAGCCCACACTACACCACATACCACACTCTTTTCCTCTCTCTAAAATTTAAGTGCTGCCCGGTAAACTTACAAAGCTCAGCCAAACACAAACACTGTGGCTGAGTGAATCATCAGTGAAACAAACAATCTGACTTAATACAAGGTTATAACTGTCTTCAGCTATCGTTGGACATCCTGGCCAACACAGCCTCGTCTATCCACACAACAGAGAAACCCAGTATGTTAACTGTAGCTAGTTGCAGCAGAGCCCATGTGACCAAGAGGGAGCCAATCAGAGAGACCAGGCTTCAGAATGCTTCTCTTACCTTCCGGGCTGTGTGAGGGTAGCAGGGCAGTCTGTGGGGGGCCGTCTGGAGTGGTGCTCCCTCTTCCCTCTGTCCAAGAACAACCACAATAAGTACTTTACTAAAGTACTGCAGTACCACCATTGCCATGCAAGAATGGACACCATGAGGATGATGAGAATTACATAACGATTGACTTCAGACTAAAGACTTCAGAGTCATTTCAGCTGATATTGGAGAGAAATATGAGATAGAGAAAAAAAGGGGGAGTGACAGAGAGAGTAAAAGGTTTGATTAACCACAAAAGACGTACTTCCGCATAATCCCAGGGAAACATTATAGGTCAGGCCTCCAAGCAGCAGGAAGAGGGAGAAAAAGAAGAGAAGATGAAAGGAGGAACAGATTCAATTTCTCTTATGGAGTCATCGGAAAGATCGGCAGTTGCGATGGAAAATTAGAGACCGCCATACAATGTGTTGTAAGGGCAGTTGATATGGGAGTGTGTGTGCGTTTAAAACCAGATATTCTCTCTAGGAAGCCCAAGAATAAGTTATCCCCAGGATGGGTCACATTCACCAACCAACTAGTTACTACTTAGCTCAAATAAACCAATTTAAAGAGGGCCAATCTGTGTTTATGATGCAATGGAAGAAGATATTAGCCGTTACTTTCTGCAAGGCAAACATAATCTACTTTGGGTTTTCTATGTGAGTGGATGTCTGACAGTCTCTTTGAGCATGCTCGATAAAGTAAGATCTTGGTTGTGCTCTTAATCGCATGTAAGGGTGTCTACCTGGAAGGCTCCACAGTCCAGACACTTCCAGAGTTTTTAACTTCTTCTCCAGCGCTGCCACACGGTTTCCTAGGATTCTGAATACGGAGGGTGGGAAAGGACTACGTAAAACACACAAGGACCTTTGCTTTGCTCTCGTGGGTAATTTCACATTAAAAAAAGGCGAAATCCATAACACTTACGAACACTAAATGTGTAGACACATCTGTGGAGTGTGTGTGGATGATGGCTGGTTTAAGCAGCCTCACCTGGCCCAGAGTCAGACTGATTGGACTCTGGGGCTGGGTGAGGCTAGGTGGAGTGTGGCAGCCACCTTGGTGGAGTGTGGCAGCCACCTAGGTGGAGTGTGGCAGCCACCTAGGTGGAGGTCGCGTGTAGCAACCGACATTGTTACATCTTTTTCGCTTTTCTCTGTTCTTGCCGGCTTAAACATCTCACAGTTATGGCTGTGAGGTACCTTTTAGTTTAATATTTCAACTAACTAATACTATTCCTACTAACTAATAGGATGGTGATGTGGTGCTGTACTTGTTGGTCTGCCGCTGGTGCTGGATCACCATGTTCTTCTCATGGATGGTCTCCAGCAGGGCCGTGGCCAGAGACTTGAGGTCTGAGATGGACTGGTGAGTCAGCGGGAGACTGCAGCCATTCTCCTCAGACAGCAACAGCTCCTGGACTGTACACAGGAAAATCAACCAACACATAAACCCCCCAAAACATAAAGAACCGAAGGGGAATCATTAGTAGATCTATGTAGAGGGAAGGACAATGTAGTGGCTAGGGTGTTGGCTAGACTTCCAGCCAAAAGGCACTGGGTTTGATTCCCCAATGTCCACAGTCTATGCAGTCTAGGCATCGTTGTGCAAGATGCCTAACCCCGACATGCATGTCAAAAAGTATGGTGCTTTGGATAAAAGCGTTAGCTAAATACAAATATACAATACAATACATATCTGGATATCTTACATTTGCAGATTTGTAAATCCAATTTGACATAACACGGTTCATTGCTTTGATATGCGTCAAGTAAGGCATTTAGACCAAAACCCATATTTTCTTCATAAGAATTGTAACCCTTGCATGGAATACATATTTTCTGTACACATAAGCTGTTCATCAACCATCAACCATAAAGTACAAAGACGGGACCACTGTTGGGTTCACCTTGTTTGGCAGACAGCACGCCTGTGAGAGCAGTGCTGTTGGGTTTACCGCTAAACTTGCAGTTCTTTCGGCTCTCCAGAGCGTTCTGAAATGGAAGGATTGTTTATTATTCATGAGAGCTTTTTCTGCTTGTGTTTCATTTTGTATTCCATTCTTCAAATCTGTCAGTTGATATCTACGTACCTTGTACTTCATTAAATTTGACTTAAGAATGTTGACC
The DNA here is from genome assembly GCA_026745465.1 of Lota lota. NCBI lineage: Eukaryota > Metazoa > Chordata > Actinopteri > Gadiformes > Lotidae > Lota > Lota lota. The sequence goes on along the minus strand of JACYXH010000409.1, from coordinate 1,086,346 downwards.
TCCTCTTGAAGATGGCTGAAGCGTTCATGTAAATACCTGGGAGACAACAGTAGATAACATTGTTAATGTATTAGCCAATGCATCTTGCTCAAGAATGCTTCTTAATGTAGCTTTCAATTGAATATACTTAGACTACCACTTGTGATGTCACTAGTGGATATGTGTTTAGAAATGTCAATTTCAGAATTATTTTTGGTGGGGTGGAATTTGTGGCCTCGTAAGACTATCCCGCAAGTTCACATTTTGTCTGGCCCAATACCATTGAAAGCCTTTTTTCTTTTTTTTTATACAAAATACTAGGACCAATCAGTGCTCGGGGGAGGGAGTTTCAGTTCATGATGAGCAAAAAGCGTGAATAGTCTTCCGAAAAAAACAATGGCCGCGCCTGAGGAAAGTGAAGCAATCAAAGTTTTTTCTGAAATAGATTGAATATCGATGTTAAAAGATTAACAAAGAAACTGCACAGAAGCCTTTTTCTCAGATAAAAAATATGTCTTTGCTTTACATTCAACCAGATTCGGCGAGAGTGAAGAGAGCACCAGCGTTACTCTGATTGGCTGGAGTTTTTTGAACAACGCAAGGCAGAGGCCATATTTGGAAATCGATTGCAGCCCAGCCGATGCCGGACTGATAGTCACTGTCGAACGCAAATGTGACAATCAGGACGCTCTCACAGGGCTAGGGATTTGTGTGAATAGGCGCCCTTCAAAAGAGAATCCCCACCCCAACCCACCGGTTCTCCATGCAGAGGGCGTCCACGTCCAGCAGGCGGATGTGGTCGTTGCCCAGGATCTGGTTCAGCTCCAGGTTGAGGCGGTGGGCCTTCTCCTGGAAGACGCTGCGCTCTGAGCTGATGTCCTGCAGCTCGTCCGTCAGAGACCTCACGCTGTGCTCCAGCAGCTCGTTCTGCCACACGCACACACACACACGCATATACACGCACACACACGCACACACACACGCATATACACACACACACACACACACGCACACGTTTTTGATTTAGCCGTTTAGTATTTCCTTGCTTTCTGTTGTATTGTTTTAATATGTTAAGCACCTTAGGTTTTTCCCCGACAATAAAATATGCTATATAAATACAATTTATTATTACTATTAGTATTATTATTATTATTATTATTATTATTACGTAAGAGTAATTCATGTTACTGAAGTAGTTGTTAGTGTGTTTGTTAACAGTATAAAGCAATTTTTATTTTCTGGGGACAATCTATATTCAAGTTAAAATATGTAAATAAATTATCTGAAACTGAAAATAAAAGGATTAAAAAGGAGTAAATATCTGCAATTTATTACACTACATTTGTTGGTAGCGATCAATTTTCACATTTATAATCAATACATTTAGCTATAAACCATTAGGTTAATTGGTTATTAATGATTTATTAAATATACTGTAATAACCAGGAACAGTTATCAATAAAAATAAGAATGCAGTCTTTGGTATTTTCATACAAAAAAGACCATACAATAACGACACGATTAGTCACGGACCTACCTACAAACTCAACTTAAAGTGCCAGAGTTTAGAACCTCATCCCAGGTCCTGTAATCTGTGTCTCCTACCTGTTCTCTGGCTCGCTCCAGCTGTTTGACCAGGTCCTCCCTCTCGTGGGCGGGGAAATGTCTCGCCCCCACCTCCTCGTCACCCAGCCTCTGTCTGGTGATGGTCATCCGAAGGAGCTGCACGGAGACACCGACTGAGTTACATCTTTCAGTTAGAGGTAGTTCAGGTAGAAGTAAGAATAGAAGAGTACCTTGTTGTCCCCTTTGGCCTCCACTAAACGCTGCGTCACTTCATTCACTTCCTCCGACAGCTGCTTGTTGCTTTCTCTGGAGTCCCTCAGCAGTTGGGACAGATTGACCTGGTGTGGGGAAAACAAATACAGTCAGCCTCTCAAATATGACGGTACTAGAGCAGAGTTAGCGGCTTGATCATAATGCCAACATCTATCCCTTCTGTATCAATTATTTAATCAACCAGAGATATCAAAATACCTGATTCCTTTTTTCTGGAGGCAAATCTCCATCCTAAAAGAACGGAAGAAATACAACAACAAAGTTCTGTTAAAGTTCAAAACATGTTCTGTAATTATAGCTATAGATTAATATTGACTATTTACTCACAGTATCTTACAGTAAATTCTGATACATTAAAGTACCACTGGTCTGGGTGATCAAACCATTGTAACCATCTCTCCTGGCTTCACTTAAACACATGTTTCCAACATCCTTTGTAAAAAATCCCTTTGGTGTGACAATTCAGCCGCAGAGCATTTCACGTGAACGAACATACAACAGCACTTTGGTCTTACAGATAAGATATTTTGTGAAGTACTTCTATGGCGATGAACTGCTATGCTGTTCCCAAACTCTGTACAGACCGACGCACATTGTTTCCAAAAGAGGAAAGTGCTAGATTGCTAGTTTTCACATGCGTGGCAGGCGAGCTCACGCTAAATGCTCTTCGGCAGAATCTGTACAAAATAGTCTTTTTAACAAATGATATTGGTAACGGATGTTTTATTGATGCCAGGAGAGACAGCTGCGACGGTTTGATCACCCTACCGGTATGGTCCTTTAAGGAGCATGTAGGGGTTAGGGGAGCTTGCTCAAGGGTGCCTAAAGGTGAACTGTGAACATTGGGGTTCAAACCCACAAACATTTGGCTGGGAGTCAACCAACAACAGACTGCCCTGCTACCATTACTATAAACGCAAAAACACCAATCACAAAACATCAATGGAATATATTATGCGCTTACAATAAGTTCTCTGTACTTCTTCTTGAGCCCCTGGTGTCGCTCTCTGAGCTGATTGGCCATCAGCTTGTACTGGTCCCTCTCCTGCTGGCACGTGTCCAGCTCCTTGGACAGGATCAGCAGAGCCTCCTTCTTGCTCTCCAACTTGCGCTTGCAGACCACAAACTGTATTTTAAAACAGTGATGATGGGTGATGATGATGATGATGATGATGATGATGATGATGATGATGATGATGATGATGATGATGATAGTGGTGGTATAGCAGGGGCATCATGGCATTAAAGCAGGGCAAGGAGGCTTTGTAGTGTCTGAAGTATTTACTTTGAATAATTACGCCTCGTCATGCTTTTCTAATGTCTAAAAGCATTTCAACACATGTCACTTTAGCAGGTCGCTTAGTGTAGGCTATCAAGGCCAGATACACTGTGTACCAAACTAAGTACAAACATCCCCGTTGACATTGAAAGGGCACGGATTAATACTGGTAGCCAAAAAAAGGTGCGAGTACACAAATAGATCTCAAAGAAATACGTTTCCTCAGTATTGACAGCTCATTTGTTCAATGAAAAGAAAGGTAAATAATTGAAACATAGACACTGCAATATAATCGCATTAATGTCGCATGTGTCTTCGTCGTATCATTTTAGAACCCAATACTCGCCTATACTGCAGTCGACAGGGGGGGGGGGGGGGGGGGGGGGCTCGTAGCATTTCAAATGGATAGTATCGTTCAGCACTGACGTGGTGGTGAAATGATCATAATAACATGACAGCTGCTGGTAACAGCATCTTTAGAGTCGTCGTATCTCACCTCATTCACCATCCCCTGCCAGTCACTCTCGCTTCGTCTGCTTGCATCCACCATTTTTCGTTAACCCTACGATGGTCTAACTTAAAGCAGCGTCACCACCCTCCGAGAAAACGACATCGCAGATCGCTATTAACCAGCTTAATGCATTTATCGCTTGGGACGTCAAGCGCTCTGGCGGTCTACCTCACTTCCGCCTCTGCCATCATTGACGTCACGTCGTGAATTCCAAATTAAAACGTGGAATAAGAAACACTTTGAGGACTTTCGAATCGATCAAAATACACAGATAAATAGATGTTTAAGATGTTTCAATATAGCTTTTTCTGTTTTGGAAAAAAAACGACATTGTATGTCTTATGAATATAATAGGAATACAAATGTAACATATACTAATGCACAGTTTTGGTTTATACAACGTTTTATTGTTTATTTCACCCAGTTGCATCGATCACATCCATCATTTGGGGATCACAAATATACAAAGAAACAACATTATTATGCTGTCAATCTTGTAACTGACTTTGACATACATATTGCATAGTAATAGTCAATAGATTAGTAAGACATTCAATTTTGCTATTCAGGAATATTAGGCACTCAGTTTTTTTCTAAAAGCGTAACATACATATTCTTATTGCATTGTTGCTAATACATGTATGTTTTGCCGCTATTATTCACATATAGTTTGGTAAGCACACTATTCCTCTCTGGTATGTGTTGCACACAAGGCATGTTGTTAAGCATGTAGAAAGCTGTAGATATGGTTTATGAGCAAGTTTTACAAATGACCCAGACATCAGTATGACAAAGGATTTAGGGTAGCATATTTGTAATACATCTCGAAAATGTGATCATAGAAGGACGTTTATTTATTTTTGTTTAGATCATCTCTTGCTTTAATACCCATGCATTTAATGTTTTGGTTTTTCAATTCACATATATTGCCATTTAAAACAAAGTTTCAAGTTGTATGTTCACTCTATCACTGCAATAATACTCAATAGAAGTGCAAGAAAAATCCCAGAAACCTGCCTCAACATTTGCCTTGGACTTATTAAGCGTGTTATTGTGTTGCATTAAGCAAAAGTATTTGAACTTCCACCTCCTCTCTTTTGACCCCTGGGAGTCTAAACAGTCATAATCATAGCATCAACGACAGGCAAAAAAATAAATAATACCCCGCACTACAAACTCAGATCTACGATGATGTGTTCAAACACCATGGACTTCCCCTTGAAGCTGGAGGAGAAGATGAAGGTCCGCCTGTCGGTGTTCACCACGGTGAACGAGCGCGGCGACTGAACGTAGATGTCCTTGAACTTCACGAAGCTCTGGCTCTCGGCGTCCCAGAGGAAGATCTGCGTGAAGGAGAAGTCGCTGCCCAGGGCGAGGTAGTGGCGTTCCCCGAAGGCGAAGGGCTGGAGGACCATCGCCCCGCGGGACGGTAGCGCCTGCACCTCGGTGAACTGCCTGCTGGTCCACTTCAGCACCCTGGAGTCCCCGATGTAGCAGGCCATGGCCAGGTAGGTCTCGCTGCCCCCCGCGCGGAACGCCCGGACCGCCAGCACCTCGTCCACCATGGGGATCTCTCCGTGGGGCATGAACTTCAGGGTGCTCTTGTTCCACACGTAGATGACGGGTGCCTGGGAGCGACTGGATATGATGAGGTAGGACTTCCCATCCATTTGGACGAACTCTGCGTCAGTGTCGCGGAACCACTCGTGGAGGAACTGGTAGGAGAAGAAGCCGGTCTCGTTGCGCTCCGGCTGGTCCATCCACTTGTAGAGCGTGGAGATGCCCGCCTTGGAGCTGTCCACGATGACGAAGTACCACTCGCCGTCCATATGGAAGACCTCTATGTCGTTGGGCTTGGAGATGTTGAACACCTCGATGGTCTGGAACGTTGTGAACTTGTTCTGTTGAGTGTCAAACTTGTAGATGTGGGAGCCGCCGAAGAGCTGCGTGACGAGGATCAAGACGTGGTTCTCGATCACCACCGACTTGCAGCCTACGACGGATTTCCCTGCAGAGAACACTACAGGTTAGTCAAATAAGAATTGCTTATAGTAATTCAGTTAGTGCTTCTGAGCAGATAGCCCTGTGTGTAACCCAAGATGGTATAGTTAGAATCTTTCCGAACCTGTGATGTTATCAAATTTTCTGAAGTTCATTTCGATGTGGTCCCATTCCATGACCACACAGCTGTTGGAGTTGGGAGCCGCCATGGCAACATAGATGTCCTCTTTAGAAGAAAAGATGTCCGCCGACATCGCTTGGATGGGAATGGACTGGTGACGGATGAAGTCTAAGAAACGCAAAAACAGTAAAAGTAGTTTACATTATTTTATGTTAAACCTGCACTTTGTACATTTACTCTTGCAGCTATTTACTCCATTACCAAATCTATCAACTAGAAAGTTTTCTCAAGAATAAAACTCTCTTTTCCACATAAATCGTTGTTCATCATATTTGGTCCATTTTTTAATAAATCGATTTGCTTGATATCTTATTTCAATTCTTAAAACATAAAGCATATAATGGTGTGTGTGTGTGTGTGTGTGTGTGTGTGTGTGTGTGTGTGTGTGTGTGTGCGTGCGTGCGTGCATGCGTGTGTGTGTATGCGTGAGTGCGTAAGCGTGCGTGTGTGTGTGTCCACGGGGTCACCTGTGGAGATACACTGTCCAGGGGGTAGCGGCAGGTCATTGAGCCTCTTGCCCTTCATGTCCCCGGGGCCGGAGCAGAGGACGTCGGACGCGGTGGCGTTGGTGTTCTTCAGCCACACCATCAGCCACCTGGTCTCACAGTTACACTGGAAGGAGTTCCCTCGCAGGTCTCTAAGGTGACATCTCAGGGTGAGAACATCTCAACAAATTCTGCTCTTACAATAGCTTTAGCGACATTGTTGTATAGTATAGCATAGTATATTGTTGTGTAGTATAGCATAACATGCATGGCATGGTATTGCATAGTATAGTATAGTTTAAAAAATAGTATAGTGGTAGTATAGTATAGTCTGCAAAAATATATATAATTGATATATGAAGAGCAGTAAAGAAGAGATGGTTAAGGGGAAAGTGACAGAGAGAGATAGAGTGAAAGAGAAAGACAGAGAGAGAGATACAGAGAGAGAGATACAGAGGAGAGACAGAGAGAGAGATAGAGAGGAGAGAGATAGAGAGAGGATAGAGAGACAGAAAGAGAGATGGAGAGAGAGAGAGAGAGAGAGAGAGAAGGTACCCTAACATGGCATTAGTAAGCTTGACATAACAAATGCTGATGACTGAGTTCCTGCTGCAGTGAAAAGTGCTGACTCACAGTTCCAGCAGGGAATCCAAGTCAAAGAAGAGATCTCTTGGCAAGAAAGTCATTCCGTTGTTGGCCAGCGATCTAAAGCACAACAATAAATTGGCAAGAGCAACGTATGTTCTTTCATAATGATAGGGTTTTGTATTTTCACTGCACAGTGAGGAAAAGTGCATTATGGAAGCGATGCTGCAAACTTACAAATGAGTTAGATCCCGTAGACCTCTTAGGGCATATTTGGTGATGGTTTCAATCTTGTTTCCTTCAATAAATCTAACAAACAAGTACATGGCAATCTTAGGCAGAAGTACTGCACTGTCATTATGGATTTTACAGATTTGCATTTTCTCCTCAAGACAATGGACTGTGGCTTACTTACAAATATTCAAGACGAGAAAGACCAGAAAAGGCATCATCTTTTATTGTGGTCAAAGAATTGGAATTTAGAAGCCTGCAGAAGAAAAAAGTGCCAGTAGATTGCAAGCATTTTAATCGCATCACCGTCACCAACAACTAACTATCATGGTATACACTACTAGAGGATTTTACTGCTATGCCACATTTTGTGCGTTTTTTTATTTCCGGTGTGGGCACATGTCTACCATCTACAAAGTGGCTCAATCAATTTAAAAGTTACAACTTACAGCAGCTGAAGAGATGGCATGAGGGCGAACAGCCCTTCTGTGAGTTCAGCAATAGAGCCATTAACCATGCTCCTGTTTGTAAGAAATAACAGACCGACATGGACAATTATGACAGGAGATGCACAAGGCAAGCATACATAACACTGGCTGTTCACAATGAATGTACAGTATTTCAGCAGTTTGCAATACAATAAACCGTGCACAGTATCTATTTTAAGATTAAAAGTTTGCTATACTTACAACGAATTGATATCTGTCGGAATTGTTCGGGGGATTTGCGAAGTGCCAACGCAGATGATGGTATCCTTGGAACAGGAGCATCCTGAAGGGCATTTGAAATTCCTCTTAGAATTAACCGCTAGATTAAAACCCATGAGGAGACAACTCATCATTAGCCATTGTTTGAGATTCGCCATTATGACAATGTTGGTGTATTGTTAGGAATAGTGTAGGAATAAACCGCTCCAAGCTCCCTGTGTTTTTGCGATTGCTACATGGAGTGCAGTAGCCTGGTGCTGGAAAGCCGGAGTTGCAGTTTCATTCCGGAAGGCTACGTAGGCTATTCTCCAGCATCCAACAACACTCGCAAAACACTTCCAACTCCGAGAATCACATATCGATTATGAAGAAAGATCAGTTAAACGTGCGCTGTCATTCAACTCAATGCAGCGTCTCTACGATTAGGGAGTGGACGTTTTTAACCACGGTGACGACATCCTGAATCACTTCAGCACCATGGAGAGATTAAAGGAGTGAATCATTCCATGGGCATCATGATGCTATTCGCCATGAGCCGAAGAGAGGGTAATGCGACAACTATTTACGTATAAGCTGCACGGACGGAAACTGCATCACGTTGCAAGCTTATGTTATTATACAGAGGGTATTCAATTTGGAACACATCCATCTATAATTACATCAAAGAACAAGTATGTCTGTCTGTCTGTCTGTCTGTCTGTCTGTCTGTCTGTCTGTCTGTCTGTCTGTCAGTCAGTCTACATTGTTACTATTTAATACAGCATTGCATCACGGTTTTAGGAAGCTGTTATTAATATAGGCCACTAGAGGGGGCTGGATTAAAATATTTCGCAGCCAGGAACCAGAAACCCATTTTAAGCATGCCGGACTATTTTTTACTGTTGTACTGATGTAGTGTGGTTAATGTAGTTTTAATCTGAGGTGATGGTGCAACCCACTTTTTGAAAATAGTTTTCCCCCTTCTTCGGATTTCCTTATATTGACCTTCACCTAACCTAGGTGGAAGGATGCCCTCGATTTTTAACCATTTGCTCCCTGTCTTTGCTTTCATAACCACCCCATCTCCTTGAAATGAAGCGGTAACCACCTCCCTATTATAACATTAGTTTAGTTGACCCAGAAGTTGAACCCAGCCTTTTCTACTTATCTCTCAGATACTACACATTCAAACTATCACCGAACTGAACTGTAACACCAATACCTACATTATAACCGCCTCCATTTGTTGTTGTTTTTGGTCATTGTTTACAAATTAATTGTGACATTTTTAGTCATTATGGGAAGACATTGTTTTGATGCTGTGGCAGTTTCTGATTTGAGACGTGGCAAAACAAAGTTTCCATTAGCCAAAGTTACTGTATTTGTATGTTGATTATGTATTTTACAGTACTACAACTCTCTACTACTACAAGTCCTATACTGGGTATTATATTGACTAGGGTATTTGGTTATGGCGTTTGACTCCAGGCCAAATCGGCCATGCCACAGACAATACTGTTCCCAGTGGTTGTTCTCTCTGCCACTAACAAGCTGTTGACCTTTGCCAGGGCATCAGTCATCTATGAGCATGAGCGTAACCAAATACCCGCTACCACCGGCAGCAACTGTACATGTCTGCCATTGCTGGCATAATTCATGACGGTTCCGCAGCCTGCATTGCTGTTTTTAGGCTATAGTATCCCTGAAACACTCGCGACACGTGCAAGCTGAAACCACACTATGCAACACTCTATCTCTTTCCTGCTAATGAATAAACCTGTTATGTAGAAACTACTGACGTGTAGGAAAATGGAATATGTAGCCTACTGTACATGTTTGCCAAATTATATTATCATTATCTATATCTGTCTGTCTGCCCGTCTAAATCTGTATGTCTATCTATCTATCTGTCTGTCTGCCTCTCTGTATCGATCTATCTATCTATCTGTCTGTCTATCTATCCATCTATCTATCTGTCTGTCTGTCTGTCTGTCTGTCTAACTCTCTATAACGGTCTGTCTTCAATCTGTCCGTCTGCCTGTCCGTCCCATTGAGCGCCATTACCTCGAAGGTGGCGTAACACAACCTGGCTCACACCGATAAGCGACTGCTGCCAGCTATGCGCTATACATCCAAACCTTCCCTGAGTGAATCGTCAGGAGGGCTCTGCAATGCCCCACCGCTACGGCGCGAGTTCACAGGTGACACCTTCAAACGTAACCGTGACCCCCAAACGGGCTCGGATGGTATGACGGGAGTGGGGCGGGCGACCCCAGCGGTAACCTGGAGACGGGGGGGACGGGGGGGGGGGACGGGGACGGGGAGCGTTTGGCTCCTGGTGACTGCCTCACAGCAGGTGTTGGATCCCTCCCCGGGGTCTCTGGTTCCCTCTACCAGCGTCCTTCGTCGTCTCCAGAGTCGGTGTCAGAGTCGGTCCCGCGCGGCGATACGCGCTGCTATATTCTCCCTTTTCCGCGGAACACAAACATATTATGGTTACGGATCACACGATAGTTGCGTGCATGCGGCCTGTCCTCGCGGATCAAATATACCCGCTTGATTTATGACCGAGAGTTGTGGAAACTTGGCTGCAAGGGTTTCAATGGCTTATTTATACTCATTGACTTGGAAAATAAAAAGGGATTGGTTTTTGGGGGATTCAAACATCACACGTCACCACATGTCGGACTACTCTGATTAAACCTGCTGGGAGAGAGATACACAGATGGAGATTGATAAAGAGAGTGAGACAGACAGAGAGAGCAAGAGTGAGAGACCTAAAAGGAAAGAGAGTGGCAGGCGGAGAGAGAGAGCAAGAGAGAGAGAGAGAGAGAGAGAGAGAGAGAGAGAGAGAGAGAGAGAGAGAGAAAGATATTGGGAAGAGGTTTAGGTTTTGATTAATTGCGGTCGTGATTCAACACCTGCTGGTTTAATACAGCTCTCGTAAGTAACCGAGCTTCACGTACTCCATGACTGCTGCCCCCATTTGAAATAGCTACGTAAATGTATCATCTTTGTGGAGGTAATTCAAACCTGTATCCCTTCACATTTTGGTAGAGAGAGAGAGAGAGAGAGAGTGAGAGAGAGAGTGTGTGTGTGTTTGTGTGTAGGTGTGTGTACGTGTGTGTATGTGTGTGTGTGTGTGTGTGTGTGTGTGTGTGTGTGTGTGTGTGTGGTGTGTGTGTGTGTGTGTGTGTGTGTGTGTATGTAGGGGGAGAGAGCATTGGCTAAAACATATAAAATCAGAAGCAAACTCTAAGACGGTAAAGAATGGCTTTTACTTTCTTTGGTGTGCTGCCTGAGGACTGGTTTGTCAAAAGGCCCAAATATGTCTCTCTATCTTTATTCCCTGCCCCTGTGTGCATCTGAACATACTCAACATGGAACATTGAACTTATATCAAATAAATCCAACATCGTAGTAACAATCTCATGATTATTAGACATCAAGATAATTACACCACAATGGTTTTGATAGTTGACACGTCATTCATTATGGCAGAAAACAATTCACTGGGATTACTTGAAGATGGAAAAAGGATCAAAAACTGTGTGTGTGTGTGTGTGTCTGTGTGTGTGTGTGTGTGTGTGTGTGTGTGTGTGTGTGTGTTCGGGGTGGGAGGGGTGGGAGGGGTATTTTAACACATTATTTATAAGGAAGACAGATTACAGTGGCTCCCCGTGAGATATGTGTGTGTGCGATCAGGAACATCTGATGTTCTGGCCCCTCCCCAGAACATTCTAGAATGTTGGGCCCTGCAGAGTGTTCTATCTGCATGGTTCTACTGTAACACAGTAGAACATCAATATGAGCGAGATGATTTAAAATTACTCTTTGGATGGTGTGATGATTCCGTCACCAGTTCACCACTCTCGGATGCCATGCAATGGGCTGCACTAATCTTCTCATATGTTCAGAAAAGGTTTATAAACAGGGCAGAGAAAGCGGCTGCAGAAAGGGAGCTGTTCTTCCCCAAAAGGTGCTGATCGTGTTTTGGAGCTTGGCACTGAAACTCAAAATACAAAACTTTTATAAAATACTTTACTTTATTTTTTTAAGTTGAAGAACTGTATCTTTCCACAGCAAAATCTTTTCTTTTTTTTAATTGAATTGAAATAAATATCCATAAAATCCCATGAGATGGTACAGATCTACGCCTCCCCCCTTTCTCTCTTTCCTCTCTCTCTCTCTCTTTCTCTTGCCCCCTGTATGTGCATCACCTAGCCCCTCCCCCCTCCCTCTCTCCCCTTGGCCACTCAGGCTCGCGCAAGCAGAGTTTTCCGTCCCATGTCAGGATAACATCGTTAACAGAGACCACCTGACGGTAAGAAAAGACAGATGGACGCAGTGGAGAAAACTCTCACTTACAGAGATGACACCGTACTGTACGGAAAGCGGCTCCCGACGGACAAGGACAAGTACCCCCCAAAGACCGAACCGGACGAACCCAATTATGTGGATTTGGTTGACATGAAATCGGAGGGCACAAAACCCGTTCAAGTGACTTTTCCCGGTGAAGGCGATCAGCATGACGATATCAAACGCGATAGAAGCGCATTAGCACCGAATGATCGCCCCAGCAAGGGCTGTGAGCGCAAAGTGAATTCAGAGGATTTTCCTGAAGAACATTTACAGGACAAGTGGTTCGACATGACGGTCACAGGCGAGCTCGCCGAGGAAACACGGTTAACGGGGAAAGTTCCAGGAACCAACATGGACACGGGGGGTAACGCGCTGCTCCAAAAGGAACACGACCCACGTAGTTGCAACGAAAGTATTTGCAGTACAAGTGATGACATGGAGTACACGGACATGTACTTGAACAGCAAAACGGAGTCGGACAACGACGATGAGAGCGAGGTTCTGTCGGACCACTGCGAGTCCGACAAAGTGGAGGACGAGTCCCACTACATCACCACGCACGAGATCCAGCTCACAGAGCTCGACCACGACGTCGACTACGACCTGGGACGAGGGGACTGTGAAGATGACAATCTCGTGTATACGTTTGTGGACTATGCTTTATTCGAAAGTGACGAAACGCAAGGGGACAGCGGGAAAGTGAAGAGAAACAAGACGCTGCTTAACATTGCGCATGAGTACAAAGGAGCCGCGGCCGACGCGGAACAGGAGAGCGACTCGGACAACAGCTCGGATGAAAGCGTGTTTAAAAACGAAGGCGTGAATACGCATCAGGAAAGGCTGATTCACTTGTCGATAAAACCCGCACCCAGGACGGAGGATAGTTCTGACAATTTCTCAGCCAACGGCAACGTATGTGGGCACGTCAAACCGGCGCAGTACCGGGGCCGCTTTCTGACTAATATTAACCCGCGAGGGTGTGATTTTATTCCCGCCCCGGGACGTCAGCATCTCGCAACCAAACTACGGTGGAAAGACGTCAATTCTAGCGGTGCGTCGAGTTCCATTAGCGAACTGGATGACGCCGACAAGGAGGTGCGTAATTTAACCTCGAAGACGTTCCGGAGCCTGGCATGTCCTTATTTTGATGCTATAAATTTAAGCACTTCCAGTGAGTCATCGATGTCGGAATACGGGCTGGGGCTCAACAAGTGGTCAGCTTATGTAAACTTAAACCACGGCAATATGTCACAGCAAACAGAACGCGGGGTCTTTGCGCACAAGAGGTCTAGCGCCACATTCGCACTGAACAATGCTGCAGACAGTAAGAATAAAGAGAGCAATGCGAAGACTGCCCAAACCAAGATTTATGCGGCTAACAAAAACGAAGCATATGCTAAACACGCTTCTTCATCCTCCAACACAATACAAACAGAACAACCCCAATGGGGTGACGTTATCACGTTAACAGAAACGATTAACTTCCACGTTGAAGCGGGGTTACCTGAAAGTAGGAGACAGTCAAAATGTTCCAAAAGTGCGCACGGGGTGTCTCGCACCAAAGAGGGCGTGGCGAAGGGAAACCCTCCAAAACGGGCAACGTTTGCTTCAAGTCACTTGAAAAATGTTATTTCCAAAAAAATGCAATTCGAAAACGAGCGCCAACTAGAAAGAGGTGACTTTTCCTCACGTTCTCCGTGCTTACAATGTAGAGAACAGGAACACAGTCAGGGAAGATGCTTGCACAGGCAGTCCTCAGAGTCAGGCTCAGAATTCACCGTCAACTCCCTTGATGAAATTGGTTATGAAGGCATGAGGCCTCATTCCTGCGTGACCAAAGAAGATAAGAAAAATACCAAGTCTTTGGATAACACACATTTCCCAGAGAGGGGGGGCACTGAGAACCCCAATTTGGTGGAACCCCACAAAGCTCGGCTCAACCACAGCCAGTGTAGCGCCTTTACGTTACTGAAAGGTGAGGCGGAGCCTCAAAAGGAGCCCCAAGGTGCACACGACACCGCCTCCACCCCAGCAACTACAGATAAGGAAGTCCCCGATGGCAGCGGTGTCGTAAACAAATTGTCTCATCTTTTTGTTCCGAGCTCCCTTCTTCTTTCAAAGGAGAAAGACTTAGAAGAGCAGGACTTGTCAGGGGCCATTACGCATAGCGGCAGAGAGTCTGGTATGCACAGAGCAGAAGACAACGAGAGGGTTGCGAAACCGCCCGAGATAAAGATACGCTTGAGGACTGCAAAGGAAAACCAAGGTCACATGCTAAATATTGCTAACCTTCTAACCCCTAAAATAAGTAACACGGTGAAAACATTGAAGACGGCCGGATGCTCTAGACTCCAAGTCCTCTCGGCCCCGGACAGGATGCCCCACTTCACAGTCCGGGACGTGAGGGAGAACAAATGTAAGTTTCAGGCCCCAATCTATCACGTCAGAGACGTGCGCAAGTTGGTGAAAAGTTCGTATGGTTTTGTTTCCGCTGATAACGGCGATAACAGATGTCCTACTTCTGCAGCAGCAGCAGAGGTGTGCGAGGACACAAGCAAAAAAGACTCAATCAAACATGTGTCACCCTCTCCAATTTTCATCAAATGCAATTCGGTGAAAACAAACAGCAACGGTAAACAGCCTCCGGCTACAAGCAGGGCCTCACCCAAAGGTGACGGTTCCTCCTCACACCGGTCCGCTTACAAGGGGACCCCCGCGGTGGCCAAGCAGCCTCACCCTGACCAGCAGAGACCGGAAAGACAGACGGGGGACGCCGGCGAAAGAAAAAACGACTCAAAGGTGCCGAATCAGGCAGCGCTGGAGAAACTGCAGGCCGCGGTGAAGACCATGGAGCAGCTGTACGTGTTCGACAGGAACGAGTGGAAACGTAAAGGCCGCGCCCCGCAGCCCGTCTGCAACAGCCACGTTCTGTCCCTCATCGCCAGCGAGGAGCACGGGGCCGAGGGGACGGCCGCGGCAATGGGGGGTTTGAGGTCAGGGGACCCCGACACGATTGCAGGTGGCAGGGCGGTCGCACAGACCTTCACGAGTCCCTCGATGTTCAAAGCAGGAAGGGATAAAGAAAACAAAGGCAGCGTTCACATCCCCGCGAGCAGAGATCCCGTCAGGGCCCAACCGCAGCAGAGCAAGACCTACTGTAAGAAGAGCGTGCTCCATATAGACAACAGCAAGAAGCCTGCTGTGAGCATACATCCGCAGAGCCAACATCTGCCCCCGAGCGCTCTGTCCAAGGCGTCCTGCACCCTCAAAAACGCCAAGACGCCAGGGGCGCCGCAGTTATTAAAAATAGCGGTCCCTAAAGACGGGAGGCAGGTAGAACAGGTGAAGGCTGCAGACAGCGGTCCCACAGCTACGCCATCCAATGTAGACCCCGGGAACTACCTGACCATACCCCGACAAGGGTACACCAGTGAGATCAAACTGCTTCCCCCGCCCAACGCCAAGGGTGATTCCACCGCCGCCAAGCCCAAGACAGGGACTGCTCCGGGGCCTGAGTGTTCACCGACCTACCCGTTGGTCCTGCAGAACCAGCCCACCCACATGGAGTGTCCCTCCGCCACCATCTTCCACCACCACCACCACCACCACTCCCCCGCACCGCCACCTCAGGGTCCTCCGCAGCCACAGCCGCTGCGCCTCTCTCCCTCCGCCATCCCCCCGTCCCCCTCCCCCGGTGCCGAGCCCCCAGCCCTGCAGACCCAGCGCAAGATGCTATTGGACCTCACGACGGGCTTCTACTACCTGGTGGACACGCCCCTGCAGCCCGCCACCAAGCGGCTGTTCGACCCAGAGACGGGCCGCTACGTGGACGTGCCCATGTCCCATTCCCCCGTCACCCCCGTACCCCTGTCCCCGCTGATGCTCAGCCCGGGAGCCTACACCCCCACCTACATGATGTACCCCGGGCTGATCCCCCCCTCGCCCACCCACGCCGACACCCCCCACCTCCCGGAGGCGGGCAACACGAGTGGGCCGTCGATTGCGCCGCCGTCCTCATCGCCGCCGCGTGTGAAGCACAGCCAGCAGCACGAAGCAGGCGCGGCAGGTTCTGAAAGTCCGTATTACAGCGCCACGGGGGAGGCCACGCTTCACCTTCCTGGGGCGGCGCCGGCGATGGCGGGATATGTCACCAGCAGGGGCAGCGGCGCGGCCGGCGCTGAGAGGAAGCCAGTTATCAGCATCGCAACTCAACAGGGTCCCAGAATAATCGCCCCGCCTTCTTTCGACGGGACCACCATGAGCTTCGTGGTGGAACATCGGTGAAGCTGGCAGCGAACACATGTAAGTCCCCCTGGTGTCCCTGAAGCTCTTAATGTGTGATGTTTGCTGCTAACATTCTGGATTAATGTGTAACGTACACAGTGTTACATGAGGAATATTGCCACCTCTCTCCTGCCTATATTACTGTGAAGGCAGCCTAAAGTAGACCACCACCACACAGTGTCCTGTCTACTTGTAACCTTAAGTCAATTTTGAGTATACAGTCTTGTGTCTATGCCATTGTAATGCACCCTCCTCCTGACTGAGGCTTACAGTCTGAAACATAATTACCTTGGTGCTGAGGTCACATAGATCATACCAGCTCAGACGATTGGTCCACAGACTTAGTGGTCCATGTTTGGAAGAGACTCTGTAGAGGCAAACCGAGAGGGGAGAGGGATGAGGGCCAAGCTAGGTGATGCTAGTGTGAGTAGCCAGCTATGGGGGCCTGGTGGGTGCTTTTGGGGGAGATTGGGTGGTGTGTGTGTGTATGAGTGTGAGTGTGTGCGTGTGTGTGAGTGTGACTGTGTGTGTGTGTGTGTGTGAGTGTGTGAGTGTATGTGTGTGTGTGTGTGTGTGTATGTGTGTGTGTGTGTGTGTGTGTGTGTGTGCGTGTGTGCGTGTGTGTGTGTGTGTGTGTGTGAGAGAGAGAGAGTGTGTGTTAGGAGGGATGTAGGTGTTAATAGACATGCAGCATTTTCATGACAGGTAACCCGACTCTCATGAACTTTGGCTGGGCTTGCTGGGGAGATAGTATTTTAAAGCATGTCCAGAAGCTGGTCAGTTGAGTTCCCTTTTCTCTGCATTACACACCATCGGTCTATTTTGATAGAGGTGTGAGACCAGTTTGTTTACATGGTTTATTCATGGCATTCAAGTCTCTCACGGCTAAAGTGTTGCGAGCAGAGATCGAGTCCCTAATCATTGAGCTTATGTTTCAGAATGTGGGTTTCGCTCCGTGTTGCGTGACATTGTGTTGCCTGAGTTGGGACCCTTTCTGTGTGTCTGTCCATCAGCTGTTCATCTTTCCGTCCGTCTAGTTGGAAAATTAAGCTCAGATAGAATTGTAGAAAAGTTATATTTATGTGACATGAACGGTTACATGTTTTATCTTTATAAACATTTTTACAGTACAATTCAACAATTATTTTAAATTACGACTAATAGTTCAGACATCAGTATGGATTGTACATTAAATTACAAATTATGTTGTGATTGTACAATAATAATTGGGTTATTTTGCAGGATTAGCAGATTAACAGAAATCAAATTACATTAATACACACGAGCAAACCACACAGATCAATTAAATATTGTTATTAACACAGAAATATCAAATTTTCATTTCCTCGAAAGAAAAGAAAGAGAAAGAAAAGTTGTTAAAAAATATTATATTATAATATTATCAAACTTATTGTATACGTTTTTCAATTTGATCTCACATTACACTGGTCAGTAGTTGCTGAGCATGCTCTTATGTTCATATGTATGTACTGTATGTATGTATGTACGTTTGTATTTTCTAAACAACCGTTCCCCTTATCGACTTCCCTCTTGGCGCGTGTTTTGCAGAGGACCCAAGGAAGTGCAGTGTCGAATGGGAAGTTGTTTGGATGAGCAGTTCTGGCGAAAGCTGCAAGCAGCAATACAGGAGGCCAAGCAATTGGCCCGTTCCAAACAGCATCATTTTGATCAGGCACTGCACTAGTAGGCTATTATTAATGATGCAAGAAAGAACTGGCCTCTGTTTTTAAAAAGACTTTGAAATATTTTTATACTGCCACAAATAGGACGAAGATGAGCTTTGAATGAATGTTAATCTTCGTCCTATTTGTGGCGATACATATTTTTCTTCTTCTGACCTGCATACAATAGATGCAGCCCAACCACCCCCCCCCCCCCCCCCCCCCCCCCCCCCTTCTCAGCCTCAGTGTCAGGAGGGAACAACTGTCCAGGGAGGGGTCCGTGTCAGCTGAGGGAGGTTGGGCCGGGGGGGGGGGGGGGGGGGGGGGGGGGGGGGGGGTGTCTGGTAGTAGTGTAAAGGGGAACACAGGGAGAGAGAGAGAGAGAGAGGGGGGGTGGAGAGAGAGATAGGAGAGGCAGAGGATGGAGGAGGGGTACAGAAGGAGAGGAAGAGAGTAGAAAAGGAGGGAAGAAAGGACGGTAAAGAAAAGGAGGAAGTGTTTTTGTGCAGATGAATGTGTGGGTGTGCATTTGTTTGTGTGTACGCTTAAGTTATGAGTGTGTGTGCATATGTAAATACCTGTGTGTGCATACATACATGTGTGTGTGTGTGTGTGTGTGTGTGTCGGTGTGTCTGTGTGTCTGTGTGTGCCTACGTGCGTTGTGTCTGTGTGTGTGAGTGCCAAGCCGGTGAGGCTCTACTGTCTGTTGACTTAGCTAGGGGCGGCCCTGGTGGAGGGGGACATTGTGGGTGGAGCCTCGGCAGGTGGGCGTGGCCAGGAGCAGTGATGCGGCAGGGAAAGGTCAGGCGATGGGAAGGTATTTGTTGTGCTGATGCTGGGCGAGGACAGCTGCTGCCAGAGATCAGTTGCTGCTGCTGCCTGAGCTCAGAGGCCGGCCTGGCCAACTTTTTATAGCCCCCCCCCCCCCCCCCCCCCTGCCCCCACCACCCCCTCAGCTTCTTCTTAGAGAGGGAGGTGGGGGGGGGGGAAGGGTGCACAGTACAGCCCCCACTCTTGGGTCTGTGGTTGTGTTGAGATGGTTGAATGGTTGCTGTTTGGTACTGATGAGACCGAAGGGGGAACTTAAATTAATTACAATGCCGTATACTAGTTGTCTTTACGACGGTTAGGTTTGATTTAGCACAAACCTGAATATTATTAACCCATTAATCAATTTGGAAATGCGCTGTGTTGTTTTCCCACCACATATTAAAACTGAATTTGTGTATGAACTTGTTATTTAACAACCACAAAGGTTGTGTGTCATAATAATATTGTAATGTTGTCATAAACATGACTATATTTCATTCTGAGAACTCAATTAAGTGTTACATCGATTGTCACCCAACCACGTATCAACCAGCTATGTTTTGATTGCTTGGAGGTATGAAACTGAATTTGTGGATATTTTTTGTAATTTACCCCTATTTATCCCATTATAATGAAGTATTCAATCAACCTGCATGTCTTAATTCTGCAATGCATCAGTGTCATGTTGTAAACCTAGCACTGCTACATCACATACTTTTGCCTTGTCCTGAATGGTTTGCTTCCAGTACTTTCTGCATTTAGCACTTGCATTTAGTCCACATTGGAGTCAATACTTGATGTGGCTTGACAATACTTGACTCCATTGGAGTCAATGCTTGACTCCAATGTGGCCCTGTGTCAAGTACTAGGACTACAGACAGGAACTCACGATGAGTGCCTATTCGTTATGTATTGTCGCCACCACTACACTGTGGCATCATACATTCCCCATGCGTTATTCATCGATGGGCATTCATAAATAGTAACTTAATGTGTTCACTGCTCATTGTTATGTGCTCATTGCTATGATGGCGACTGACGGAATGACTCCGCATTAAATTAGTGAGTCAGCAGTCCATGAGAACAATGCAAAAAAAGTAATGTGACCCCTCACAAGGGTTGAAGGCCACAAAATCACATTAATCTCATTATTTAAAATGCCCTGTAGGTCCACTATGCAGTGATTTCATCAAAGTATTGGCGGCTATGGCACACAGTCTTACGGCATCATTTAGGACAAGGCTATCGTAGCAGTAATGTAAGTGGTGTGTATAATAATACAAATAGCTTTAATAGCTTTAAATAATGATTTACAAAGAATAAAAAAACGAAAACACACAGATACAGAATATAGAAAACAAATAGGCAAACAACAGCATAAATACAATAAGACAACAGTAAAAGCAGACCCCAGATTAAAAGGCAGAAAAATGCCACCCTCAACGCACTTTTAAGGCAGTCTATAAAGATTTATTTTTATGTTTCCCCTTTAACACCTATTTTCTCATCCTTTCTTTGCAGTTTTGGACGTCTCCTCTGGAAAAAAGGAAAAGGCGCCCACCAAACCAACCGCCAATCAGAATGCCAACCTCCAAGTCATGTGATCACCCCCCCTCCCCCCTCCCCTCCCCCTCTCATCAACCATACCGCCTCTTCAACCTCTAAAGTCCCCATGCTCTGTGTGTCCACCCTGCTACGTTCTGTAGGGTAAGGTTATAATAGGCCGCCCCCTGTCTGTGTGTCCTGCCAGGTCTGCTATTTAAAAGCGGCTTTGTAGAATTTTCTACTCAGCTGTCATCTCTCACCTAGCCGTACACACACACACACACACACTGTTGGGTCACTGTGCGATGTCAGTTCAAAAGGAAACAAAGGGACCACTTGTCTGCATTGCACAATTATTTTGTATTTTGTACATTTCAAGAACAGCAAGATGACCATGAAAGTTTATATGCGAGTGGAATTGCAAACTGATGGCGCGTGGTGTCTCGTGTTAAACTGGTGTGATGTCCTTCCTCGAATAACCTTTATATTTGTATCAAGAGCCAAAGCGCGTTTCTACTTTCTACTTCAAGTACACGCACACCCCTTGGTGTTCTGTGTCATGAAAAGCTGCTAATACCTGCACAACTGGATGTGACAAACATGTGACGTGATGTTGGATGCACCGTCCTCCTGACGTCAGAACTGTTATTGTTGTTATGGCGACGAGAGAAGAAGATGATGAAACGCACTCACAGGCGTGTTACCGAGACCACGCAGGGCTGGGACTCTTGTTCAGAGACGTTCTCTTATGCGTATATATATACACGTATATATATGTATGTATATCAGTAATGCTGGACGTGTTTGGAGCCGGCCTGTAGTAAAGACGTGTAGGGGTCGGCCTCCTCTATTCGCGTGGTTCATGGCTGATCTCGTGCCCGCCGGGTGCATTGGGAGGAGGCGGCCGCGAGGTGTGCTGTCTGTGTGAATGTGTGAAGGTGTTTGTAGTTGGAAGAGTTATGCATGGCATTCTGGCACGTACACATGCACATACACATAGGAGTCGGGTTACCTCACTGTAGAAAGGAGCCATGCAGTATTAAACATAGGGAGAGATGGGCGTATCAGGGTGTGTGCGAGTGTGTGTGTGTGTGTGTGTGTGTGTGTGTTTGTCTGTGTCTCTAAATGTACATTGTATGAACATGCGTTATGTAATTTTACATTTTATCTTTACGATCTATCTATTGATAATCTTATTGTCTGTAGATTTCAAGCAAGTCGAAGCACGCTAAAATGATTGACTCCTATAAATTATTATGCCGTTTTGTAAATAAACGACTTGTGTAGAAGCATATTATGCCAGTGATTTGACTTGTTTCCTTTTAAAGTGATTATTCGCAGTGCAATAACAGATCCCTGTGTCGTTTATAGTTTTATTCAGTTTTATTGACTAATTGTCAGTCCGTTATGTCCATACAGATTGCTATAGGGTAAACATGTTAACATTAACTATGATAGGTATTTGGATCTGCTGGTCAGTCCATCTACCTAAATTCTTCAAATTGTTATTTTGCCATTGTAACAACTTACTTGCAGAGATGATACTAAATATTTGTTATCGTGCGGTAAATCGGACATTGTCAGTTCTATATTTGACTCCTCGATCCATAATATATATACAGTATAAATAAATTGTAATTTAAATTTGGATGTATAATTATTAGTTGACTAATACAATTATTAAAATTTACTTTCATATTAAACTGTACTCGTCCCATTGCCATTTAAGAGCAGTGCAAATTATTTTGTGTATTTAAAAGCACAGGTTGAAAATGTGTGGATATCCACACTTGAGTAACAATGTAGATATTCACTCAATGTGATGAAAAAAAAAGAATAAAGTATCCTCAGATGTGAAATCTGAACCACCAAAAAGTATAGCGTAGAGTCAAAATGTACGCTTGCATTTGTTCAAACTAGTTTCATTTCATTATTTATTCAATTGTATTCCATTGTGCAAACCTCAGTTTAAGCTGCATAGTGAATCTCTTTTCTTCAAGATGAAAAAAGGAATCCAGTCCTAAATGTATTATTTTTGTTTCTTTATAGACACTGGCCCATCAATTCATTTTGAAACCCTGCTATGTGTATAAAAAACACTATTTATAAATTATTGCTGACTGTATTTTGTCACCGGCAATTACATAAATTAATTACAAATAATGACAACAAAAATATAGCAGTAGCACAATATGGACCTATGCTGTTCACCTGAGACCGAAATAGTCATACCGTAGTACTTAAAATGTTGCCTAAACAAACCCATGAACTTTCAGACTTTTAAACATAAGAGGACTGAACCAAAATGAATGGCGCTTAAAACGAAATGCTTGTTTTTGATAAAAGTTGAAAAGAAAAACCTGAAAGTAGTTGAATGTGAGATGGTCAGAGTGTGGTTTGTACATGACAATGAAAGTGGCGTTATGGTGTGGACTACAGATTGCCATGATGGAGGTGTGAGTATATGCAGATGATACATGATTGAGGATTAATGCCCCAAAGAGAGAGAATGAGAGACTTGCGAAGACAGATAGACTAAAGGAAGTTTTTGTATGTGTACAAGAAAGTGATATTTGGCATACTGGAGGCCTGACAAGCCAACAGCTGTTTGAAATAAAATCTAAATGCAGGCCAACTGAATGTTCTGTGTCCATTTGTGTTGAGGCATTCAGCAAATGTATTGATTTAACTATGTATGCCTACCTATTCAATGATCTTCAAAGCAGATATACAGTCAGTGGTCTAAGGTTGAATGGCTTGATGCCTTAAACTTCAAGTATTACTTAATTTGGCCTTTCTTAAAGAAAGGCCAAATTAAGTAATACTTGAAAAGTAAATATATACCAAAATCACAGAACCCTTCAAGGTGTTATATACACAGATTTATCATGCATTTGAATCCGAAAAAAATAATATTCACAACGTAAACCTTTCTGCGTACAAAATGCCTAAAGAGTATAACTTAAGACAACACGGTTGAATTTAACCTTCAAATGTGTCATGCATGTTCCTCCACGACGTTTACCGTTCGAAGATATATCACAACCAAATAACCAGGAGTTCAATGGTGATCGAATAGATTTATGGCAAGAGGCTCGCAGGGAGCTTCGGCATCCAAGCTTAGCTTTCTGGTGTCACAGAGAACGCCAGCCAGCCCCAGGGACCTAAGTTTATCCCCGACAGTTTGCTGGTTTGTTGACGCCGTTGCTATGGTCGCGGCGAGACTGGCGCACACCGGTTTGCCCCCAGCTGCTCCCGGTGGTTTGTGAAGAATCTACATTAGGACCCAGTTGTTGCGCTCGAATGCCAAAGGGCGGCTCTGATGTCACAACCGGGACAAGAACAGATTTGATTGATTGGCTAGCCCGCTGTGACAATTCAGCTGCGGTGCGCCTGGTCTTCTTGATATCAGATGAATTTAAACGGAATGTTAATATCGTACCATAAATAAAGGATAACTTAACTAGAGAGCATGCAACGGTCAACTTCCACTTAATTCAATACCATATATATATATATATATATACACACACACATATACACACACATTGTGTCTATGTACGTACATCTATAGATTTATATATATAAAGTATATAGAGGGCATACAATTAAGTGGAAGTTGACCGTTTAGTTGCTTTAGTTAATTTATCCATATTTATCCACATTTATCCACACATAATATATATATGTTCTGATTTATCCTAATATGAATTCACAAAATCTTGTCAAAACACCTTTTTTCGGAAGACATTTATTGCCAGCCATTTACAAATCTAACAAACCAATCTCAAGACATGGAGTTCAAGAAATAGTTGCAATATGTCTTCAATTTAATATATTTATCACATATTAGACATATTTAAGTGTTGATAGAAGCAATTACAATAGCTGTTGATATTTTAATTCTACCGATTACAGAGCCACCGTTATAAGTCTGTCATTCAAACATTAGACACAATTATTTTGGCAGATTCTTTAATTTTTTTGTTGTATGAACAAAGGTATGACGAATGTCAACCAAGGCCTCCAACACGCTAACATGGGATATTTACATAACTATTTCAGGGGTGGAATTACAGTAGCACCACTCACAGTATGGGGGTATCAAATAAAATACACACACTCACACATAAACAACCAGCTATTATAAATAGATGTTCAAAGGAATCCATAAAAGAAAATGCAAAAATTCCAGATTTGAAAGCAGAACCCCTTGACCCCGCCTTTACTAAAATGCTTTCATGTTTTTTTCCATTATGGGGCTGGGCTGCTGGCTCCCTTGTAAACTACCCTTCAATTCAGTTCCAATAAGCGGAGGACAGGTGTGTCGCATCCACGCTTCATCGGCAGGTGACCGGGTAAACATATTGGCCAATAACCGGTATGCATGCAATAGCATACAGAGGGAGTCTAATCTAATGCAAACAAATCGACAAGTGGTGTTTGGGCCGGCTCTCCTTTTTAACCAAAAAATAAGGAATGTAAACATTGCATTTTCAGAACACACACACACACACACACACACACACACACACACACACACACACACACACACACACACACACACACACACACACACACACACACACACACACACACACACACACACACACACACACACACACACACACACACACACACACACACGATGAATCTTTATGCAAAAACAACAAAAGACTTCCATCTTGGCAACGTTAGCATATGCTACTGTGCGCAAGCATATGCCGGCATTTGTGTTAGCATACATTAGCCAGTAACACCGTACGTTACTGCGTGTTATCGTATGTTAGCACGTGTTAGCGTACATTGCCCACGTTGCCCAGCATGTGTCAGGGCATGTTGCTCTACCAGTCCGAGTTGAACACCTTCTTGCACATGTTGGAGTTCTCCTGGTTTAGGGGGAACTCTGATCCGGGCACCAGCTGCTTCCTGCCCTTACGTGACACAAAACTCTTCCCCGATGGGAGGCTCTCATACTTGGTCAGGTATTCACTAGAAAGAGAACCGAGCACCAGGACATTAAACACAAATTTGCAGATTCATTACCACACCTCAAAATAAAAACCCATTACACAGAGCCCAGACCCCACGGGTACTGATGCAGATGCCATGACGTCGTTGTCGGGGAGGGGGGGGGGGGGGGATTTCTTTTTTAGATACCTGAAAGGGAAGGTGGTCTTGTCCATCTGGATGCACACCAGGAAGGGGTATTCAGAGAACTGGACAGTGGTGATGAAATCCAACGACGCTTCTGTCTCAAAGCTCACCTCCATCCCCGCTCTGACGAAGTCCATGTCAACAGTCACGTTGCCCGTGACAACCAGAGCACCCCTGTGAGTGATCACAAACATTTATTTTTATTTTTTATTTCTAAATCTCAAGGTGCCATCTTGGTGTCCGTTCCCACCGGCCACGTGGTCTTGTGTGTAAAATAAAATAGGGTTATGAATCGCGGCACTGGATCCCAGCTCATACCGAAATGTCATCGTCTTTAAATCCGCCAGTAAAGACATGACTTGGCACGACGGGGGCTGCAGTTCGTTGTGGTCCCTTACGCATTAGCCGCCCGCCGGGCTATTACGAGAGTGGCAGAGGAACAACTATGCTGATCTTCTCACCTGCCTCTGTCACTAACACCCCCTTTACCAGGGCCAAGCCAAGGTGAAGCCCCTAATATTGGCCCCAGAGCCCTGTAGGCCTACGAGGAAGACCAGACACTATACTAGTCTAGAAGTCTAATCTAGTCTATGGCTCTAGAAACTGGAGCACTATAGAACCTACATACGTATATAATTCCATGGGCTTTTATCGATGAGACAGTGAAGACAAACCGGGAAGAAGATAGCTGAATGAGAGAGAGAATGACCAACGACCGCAGGTGGGAATCAAACGTAGTTGACCACGATGTATTGTGTGCCAAACCCTCTTGTGTCCAGTGAAACCTAGGGGGCTTG
This sequence comes from Lota lota, assembly GCA_026745465.1. Taxonomy (NCBI): domain Eukaryota; kingdom Metazoa; phylum Chordata; class Actinopteri; order Gadiformes; family Lotidae; genus Lota; species Lota lota. The sequence goes on along the minus strand of JACYXH010000409.1, from coordinate 1,059,932 downwards.
TGTGGATGTGTGTGTCCTGCAGTGTTGAGCTGTACATCTGTGTGACAATCCACACACCTGCATACGGTAAACCTTTCCAACATGCGCCATTTTGTTTTGCAGCTACATAAAATGCAAGCTTGGTTATGCTCATCATTCGAACACATTCTGAATGATTCTAACAAACAGTTTATGTCCAACATTCTCTCTCTCTCCCCCCCCCCCCCCCCCTTAAAATACCCGTTTCATGATGAGTTATCTGGTATATACCTGGGCAAGTTCACCAAACTACCAATACACACGTCAGGCTAGGAGTGAATAGCGACACACAAACACAAATGTGGCCTGGGTCCAAGCAGCCAGTGGAAGAAATTAATCACATACAGAACGCATATAGGTGGACAGAGGCTTTCATAAACCCTGCATCAACGCACCATCTATTTCCAGACAAGTGACATAGTCAGTCCTTCAGAAACAATCCCCCATTAAATAACAGAGGTTGTTTTTGTGTGTGTCTGCCTCTGTGGTCTTTGCCCCCTGTATGTTACAGATAGCATTCAGGAAACAAATTGTTCGGAAAGATACTGTCTTATCAATGTTTTGCCGAAGTTTATGGTAAAAGCAATTTGCTAGCTAATTCACATAGCAAGTATCTTAGTCACATGGCTAAATTGGCTTTTTGACAACACAGGAACGCTTTGGTCTGATTGAAACTTTTAGAGTGTTAAAACTCAAAACATTAGGACAAACATTACTTTGTGTTAGTGTAAAATATTTCATAAATATAAAAAAAAACGTTGAACACAAAAGGGTACCTCATAATGATCAAATAACCTCTTGAGCACTGCTGCTTAAACACTAGGTTTTTAACAATATGTTTTGTACAGTCTTATCGTGTAGGCAACTGTCTACTGTCAACTGTCAACTGTCTGATATCTCCATAAGAGGAGTTTAATTGTAAAAAAGATAGCCACAAGGTTAATTCCCATTAGGATTGTGTGCGTCAATAGTACCTGTTGTTGACACTGGTTTTGGACTCTCTGTACCACAGACTTATCTCCATGCCTCCAGAGATGTCAATGGCTAAACCCCCCTGGAACTCAGCGCTGGCCTTCACCCCAGACTGGAGTTGAATAACCTGCAGAGAGAAACATGAGGACCAGAGAAACAGACCTATACATTAGATTGGATATACTGTAACGAGATGGAAAAATAATTGTGTATATTTTGATGAAATACCTATTACACTATTTAGTCATTCAGTGACCTACAGCGTATTGAGACACATGGTCGGGGGTAAGGCTTCTTGCTCAAGGATGCAGTAAGGCTGAAGGCAGTGGGGAATGAAACCAGTAACGTTTGGCTGGGAGTCAAACACCCTAACCGCTACACTGTCCTGTGCCCAAGAAACTAAATGCTCTTCACATTAATTGTTCTACAATTGTTTTTACTGAAAAGGTGGCCGGGTAGTCTAATGGTTAGGCTGTTCGACTCCCTGCCCGAGAAGTACTGGGTTCTATCCCCAGTGTCCGCAGTCTAACCTGTGGGCATCCTTGCGTCAGAAGCCCCATCACCCTACCTGCTCCTCAGTGATACGTATCTGTATTCACTGTAAGTCACCTGGATAAAAAAAAAGTATACTAAATAACTCAATCGTTAATAACATCCACGGCATTTATTGCAACCATTATCCCAAATGAGTAAGCGAAGCATCGTTAAGAGGTAGCTCCACACAAACCTCAGAGTGATCGGTGAGCAGGATGAGCCCCTTCACCACGTTCATGGGTTCCCCGGACATGGAGAAGATCTTGGACATGAGGTCGCTGTAGCCCTTGAAGAAGGTGACGGGCCTCAGCTGGACGTCGAAGAGCAAGGCCGACATGCCCGCGTACGACTCCAGGTCCTGCTCTCCCTCATCGGGCGTGGCCGCGATCAGAGTCTCCAGGCCCTGGGCCTCGATGGCCACCTGGGGATCATGGGAAATCCGTCATTAAAGTCAGGTTTACATTTGCCTCCGGAAGTTACTTCTGGCTCCATTCTCACTTCACTACGTTTAAAAAGAGTTGAAACACTCCCAATGACAGACATGATGCTGTACCGTGTGTTAAATGGATGGCCATATCAATGAAAACAAGCCAAAGATTGAAACAATTGCTCTAGTGAACTAGAAAACCAATATAAAAACGACAACGTTCAATGAGTTAACTTTCGACCAGAACACTAGATGGACTGAATGGATCGGTTTTGTACTTTGTCATCCTCTGATGGCAAATGACATCATCTGGCACCATCTCAGCCAATAAGATAATGGCACTCGCAATAACCATTACAGTAATCCACCAGAGAGGGCACTGCTGGCCCTCAGGGTTTATTTATTTATTTATTTAGCGGCATGGTTCGGTCACCTGGAGTCCGTGCAGCGTGGCTCCGCTAGTGGCTCCAAAGATGTTCATGTTACTTCTCCTCATGATGCCGGAGCCAGAGTACAGGATGTCCAGACTGTACGTCGACGAGACGTCCGCCGTTTCTGAACAGCGTTTGTAGAACATTGCATGGATTAAAGTTGGGTCAAGGGGGGGGGGGGGGACGACACCGTTAACAAAACGTAATCGAAAAGGTGTCTATGTGTTTATTTTATATCAAATACTACAACAAAACATTGATTCTAATTGAAATATAAATCAAATAATACTATTATTTTCAGTTTGGGTCCGTCACTTACTTGCCATGAAGCCAGAGTATGAGGAGGATGAGCCCACCTTGGCGAAACGGTCATAGTTATGAGAAACCATGTCCTTCATTGCTTGCCGTACAACTTTGCTAAAAAGAACGAAAGAAATACAGAAAATCAATGATGACGCGTTAATGTTATTGACATATGAACCCTTTACGGAACCGTGGTGTTGGAACGGTCGCCTCGCTTTACAATAAACCATCCAATACCTGGCTGGCAGCTCAAAGCGGAGGATGTCCTGGATCTTGGACACCATGTATTTGTTCATCTCGTGGGGCAGGCTCCCGATGGACAGGAGCAGGTTTTTGACGTGCTCGTACGAGGGGTTGCTGCTCAGAATGACGTCGGCGGCCGCGGATCTCACGTTCTTCTCATAGATGCGTCGGTTCTGGTGGTAAATCCGGTTCACCATGCGCTTCACCTTAACAAATCATTAAAGTTGCAGTGAATATCACAGTTGCATTCTGGGGGATTTGCTAAACCATTTGATGGAAGGATTTTGAGGCTGATTCCTAGTCAAGTGTTTATTGTTGTTGAATATATTGCTTCATGTTGTCCGTCTGTACCTTTTATGACCTTTCCTGGTTAAGTAAACAAACTATTTCCTCATGAAAACAGAATTGTCCCACAAGACGTGTTGTTTGTATTTGACCCAACCACAGTGAAACTCAATGGAATCGTCTCTACTATCGTTTTCATCATCATTATCTTATGTCCTCTACCTCTTCGGTGATGAGCTTGACGTCGTATCTCTGCAGGGCGCTCAGGGCGATGGTGCACAAGGCTCCCACATCGGACTCAGCGTACTTGGTGAAGATGGGGATGGCTTGGGGGAGCAGGGAATTCTTCAGGGCTAGGAGGAACATCTGGATCTCCGCCTCCACCTCAGTGCTCTCAGGACCCTCTAAGATCATCTTTTTCACCTGCGTCACTGTCTGCAGGGTGTGTGTGTGTGTGTGTGTGTGTGTGGGGGGGGGGGGGGGGGGGGGGGTGGTACAGAAGATAGACGTTTCTGGAACATTTCAAATTTCAATGTGTTTTCTTGTTACCTTAAAATATGGTGATACAATGTGGTTGTTTAATTCCTATAAGATGCTCAATGTTATCTTCCTCAATAAACATATCTTCTTCTAGAGATCTAGACTGAAACCATGTGTGGACGCATTTGAGTTCATACATTCTTAGAATGGTTGTCCCCCCCATGGAAATCGAACCCCTGACCCTGGCAGGGTTACCACCCTGCTCTACCAGTTGAGCTACACAGGATCACGGTCTCAGCAGACTTACTGGGGAGTCGCAGTCTCCTTTGTGACAGAGCTTGTTCACCAGAGCGCCCATGATGATCACGACAGAATCTTTGATCTCACTGCTGCCGATCTTCCCCTTGGAGATGTCCTGAGAAGATGTACAAAACAATTCATTATAGCAAGCTGCAGTTGAATTTCACAGATTCCTCATTTATTACATCCTAGAACTCTGGTTTTAAAATGTTGAGGATGGATGGCCACATTGTTGTTGTTGTTTTTTTAAATACCTTTTCAAAAATAGAAATGCAAGTCTACATTTCTTGTTTGATATGGAACCTGCCCCAGGAGGTTCTACCTCCAGGCAGCCGGTTGTATCCCTGTATCAGCAGATACAGTAGATGGTACTGTGAGTCCCATTGTAGCCGAGAGAGAAAGAGGTACCAACCAGGAGAGCCTGTAGCATTTTCTCGTTGGGGTGCGACGCAAAACCGCAGGCGTACAGGAACCTCTCCTGCAGCACCAGCTCTTTGGCGTCCGTGAAGTTGAGGAAGCTCAGTATGGCGTCCAGAGAGGCTGGCGTCTGGGCGGAGGTGACGGCATCCACCACCTGAGGGCTAGTGGCAGAGTGTGGAAGGTGGAGGTCAGTAGGTGGAGAAGCAAAGGCTCACCCGGGTGGCAACACTGGGTGTAGCATTGTGCTAGGGTAGTTCCATAGTAAACAATGGCACAGGCTCTGAAGCCCCTTAGTGGATAAAACGATTGATTGGTATTATATCACAAGATGCAATGTGAGGAAATCCTGTGAACAATTGAAGATTCATAATCATATGTGTAAAGATTAACTTCTAACTATATAAGGATCCTATCCTTAAAGTACCCCTACTTTTTGACCGTAAGACAACAGACAGACAGACAGACAACCAGAGGGGCATCTCCTCAGTGAGGAACTAATGCAGGTGTGAGGTGGTGGTGGTGAAGGATATTACAGGGCTGTTTTGCTGGCACTCTTCAGCACGTTGAGGATCTCCTTCTTGGTAGCCTTCCTGATGCTCTGGATGAGAGCCAGGAAGCTGCGGGGGGCCATGGCCTTGGACAACTTCTCAGGCTCAAACTGATCCTTGTTGGCCTGCCAGTGTTCCACCAGCTAGCCCAGGGAACAGGAGAAGGCGGAGGGGGGAGAAGGTCAGAGCTCAGTGGTGGCGGTGGCCATCAACTGACGCCTTATTCACCTAGCAGCCATCTTGATTCTGAACACTAGCTGGGTGGGGGAACTGAATCAGATGGAACCAAGATATCTGCTAGGTGAATAAGGCCCATTGTCTCCAGCTGATTTCCAAAAGGAAAAGGGGTGATTTTCTCATTGATCGTTTTGCTATGACAAATTGCAAAATAAATTCAGAATAAATTCATCAAATTTGGTTACATTCAGAAAATTGCAACACCGATGACAGAACTATTGTTATCTAATGTCTCAAATAAATCATAAACCCAACACTACAGTTGAACATGAGATGTATCTAATCTGATATATGATGTAACATGACACACTGATATGACATCATTAATGATATACAATGACATCATCAGATATGATATAGTAATGCACTCACCGTTGGGCAGCCCTTGCATTGGGATTTGACCTGCTCAGCCATGACACCAACAGCTTCCAGTTTAGCATCAACGGACGCCACAACGCTCGCAACGTCTTTCCCAGGGACCTCCAGTGGCCCCGCCGCTCTCCCCACGAATTTAAGGCTTTGTCTGGGAAATACCAAAATACAAAAAGGTCAGACAAACACATTCCATTGTATTATTTTCTCTTTTCTTTGGCCCCTATTTTAGCAACAGGTGTGAGGTTGACGAGCCAAAAGAAAATATTTCCATATCTACCCATATCTTGGGATATCACAAGTGGGGCCCCTTTAGCATTAGCGTCCCGAACCGTGCATTAACCTGGAGATGACTTTAGCGGCCGCGGATCTGCGGGAGTTGGCGGTCAGTATGTGAATCTCTTCAGCCTCGGCGGACTCGATGAAACCATCGCTCAGTGTGAACAATGTCACAGAACTGGCCTTCTTGTTCACACCCAACACCTAGACAAACAAAATCAGGAATCAGGGACACCCATTTCAGACGTGATGCGTGATGATTAGTTGTACGCCACGGCGTAATTCGAGAGCGTCGTTCGTGGGAGGGGGGGGGGGGTTTTGCGATGTCGACGGACCTGGCTGTGCGTGGTGAAGCCGGTCTCGGACGTCTGGCAGGTCTCTAGGAGTTTAGTTCTGGTCACTTGTCCCTTGGCTGCTTGGTACTGGACGGTACACCTCCCGGACACATCGTTCTGTCGGCGGCAGACCCTTTGTTTTAGTTTAAGTCCCACGCAGTGACACTTGTTTTAGCGTCAGGGTGAATGCGTTGGTTGAATTTGGTTTTAAGATACTTTTTCGAAATATTTTGGTTGGGGTTTAACATGAATACTTTGCCTGGCGACAACAATGGCGGCAGAAATATAAACTGTATCACAGCAAAAACTATAAATTATTTAACTTAAATTGCTCTAAACCTCACCCCTCACCCAATTTGCTTTTTGCTGTACATTTAGACTGTTAGGTTTATTCAGGTACATCACAGAACTTGAGGTGCTTCTCCGATATAAAACCATTAAAGCAGAAGCATGTTGTGGACTTACTTCAATGACCTTCCCGGTTTTGAGTTGGACTTGCAGTAGGCTAGCCAACCCTCGTTTTAAGTTCTTGATAGTCGCTGGTTCCTCTCGATAAGAGTAAAAAGCTTTCACCTGATTTAAAATAGGGAACAATTAAATGTTAGTTTCAACATATGGGTTTAAAAGGTAAAGTCTTGTGTTCAAACAATGTCAACCATCGTCAGGGTGTCGGTGTGAACATCCCTGTTAGAAAATGACTTAGTAATAAAAAAATTATATAAACAAATAAAAACGGTCCAGGAAAATTTAGTAATTCAAAAGTAAAACCAAAGAGCTACTAAAATACTTGGCATTGATAACATTTGCCAATAAACAGCATCTTATCATCTGATTCTCTTCAAACACTCCTCATTATTATTGAACAGCTATTGTTGACCAACATATTACGTTTGAATTCATAAATCACATTTCAATCGCTTAGTCTCTCAAATAAACCTGAGACTGGCGGTTACAGCACTCCCATTAAACAAGGTTTAACAAGGTTAAACAAGGCTATCCAACACTCAACGGCCTAGATCAGGGATTCTGGTGATGGGGGGTATATTGTATGCCTTATCTTCCGGTTCCACGTAACACTTAAACAGAAAGTATTCTTAAAGACAACTCTCTGATCACTGTCGCTCCTCTGACCGCCATGACCTTTGAGCACAGAGTGTAAGTGCTGATTTACTTACCTTGCCAACATCATCACCCTATCATGTTAGATAAAGACTAATACTTATACTACGTCTGAACTTTGAAGTCTGTTGAAAATCATATTTTGGTAAAGACTTAAATAAACCCCTTTTTATTGCATGTGATGACAGCTTTCCAAAGTTGATTACTCAAATTCTAACAATGAAAATGTTTCGGATAATACTCTGTTTTATCCTTAATCCTTAAGATGAGAGACAATTAGTGTAAAAATATACTACGATTTACCAAGACAAAAACGCTTCAGTCAACAGTTTTACATGTCTGGGTTTATCACTGTAGGTACGCTTCATCTGTTTTTCCGCATTCCGATAACAAAACCACAACAGAAAGTATAGATAAAACACAAACGCAAACAAAACACAAACATTTGCATGACAAAACCACAAGTCAAAGGTTAAAAATAAAAATCCTTCGGTTCCTACCTTGCCGTTCCTGAGGTGGATCATGTAGGGCCGGGTGAGGGCCCCCAGGGGCCCCTTCCCCATCAGGCTCTCTGCAGTAGAGCCATGTAGGAGGTCCTTCTTAGCAGAGCGCTGGGCCACGCTCTCCACCCCCACGTTGGAGATCTGATGGGAGGATGTACTTTTTATCAAATCATGTGGTTAAATGCATGCTGTTAAACTACTCCTTTTTTTATGTGGTACAACATTTTGTAAATGTCTTGTAAACATACTCCCTGTTTAATGTATAGGTTGAATACACTCCAGAAAAGAATACATTTCTATTTTTATATATATTTGACAAGGACTGTTTACAGTCGTTCTTTGTTGTGACTTTCCATTTTCCATCAGTATTGATGCAAATCGTCTCTGAGCCAGTCTAAAGCCAAAACAACTGTATACTCTATAAACTATGTTGTTCATTTGACCTCTGATCCGTGTTGACATACCGCTATCTGGATGAGCTGGTCGTCTTTACTTCCTGGGTCTCTCCACACCAGGTGGACGGACACGTCGCTTGTAATCCCATACCCCGCGCTGCTCTGCTTGGACCCCCCAGCCCGGTCCAACAGCACCTCTGCCCTGTAGCTGAACTTATACAGCTGGTGGTTGTCCAGCCTGGGGCCAGCAGCAACATCTAGAGTCAACACAACCATGTGAGAAGATGTGGCGACAGAGAGAGACTCGAGAGGAGTGACTTTCTTTGGGCTTTCAGTCAGAGAAGGTCACTGGAATGTAGACTTTTTAAACTGACTTGAACATGAGGCAGTTATGTGGTGACATTAGTTAACAGGTCCTCTAAATCACACAAACATAATGGCGTGTTTCAAATGTTTTGATACATGATCTTTTGATTTTTTTTAATACTCATGATAACATGAATTGTAAAATGGGTTAGGAATTATCCTGAGGCCAACTTATATTGCAGTAGTTTATAGAGGCCGTTTTATGGTTTACCGTTACGTACACATATATTTCAACAGATAATGTTATGTTCACATACAATTCCTCAGATATACTGTGGTATGTTGAAAAGGTTGAAGAAGGGGTCTTGGTGTGTGTGGTACTGTAAAAGACTGAATCTACTAGAGGTGATCCTAGTCAAGGGCCCATACAAACAGGGCATGGTTTACAACCAGCCTTGGGTTAACGGGGTGTGTTCCCACTCTGAAAAGATAACATTTTCTCTCTGGCTGATGCCGATGGAAGAGCTTTGATTTAGCGATGACTTTGAGTTGAGCTACAGGCCAGCACTGACGTGTCACGTTCTGATAGATCACTTAATCACAGGGTGACTGGTGTCTACAGCTGACATGATTCCACTAGGCCTACTGATTTGGGATGTCGGTGTGTTAATGCCTGCTGGTAATATCATAGCAACATTAAATAAAGAGAAACAACAAATGATGTACTAAGTGCTATAACGGTAGCACTTAGTATTTGTTGTTTAATACAGATTTCAGATTCGGGGAAATATACAGACCTTTTGTCACTATGTATTGAGATTTTACAATATGATAACTTAATTATATTACATCAAGTTGTTTTACTTTATAAAGTCTTAATTAAAAAGGGAGTCAAACCACCATTCTGCAACAGTGTAGTGTTCTAGTCTGTTAACTGGCACTATGTAAGATGAGATAACAGACGAACCAGTCTTGATTTGAAACCAATAGTCCTGGTTCTCTTGTATGTACAAGAGCTTTGTTTTTTTCTGACCAGTAAAATAACTGTAGCCTAACTTTCATTATTAGTCATCCCAAATGACACAACCTCATTTTTTGTTCAGACTCACTATTATTCAGTCCTAAAAAACAGTTCAAATCAAAAGTGAACTCACCTTTCTTAGAGTCTGAAGGAACCGCCGCTGTGCAAAGCAAGAGCACAACCAGTTTTAACATTGTGGAGGTATCTGTCTGTAACCACACGAGTTTAACGTTCAGTGCCTGGCACAAGAAGGCCGCAGAATAGGATCTCAACAGGTCGGAGCGACTTCAATTCTGGTTTATCAGAGTGGAGGGCAGACTCCAAACTCCACGCTAAGTACTAAGTACGGATAAGCAGACAATCATTAACTCGTCAAGCAGAGATTTTTACAATCACTTCGACTATCGATAGATCCGGTGCGCCAGGGGATGCTTTATTTATACGATTGACCAGCTCATGCACTATCGACAGTAGGCTATATGTGATTGATTAGATTAATCAAGTGGTAGAGATCGCATTAAATGTAAACGACTTTCAATTGTATGTCCATATGTAGGCCTACTGACATCACGACTGCGTTGAGTAGGCCTATTAACATCTGAAGGTATTGTTATTGCAATAGGCTATAGGAGTTATATGGATATGAACGTAATATTTACCAAGGTACGGTAGGGCGACGTCACCTTTGACCTAATTTATTGAGGCGAGAGGAAGAATCGGGTCTGAATGAACAGTTGCTATATTGTTGTACTATGCACGTTGGAAAGACGTCGCCTTAAGCAAAAATCCAGTGAAATATATATATAAATAAAAATGAAACGTAAAGGTTTCATGTAGAAAGTCACAGTCCAGCATGCCTAAACCCTTTACGCACCAACCAACAAGAAACCAAACATTGTGCTGAAACGCCCCAGCATGGCTGTCGTCTACGTCACGCTTACGGCGAGAGTGACGATGAATAGCTGCGGCTACGCAATGTAAACCAATCCAATGTATCAATTTAAATGTGTTAGTCCGAAACCTTCCCGTTTTAAATTAACATTTGGGTCAACATACTTGGGGGGGGGGGGGGGGGGGGGGGGGGGGGGTGTTGCAGCCAATAACTCTAACATCAATGACTCTCGACTTTCCGGAGCCGTTCTCCCTTGACGGATCACCGAATCCGTTTCATCACTAGAATTATCCTACCACTCCCATTTGTGCTTTTTATATCAATTATCTAATCCATTTCAATATGCTTTTCAGATAGGCCTATATGTGGAGAGGACTATAAATTAGTGACGTCAGTTATTGTTCAATGCTTTAATATGAGTTAAACATTTACTCAGCAGAGTTGTGAAATATTGAGAAAGGAACAAGTGTCATGGGTATAGGATAGATTGTACTTATAACTAGATGTATTGCCTGACATTAGGTCGCAAAATCAATAGATAGAAATAGGTTGTTTCAATAAAATTTAAATTAATATTTTATTGATAAGTTTATACGTTTTGGTAAGCCGCCAGTGGGTGTCAGTATTATTCGATTCTTTTTTAAGATAGCATTGAACGTTTTATAGCAGACACACAGTATTGTTCCAAGCTCAGTGGATAGCTGATTACCTTGCAGACAGCATGTGTGTGTGTGTGTGTGTGTGTGTGTGTGTGTGTGTGTGTGTGTGTGTGTGTGTGTGTGTGTGTGTGTGTGTGTGTGTGCATGCGTGCGCGCGCGCGTGTGTAGTAACTGGAGTGACACGTAGGTGTGCGCCACTCAATTATGACCTGGCGGTGATGGTTCAATGGACAACGCCGGACGATGACATCATCGTCATCGACCGGCAACACGCTGGCTTCAAGGAGAGGGCACGGATCGCAGTATATCTCTCACAGCAATCGGTCTTACGTTGCAGAACGATGGTTCTGCTGAGCCAGCACATAACTTTAGTCTGAATACTCTTCTTCATCCATATTAGGCTGGCATGCCTTCTCTCGTCTCATTGGTCAATTACAACTCTGCTCTCGTGTTATTGGTCCGTTATAACCCTGTTCTCGTGATATTGGTCCGTTATAAACCTGTTCCCACGTCATTGGTCCGTTATAACCCTGTTCTCGTGATATTGGTCCGTTATAAACCTGTTCTCACGTCACTGGTCCGTTATAACCCTGTTCTCGTGATATTGGTCCGTTATAAACCTGTTCTCATGTCATTGGTCCGTTATAACCCTGTTCTCGTGATATTGGTCCGTTATAAACCTGTTCTCATGTCATTGGTCCGTTATAACCCTGTTCTCATGTTGTTGGGTCTTATAACCCTGTCCTCTATTGGTCCGTTACAACAATGCTGATGTTATTGGTCGATTATATATTGGACAGTTAAACACTTCCATAAATAAAGTAAAGTAAAATTGTTTGTTTTACTAAAAATATATGTGTGGTTTACTGAATTAGAGCCACTGTGTATGCCTTTGATTTAGTTCCACATTAAGAACTGTGCTTCACTAAACCTAAACACAGGTATTATGACGTGGGTAGGCTATTTCCTGTCCAAAACATTATAATTATTATGTTTTTCAACGTTGTCTGATTTACAAGTGTCAAAACGGAGTTTATTTGTACAGAAAGATATAAACGACATATGCACAATAAGAACAAAACACCCTCCATCAGTCCTCGTTATATAGAAAGATCCACATTTATTTAGATATATTTACATCTTTCCCCTCAGCCCTAGGGTTATTTACACGGGTTAGCAACACACATGAAACCATGGCAACGGACACAAATTACAATCAGGAGTATGGCAGCATCACAAGTATGGCACACGGTGGTCAGGAATAAAGTGGTCGGTGAAGACCAACATCATATTAGGCTTTGAACGGGGAAGAAATATTAAACAGCACTGAGTTCATGACTTGTAAACGTCTAGAGCCTTTCTCGTGAGAAACATCCCTACAGCACAGAGACTGCTGTTCACCAGTTGGGTGTCAGTCGCATGAATCCAGAGTCACTTACAGTGAATTCGGAGACAAATCATTAAGGAGAAAGGGTGAGACATCGTGCTCAAGGACGCGTACAGGTTAGGATGCTTCAATGGGAATCAAACCCAGTGCCTTTTCTCTGGAGGTTGAATGCCCTAATCAATACACAATCCCGCAGACTACTACTTACCTTGTCAGCCTTTCAATTGAACTGTTGATTTTATTCTTTAAGTTAAAGCTTTAATGCGTATTGTGTTAAATTATTTCAAAATAATAATAATGATAATTACAAATTGTATATTTTTTCTCTCTGCTTGTTTCATGCTGCTTTCAAATTGGAGGTAGTGCACTTCCCATTTTGTCTGTTCCAGCTAGTATTAAATGAGCTGGTGGAAAACACTTTTCTTCAAGGTACATATTCATAAAAAATTAAAATAACAGAATTATGACTTTAATAACAAAGCCTTGGTCAACACATGTTGTGGAGTTGACGATCATTTCCCAAGTTTAAAAATTAAAAAAGCACAAACACATCAAAAGCAGGTAAACACTCACATATGCAGATTTGATCAATGACGCATGAGGAGAAATGAATATATCATAGTCAAAATAAATGAATAAATTCAAGTTGGTAGTTGAATAAAATACTGTACATACAGTACATAATATATAAAGGATGGGCCGAAATATACACCCTTTAATAATTAAAGGGACAAAGATGGATTTTAAGAAAAGACGAGTCGAACGATGTGTTTGGGGAAAGTGTGCCCTCGTGTGGGCAAGCTGTGTTAATTTCAAACGGTTGAAAACGAAAAAATACACGTGTAAAGGCCTGTTTTATTTCGGTGTATGTAATCTAGATACAAGTTTTGCATCATTCTGATGAAATGTGTCTAGAATGAAATAAGGCGCTTCAAGCATAAATTAGGTTGGCAGATATCATCAACAGAATACTGAAAGAAAGTTTTTCCTGTGAGGTCTAGACACAACTAGTTGTATGTAGCAACTAGCTACCAAGAACACCTGGTAGGTTATGTTAAGGGAAAGAGGTGATAGCAGATACCAGGGAGGAAAACTGGCATACAATTTAGCTTGTTTAAACGTCGCCAAAACAGGCCTGTGTTTCTAGTTGTCAGTAAGCGATTACGTTTGTGTATGTATTTGATGGTGCTATTGAAGTTAGAGTTTGTGTTCATAATGAGTTACAAGTCATAATACTAGCTCAGTTGGTTCTGTTATAACTAAAGAAAATATAATTTCAATCACATTTTTAAAAGTGCTAATCGGCCATGTCGCTTTATATTAGTAACACTTTTTTTAAATACTTGACATTAAGGAAACTCGGTTAAGAGAGCCAATGTCCTATCAACAGACGAGAGGCATGCAGTGTGTTTCTAGAATCACTTCACGTTTGTACACAGCGCCCCCCCCCCCCCCACCCCCCCCCCCCCCCCCCCCCTCTCCCACCCCAGGTTCAGCGGTAAAACCAAACAAACTAAGAAAAAAGTGGACATAAGAAGTCACAGAGCAAAAGTACCACCGCTAAGACCCCCCCCCCCCCCCCCCCCCCCCCCCCCCCCCCCCCCCCCCCCCCCCCCCCCCCCCCCCCCCCCCCCCCCCCCCCCCCCCCCCCCCCCCCCCCCAAAAGCCCTTCCTGTTATCATTCCTACACACAGGAAGTCTCCACATCTGCTACACCCCCCATAATCATTATAGCAACTTTACAATCATTTCTGCGGCTTACATTTGTGATACATTGGCAAAATAATACAGAGGATTTTTGTTTGTTTGTTGTTGAGTTCTTAGAGATTGTGCTTCTTTCTAAAAGGGACTTAATAATCATTACCATGGGATTGTGGCTCATTCTGCACATAGCCCATTTAACGTCAGTTTGAAATCCCTTGGACAGCTGGCGTCCAACTGGTGAAATCTGTGGAATGAATACCTTATAAGTAAACATCATTTCACTGTTAAACTAGATGACTATAGAATGAATATTTTAAAGTCACTTACATTTTACATTTACATTTAGGGCATTTAGCGAACGCTTTTATCCAAAGCGACTTACAATAAGTAGACTTATGGTCAATAATGTACAGTAATTATGTCTCATATTACTGTGATTAATGCCTACCTCAACTGTCTGTTTACATTTATATTTGCATATACATTTCTAATACTATTATTGTGTTTATATAAATATTTTCTGTTTTCTTATTTTATGTGGAACCCTAATTTCTCGTCTTGGATTAATAAAGTACATCCTATTTTATCTTCCCGAGACACATCTCAAATTATATAAAGTTGAATATGACCTTACCTTGTTCTTCCTGTTAGCGTCTCAGATACCTCCTTAAATGCTAGGTAAACAAACTGTAGGATTGAAAATTAAAAATGTCAACGCAGCTCGACCTACTAAAAAGCTAAGTTGCATTATATATGGTTTTGTAGCATCTGGAAGAATGAAATGGTTCCTACCAGCTTTCTCTGACTGCTTCGATGTCACTCACTAGATTCTGCGCTAGACAGATCCCAAATATCTGTAAATTAAAACACAGAAACACAACAATATCATCATTATTAATGCATAATTATTATTAACATGTAATTATTACTACTACATAACTATTGATGGTAGGACTATATTTACATCATAAAGGAATTATGTACATAATTAGGAGTATTAACATTATGAATACACTATTGATATTATGATATTTCAATTAAAGCCATAGTTACTGATATTACAAATCAATATTCCCATAATTAGTGCATAATTACTGATAGCATTATGATGTTACCACTATTATTAGATGGTTATTAGAACCCTCATAAACAGAGACCCAGACGTAATGCGTTAGGTTCTGATGGACTTCCCACCTGTAATAATGCTATTCCTATAAAGATTCCTGCCACCACCGTCAAGTTGTCTTGAAGCCACTTCTCAAACTGTGGAACACAGCCTTTGATGTAGATGAAGGTCCTCTGCTCAGAGTCCTGACAACACATGGACACACACACATATATCACATACACATATGGACACATTGACATACACACACATATAGACATACACATATACACACGCCAACACACAAGAACATTGTTGTAGCAATAATACAGATAACACATACTGTAAATTAATTTAACTTATGATTATGAATGTTTTATAACGCGTTTCATGTCTTTTCGAAGATTGGTTTTAAGTGCTGTGTGAATATATAAATGACCATCTATTATAATCAAGTATTTGATGCTAAACATCCTCTATGAAACCACTTGATTTAAAGACTTGCTTCCTGTGTTTTTCCTGAGCGTGTTTTTCCTCAAACAAGCCACGGGTTGGATAATGACATGTCACGCAACACCAACACAAACACATACGGTAGGATTACAGTTGTTGGTAGATGTATTTACGGTTGTTATAGCTACAGGGTTTCTTCTAGAAGTTTTCATGTAATTCGGATCAGGAATGAGAAGGAGCAGCATAAAGTTCAACGTTTTTCACAGTGTGTGTGTGTGTGTGTGGTTGGACACTTTGATTTGATAAATTAACAATTGTTTGGTTTTCAACCAGATAATTCATATTAGTGGCCGTGAGTGAATCAATGTATTGCAGCAGAGAGTTGTTAAAAGAAAAATACAAAATAAACATACAATTTGTAACAATGTAACAACACTGTAAAAACGATTGGATTTATAGTGTAGTTGACATTCCTGTGATAGTGAATTACTTTCACCAAAAAACCAGTTACCCCATCACAGTGAACCCTAAATTGTGAACCCCCTCCCCCCCAACCCCCCCCCCCCCCCCCCCCCCCCCCCGAAGTCACGATATATGCATTCAAGTTCATTTTTATTTCACACATATTCTACATATTTGAAATATAATGGCAGAACCAGAAGATGGGGCGGGTTGGGGGGAAAGGGGGGGAAAATGCATATTTTTAGCATGAGTAATCTGGGACAGCCAGTGGACTTTTCTTTTTTGGGGGGGAGCAGGCTAAAAGAGCAATATTGTACTCAGGGCGGAGTACCTGATGACCTCAGTGGGCCATGCCCAGCTAGAATAACAGAACGTCCACTCTTAGCAGAATGTTCCAGCAGAATGTTCTAGAATCCTTGTTTTTAATGGTTCCATTGGCCGCATTCAGAGGGGTTTTCTTTAAAATGGGTAATGATGTGACTCACCGTTTTTGCTCGAATATCATATCCACATTGAGTGTTGATGACATCCTCCTGTAGAGAGAAATAATATTTTATTATTCAACAGAACAATATCCCTCCCTTCAAACCCTAATTTCCTCATGGTGACCATTTTGGAAGGACACAAATACTTGTTGTACTACATTTAACTACATTTTACCAATGGAACCCTTTATAGCCTTTCCTTGACTTTTGTTGTTGTTACTTGAGGATTAGGATAGACTAGAAAAAGCTAACACTAATAAAACTGCGTACACATCACAATACAATAGGCCATCAAAAGCTAAAAACAGAAACAAAAACGGACGTACTTCCATACAAGGCATGTCTGTCTTACTGCAGCAGAACCGTGACCTTTCTCAGCATAATGAGTGGACATTTCCTTTGTCTTAAAAGTACAAATAAAAAATAGAAATCCCCCCAGCAGTCAAAAAACCGGCCTTCCTTCCAGCCACTTCCAGAGTTTTGTTTCTGTTGGCGTGGCTGGACATAGCAGAGAGGGACTGGGAGTTCTCGGGATCAGACCAGGGCTGATGACAGCTAAAGG
Organism: Lota lota; assembly: GCA_026745465.1. Lineage (NCBI taxonomy): Eukaryota > Metazoa > Chordata > Actinopteri > Gadiformes > Lotidae > Lota > Lota lota. Next base: position 1,042,695 of record JACYXH010000409.1, on the reverse strand, counting down.
GTTGCCTGGGTCTATTTGGCATCAGCAGGACACAGATTAGCTGCTCTGCTATCGGTGACAGGGCACGGAAAAAAGCCCTTCAACAAGCCAGCACTTCAGGATGCTAGCCGGGCATTACTGTATGAGAAATTATACTGAAACAGTTATACTGTATTAGATATATACTGCAACTATTATACTATATAGGGATTCTGTAATCCACACTTTGAACATTGTTGTACGTTATATTAACTTCTATATATTAAAAAATCTCTATCTTTACAGATTCAAATAACTGAAAGCTTTTACTTTACTCTAATTGAGACTTTTAGCAGATTGGTTTTTCCACAGCGCCGTACAGTGAAAGTATCCAGATACCGTTAGGAACTGGTAGGAGTTATGGGGCATCTTGCTCATGGCTGCCTACAGCTAGACTGCAGACATTGTGGTTTGAAGTTTGAACTTAGAACCTTTTACCAACAACCTAACCAAGTCTCTCTTGTAAAAGAGATGTTGAATCTCAGTGAGACCCAACCTAGTTAAATAAAGGCTAAATAAAACATATTTAAAACATGTAATTAAATAAGCCACTACACTATCCTGACCTGAGTAAGTCTCTCTCTAGTTGCGTTTATGAATTGGTGGGAAGGCTAGGAGAAATCTTGAGAAGGCTAGGAGAAGTCGTAGGAAGGCTAGGAGAAGTTTTGGGGAGGCTAGGAGAAGTCTTGGGGAGGCTAGGAGAAAATCTTGGGAATGCTACGAGAAGTCTTGGGAAGGTTCTGGAGAGGGTTTTACCGCCGGGTCTTTGGTGCAGCAGGAGAAAGGCACGCCACACTTCTCCCTACTGGGGTTGAAGTCTGTGCAGTTGAAGTAAATGTTTAAGTTCCAGTCGTCAGCCCCAAAAGCACCACAGCACTCCCACTATGAAGGACAAAAGATAAAGACCCAACCAACATACATATATATCAGTACCATTGTTAATAATAATAATAATAAGACTACATCATAGCCGACTTAAAAGCTCAAGTTTTACGTTTACAAAATGTTTTAACATGCCCAGTAAAAACAATGACGTACAATGCTAAGAAGGTGGACATCTTACAAATAAAATATACACAGATATAAAATTATCTCAAATACAACATTTAATCTACTACTTTCTCATGATTGTTTTCTAATAAAAACAGTTTAACATTGGAGAAAGTTCTCAGTTGTAGGAAGCAAGACAAGACCACTTTGGTGTTGTAAGGCTCAAAGCTTTGCTCGGTGTCAATCGATACACCGATAGACACATATCTTTCAGCTGATTTTATGTTTGTGGACAACGTGGCATCAGGGCCACTCTCCATTGTTGTGAGGGACCAAAACTGTACAATTTCTGATGTAGACTCGTTTCTGGATATACGACTGCACTGTAGAGATATATAAAACATCATCAGGCCATCCTCACGTATTCCTGGGTGAAGTCAATGAGGTTCTGCAGGTCGATGTCGTCCCTGTAGGCCCGGATGTTGTTGTTGATGAAGAAGTTGAGCTGGTCCTTGATCCAGTCCTTGAACACGAAGGCCAGGACCCCCGCCGTCAGCTCCAGGAAGAAGATGATGCCCAGGAACACCGAGAACTGAAACCCAATTATATTTAGTGCTTTCGGGTGTTTAGTTAGCAACTATGCTTTTACCCTAAGCGAATTCCTGGCGAGACTGAGAACAATCTATGCATACAATCAATATTTAGGCAACTCCAAAAACTGGCCAATGTAAGTGCTGCACCAGCAAGTTTCCAAGAACAACCAGACAGAAAGAGTGCAGAGTAGCGCAGGACTGAAAATAACATGGCTTAGTATTGAGCAAACTATTGGTACATCATTGCACCAAAGTCTATGCAGATACATTCTGTAAACAACACAAGTGCTACAACTCATTCTTCCTCTCAAATCCTGTTTTTGTGACTTTACAGTGCTATCGGTCACATGTATGATCACATGACGTCAAAACCTGAACGCTGCACACGTACAAACTTTAGCAGGAAAGAGTTCTCCCGGAGTGCGCCGATGCAGCCGGCGAAGCCCAGGATGAACATCACCCCCCCCACAACCAGGAACAGCCACACCGGGTCGAAGCCCCCCAGGTCTGTGATGGACGAGATGTTGGACAGAACCCCCTGGAGAGGAAGACAACACAGATAAGTGAGCTGACAGTTTGGACACGGAACTAAATCGGACACACAGGCTTTATATTTTCATGGGATGTGATTTGACTTGATTCTTCTTATTTTATTTTTATCGAGTAACCTGACTATAAAGTTATATTTATGTACTTATGTTGTATATTATATAATATGATGTACTTGAACTGATTATTAAATCATATTGTGTACTTAAATTGTATATTATATATTCAGGTATACTCATATAGTATATTGTATTGTAGTATATGTACTTATATTGCATATTATATTGTAGTACGTACTTATACTGACTATAAACTGCACTGAAGAGCTTTACTTGTGATTTTGGTTTTATAAAGCAGGGTAATAGACATTATATATTCTCTGTATATCATTTTAATACGTTTGGCCCGCCCTACAAAATACAGTCAATTCAGATACTGTGTACAACTGTGTAATGTGGTCAAGTGTACTATGTGGACTCCGCCCACGTTCAGAAGACAGTGAGTGTGTGTATTAGGGTTCATTCACAAGTCATTGTGCAGAAAAGCTTCCCACACTACAGCAGAACATTCCTCCATGGTTCAGTAAAGCCAGCAGCAGCAGTATGAGTTCTCCTCACATCTCTCTCCTTCGGGTTTCAGGTTGATCGGAAACTCTAAGACCACGCCAAGCGACTCTGCACTCATCACGACTAATTTATCGAATGAACAAATCGCTAAAGAGTGGCAATCTATACCTATGACTACATTTAATAGATTGAATAAATAATGAATAATAGCTCATTAATGAAACTCACCTTCTCGCTCCATGCCCACAATCCGATGCCAAGAAAAGCCACACCAAGCAACTGAGAGGGGAGAACAGATAGACAGAGAACAGAGACAGAGAGAGATAATGAGGGAGAGATACATAGAGAGAATAGACAGACCCAGAGTATAGGGACAGAGAGAGATGGAGAGATAGGATAGAGAGACAGAGAGAGAATGAGGGAGAGATACATAGAGAATAGACAGACCCATAGTATAGGGACAGAGAGATGGAGAGAGAAAGAGAGGATAGAGAGACAGTGAGAGATAATGAGGGAGAGACACATAGAGAGAATATACAAACCCAAAGTATAGAGGCAGAGAGAGAGGATAGAGAGACAGTGAGAGAGAATGAGAGAAAGATGCAGAGAGAATACAGACCCAGAGGATAGAGACAGTGAGAAAGGATAAAGAGACAGTGAGAGAAAGGATAGAGACAGTGAGAGAGAGAGATACATAGAGAGAATATAAACAGATAAATAGTATAGAGACAGAGGGCAAGGATAGCGAAAGACGGAGAGAAGGGAAAGAGACAGTGAAAGGAGAGAGGATAGATACAAATATGGGATGGAGAGAAAGTGAGGGAGAGAGAGAGAGACAGAGAGAAAAATATATATTGAGGGGATAGAGAGGAGAGACCGGCAGTTATTTTTCTGCAGTTGACTGTACAGTAATCACCTGAATGTATTTCTGCTGGGCCATGTGAGAGATTGCCAGATTGGCCACACTTGTTTTCATTTGAGGAAACGTGTGTATGACTGACAATGCTGGATTGTTTGAGATCTGTAAAGGTCAAGTGCAGCGTAGTTAAAATAAAAGGAACTCTTTCATGATTCATGAATCATGACTGAAATCCCCCCCAAAAAACGAACAGATGTAACTGTGTTTTTATGTCAAGTGTTAGTTCGATTAATTTGATGATGTGAAGTTTTAACTTCCTCAGACTCAGTCTCTTATCAGATATTTTTTTAGATTAAAATATGACACACAAACACATTTTAAGTGTGACTACTGCAGAAAAGTAATGCTCAGAGATTCCTGGTCTCAAAAAAATCATCGAAGTCAATCCAAGCTTTCCCCCGCCATTTGTCAGAGACCAGAAGTGTTAATGGAGATCATTTTGCTTTTGGGTTATTTCATTGTGAATAGAATATAAAACTTGGATCTGAAGTAATGAATAGGTCAGACAGGTTCATGTCTGTTATACTAAACTTGATGAACAGTTAGCTGTAAATCAAATATATCATAAATCGATGGATAATGTGAATACCATGATGGTACATAGTGATCATATTATATGTCATTCTCAATATTTCAATACATCTGCATATTGAAATACATGTTGACTAGGTCAGACAATGTATGTTTAATTGGCTTTAGCTGATGACAACACAACATGCCTAACAATTATTTGTACTAATAACTAGGCCTACTACATGAACACTTCGTCAATGTGTCATCATCGACATGTAATAGCGAGCACAGTGATTGCAATATGTAATTAATGAAACAATGAAAGGAAGTGGTTCATTTGTGGTGACAACGGAATGCACAGACAGCAGCGAACACCACACAATAAGTCTATATGGCCTAATTGCCTAAGTTATCTTTCATGCACACATAAACAAAAGACAGACTGGTTAAGCAACATCACTCATGAAGGGACTAACGGTGTAGGGAGATGAATACCCAGTTACGCTTGAGATGGCACGGAGCAAAATGCCACAAACAGGTCTCTGTGGCGCGTTACTTACCCAAAATATTATATTGAATCCAAATATGAAGTATTTGATGCAGCAACTGACTTCCTGAGCCTTGAAATGCTTTCCTGACATCATCTGGACGCCTTTACTGGTGTGCCACGCTTTACAACGAATCACATGTATGTGTTGACAGATTCGGCCGCTCTCAATCCACCCGCTACAAGACCGACAAAATGCGTCGTTAATAAAACGTTAGCGTTTAATTATAAAGGACATGTTGCATGTCGAATGACAAAAGGTCTAAATGACGCAGGGGAGGGTTGTTGACTCAAATGTGTTCCTCGCCGACGTGTTTTATTTCCCCTTCCAGCTGAAAACGGCTCACTTCAAACACCCAAGAAAAAAAGATTCCGCTGAAGCAACCCCGATTAAAACCGCATGTGTGCGCTCTGATCCATTATCTCGATACGGCTGTTATTTCTGTGACTTGTTTGGGAGCGAATGGAGGCCCGTAATGGAAAAGAAGGGGCGGGACTTCCTCCTCTAACGGCAGAGATCTGACCGCTCACTTTCACGCTTACCCCAGCGGTTCTCAAACATCTCATACGTTTAAATTGTTTTGTTAATGTATGCAGTGAAGTACAAAAAAAATATCTAAAATGACATTAATATTTAGATCATTGGTTAATTTATAATTACTATTCTAAAAGGAATTGTTACTTCATTTGTAACTGTTATTTATTAACAATCTAAATCAAAATAGTAAAATCTACATAAATAATGCCATGAAGAATTTAGCAATATGACTTACGCAACTACAATGTTAATATTATCATATAAATGATTTAAATACAATATATTGTAAGTATCCTATATACACAACCAGCAAGTTACAACCTCTCATTTCAAACTGGTCGTATGATAAATTCAACTGAGAAAGAAAATTATGTATGCTCTCCATAATCTTCTGAACACATTGTAAATAAACATGGGTACATTCATAAATCTATGGAGAATATCACCGCCCCCTGGTGGCACAATTTGGCAGCTCCATGTAACTGGAGGATTTCTCAGTGATTGTATGCAAGAACATGTGGAAAAATAGTCTTGAATATATTTAATGAATGCAATTCAGTGCTATGTGTTTATTATTGGAAATAAGCAACAATATAATATATTGAGTATTTAAATTGTATTGCATTACATATTCCTAGTCTTATTACAAATATTAATACACATTATTAAAATATATATTTATTTCAGTACTATTTCAGGTACAGAAAGAAAATCAATAAAAATATACAACTCAGGGCTCCATTATAATAGCTGTTGACTCTTTGATTTATTCTTAGAAGCGGGGGAAGAAAAGTAGTAAATCTACGTAAATAAACCCTGGATGTTTTTCTCACTGCCCCATTTTAAATTGTATCGGGTATATTTGAATGGGATGCAGGATTAATGTACACTACAACAATGAGGTAGGCCTTTACTGAGTGGTATTCCTGAATTATAGCTTAACTCACAACACTAACACTTTATTTTCACACAGAACCTATCAAAATTATTTGACACACATGCTTTACTTTCCAGTAGGTTTATACTCTATAAAATGAACACATTCATGTAGTACAACAATAAATGTGGTGAAATAATACAAAAAAAACATGCAGGTAGGTGTTTTAATTGTTCCTTTGTTTACACAAATAGGAACTTGGCTAATACAACTAACAGAATATGGAAAGATTATAGAACATGAGTTTCCTTCCTTTTCATTTACATGAACAAATAGAAAACATGTTAATAGCGAAACACATGCACATCATTTTGAGCCAGATGCACTGTCGTAAAAGATAAAGTATGAGATTAAAAACGTAAGCTTTGGTGTTGTAATTTCCCTTCAGAGAATTGTTTTTGTACTCCATCCTACATTCTTCCATTGTACGGCAAACTCACGCCTATAGAATCAAAACTGGATGGGCACATTGGAGAGCTAAGAGGTCAGGGGACCTTAAACCAGAATCAAATGTGCTTCTACTATCTCGGCCTACCATAACCTGTTTCTGAGAAGTAAACTCAATACCGGTGAATATTAAAGGGTCACTGCCTTTGCCTGGATTGTTTGTTTAAGGCATTTTCCCCCCACCCGTTACAAAACCCATAGTTGCCCTTACAAACATGAAGGTAACCCAGGTAAGAAGCTTAAAAAATATAGAATTATTATTAATGAAGGAATCCTTCATTAAAAGGTATTGCATAAAATATTGTTCTTAGAAAACTTTAATACTTGCATGATTAATATCTCTTCATTGTTCTCAAAGTAAAAAAAAATAAAACTTGAGTAAGTGTTCTTGAAAGTGAGTTACATCATGACAAATATAAACAGCTAATAATTGTTTTGTCATTTTTTAGCATAAAATAAAATAAAAGTACCAACAATGAACATGAACTTTGACAAAAATATAGAATATACAGATATATCTTAAATAAAAATATGAAATACTACCAGCAAGTATTTAAATCAAACATGACACGGCAGCTACACAAGCAACAGACCTGATGTCTTTTCTTAAAGCAGAAAGGTTCCCTTGTAGTCACATACACAAATACAGAAAAATTAAAACTCATTGCATCCTTTTAGTTTATCTCGCTCAAAGAAACAAGGATTCACATGATTGTCTTCAGATTGTAGTTTTGAAAAGACTGTACAAACTGTAGATCTATAATTAAAGAAACATTTGCAGAAGTGGCAAAGTAACACTTTGGGGGGGCTTAATCAATTCAATTCTAAATCACAAATTGACCTGATTAGGATTTCACAATCAATAAAATGCATCTACTGGATGCTATGGGAATATTGATATGACCTGAATTATCTCCTGATTTCACTTTCTCTTATATTTCTAACCAGAACACATGATTTCCCACACTTACCCTCAACTCACAGTGTAGACGTCTGAGGTTTGATAAACTTGTTTTATGTAGTCAGTGTGGACGACCTTGGTGTAGCTCTTGTGCTTTGGCAGCAGATTGCATTAATGGTACTGTTCGTCTTACAAAGAATAAGAAAACAGGCCTAGGGGCTAAATCATTAGTACAGGCCAAACATATATATCTCTTACATCATCCAATCACATCCAAGGGCACTTGTATGGTGCATAACTAATTCCTGCGCCTGCTCCAGCCCTCCGCTTCCCTCCATTTTATCAGGCCAAAACAAGGGCAAAAAAAAACAACGAACAACCCAACAAAAATAATGTATTTTGAGTACTTGTGTCTTGTGAAAAGTTGCTTCTTGTGAGGACTTGCGTCTTGTGAAGACTTGGGTTTGTGAGAACTTGTGTCTTGTGAGGACTTGTGTCTTGTGAATACTTGTGTCTTGTGAGGACTTATGTCTTGTGAATACTTATGTATTGTGAGGACTTGCTTCTGGTGAGTTCACAGCTCATGTCACCTTGATGGCCGACTTCCTGTGGACGCAGAGGAAGCTAACGTAGGGGACGCCGATGAAAGCCCACCTCTCATTGGGCCAGAACATGATGACGGGCCCCCGCTCAGGTGCCTCGGTGGCCACGTCAAAGTAGGCGAAACAAACGCACCCCAGATAGGATGCCAGACAGATCAGAATGTGCCTGTAAAGAGAGTGTATTAGAGAAAGTGTTAGAGAGAGAGTGAGAGTGAGAGAGACTCCTATGGAAATGTCCCAGTTCTGTGTAGTCACCTGTTTATTGACATTGTAAGTGCAGCTCCATGGTGTATAGGAGACAGAAATGCTTGTTGAATATCGGTATCATTGATAATAGGAAGATACATTCAACACTAGTTGTCTCTCAAATTAATAAAATAACATATTTTACTCCTTGAAAAACAAACTATAGAAACAGCCGTTTCTTTCCCACATTTCAGACCCTTCTAGTTCTGGCAATTAAACAATGAAGTAATTTGGTCATCATTTATTTCTACATAAGTGGTTAAAGACAAATCATTTTTAACCTCATTAATGTCCCTTGTTTTATTACCCCATGTTTCAACAATTGTACAGTACTTCAAAATAAAAGTTATGTAAATAAAATAAAAGCTTTTTTCAAATATTTCTACTTAGGTGTTCCTCTGTGTGAAGCTCACCAGGCACAGTGCAGGTAGGGGAAGTTGACAGACGACCACATCTCACAGAATATCCTGTCACTGAGCCAGCACAGCAGCGCCAGGGCCCACCAGAACCCAGAGATCAGGCCCAGCTTGAAGACCCTCAGGTTCTCACACCTGCCAGCACCACAACCACAGACCAAGAACACACATGAGTCTAATTTACCTACAGGGAGACGAGGTACATATCACACAAACACCATGGGTTTTGCATGATGTTTCTCATGCACACACACAGTGTCTTTTTTTTTTTAGGATGAAACTTTGACCATGGATGAAGAACATGTGACTACAGAAAGCATACAACCCTAATATGATGTGCTTTTGACCCCGGTCCAACTAACGAGTAGGTCAAATATATTCAGTGCAAGTGTAAAGTAGTTTTTTTCCTGCATTCTAGTCTTCCTTCTGCCTTCTAAAGATCCTGACAGAATGAAACACAGATCATGAATGACAAGTGTGGAATCTTGACCCTCAGTACCCCCAATGTTCAGCCTTCTGTCTGGAGGACGCCCAGCCTGCTATGGTCCAGTCTGACCGCGTCAACCTCCCCACCCAGAGACATGTCCGCCACTCATGATCAGCTATTCTTAGACGTGTAAGGCACCCCGGGCCGACGGAGGCCATGGCAGATGCTTGGCGTGAAACAAAGATAGAGGTCGGCTGTTTTTAAATAACATTGATCTCTGAATTTTGATGTTTTGTTCTTTTCCTGTTGTCATGGACAACAACACACGGTGACATTACAGGGCCGCTTGTCAGTTAGCCAAACAACACACAGGAAAAAGGAGGAAACAAATAATAAAAAATATCATTCCAGTAGGAGTTTTGTAACTATTATACAACTAAGGAGGCTGAGCAGAGCCAGGGTCTGTGTAGGAGGAAAAAGGCAACAACTAAATGACAATTGCCATGCATTCAAGTCAACTTTATCTAACATAACTTTGGCTACTGCTTTATTTTAGGTTTTGACTATGATAAGGTGTCTGTCCATTCAGCACCTAGTGCACCTTTAACCCTCCCTGGAAGGAGGGGTCCCTCTTCTGTGTTCCTCTTCAAGGGTTCTTCCCCCGAGGGGTTTGGAGAGTTTTTCTTCAGAGGGCTCAGGGTTAGGGTTGTGTGGTATAAAATGTTGTGTGTGAAGCCTATTGAGACAGTAAACGTTACACAACATGTTGTCCAGAGATTACTCTGAACTGAACAAACTCCACTCCACAGACAACAGCTGGCAAACTGAGTGTCGCGTTTCTGTAGAAGGGTTTAAGATAACGAGAAACAGCAAAGGAAACGATTTGCTAAATGTGATGTGTGTGTGTGTGTGTGTGTGTGTGTGTGTGTGTGTGTGTGTGTGTGTGTGTGTGTGTGTGTGTGTGTGTGTGTGTGTGTGTGTGTGTGTGTGTGTGTGTGTGTGTGTGTGTGTGTGTGTGTCGGGTGGGAATACAGATAACCAAGTTCAAGGCTACTGAAATTTGTGTTGAGAGCGAGAGTGAGCGAGAGCGAGCGCGAGAGATTAAGGCATCAGGGAAACAGTGCAGGATGTACAGAAACATTTCAATCTTGTGATACATCTTGATTGGAGAACAATGGGGATGCTTGCATTCCACATGTAAAAGAAACATGATTATTAATAAGTTGCCATAGTTATACTCTGAGAAATGGAAACACCAACAGTATCATCTTTACTTACTAAAAAGTATGAATAAAGAGCAGAATACCACTGTGTGGAGTATGTGTGGTTGATGGCTGGTTTAAGCAGCCTCACCTGGCCTGAGTCAGACTGATTAGACTCTAAGGCTGCACACCTGTTGTGCATTGAGTTATCAATGCACACAGGATAAGCCAGCCATCACCACACACACTCAGGAAGATGTTCTACATTGCAGCATGGATCACTATCTCTATGTACCTTTACCATCGTCATCAAACGCTACAATAAACCAGTTTTCAACATCATCACCCTGTGTCCTGGTTGTGGAGTTGCCCAGAAAAGCCACCTAGGTGGCGTGTTGCAAGGACATTGCTACACACACTGTTTTGCAATATAAGCGTTACTTATTCTCTTATTTGGCCATGAACATCAACAGCTGCCTTTATCATTGCTAACTCAAACACAAAATACCCCAAATATTAAAGTGGCAATCTTGAGATCTAAAGATGTTCATGAAAGAAATGCCAGTTAGGTCACTATCTATCTAGAATGAGGTTACACATTGGTGATTGCGCCTATGAAGACCCTTGAAAGCCCTTGCATTTGCAGTATTACAAATGTCACGAACTGAGTGCATGACATTCCTGCCATGCAATCTAAACACAAGCAGTTTTCCATCACACAGCAGTGGTGGTTCCGCCATAAAGGCTTTGTTGGAGCAACAAACTCATTCTTCAACTCACTTGTGTGTGGGTAACGAAGTACTGTTGTTTCTGGCCATAGGTGGCGCCAAAGAGAACGAAACGGAGATCTTTGAGATTTTCACTTTAATGTACTTGATATTCATGTACTCTTTTTCCCCTATACCCCAATTATTATTTTAAATCAGCATTCACTCTTCTGTCCTCCAAATAAGTTGAGCCCCAGGCTATTGGCTGCAGTGAACTAGAGTGACACCCCAGGATGGGAGTGCCTCTAATGTGTTACTAAAGGGCAATGGCACTCTGACTGGAAGGACAGGAACCCTCGTTACAGAGGAACAACAGGCTGAGTATGGAGGAGCCTCACAGGCTGTGTCTCCCGTCTGAGAACTGCAGAAAGGTGAACAATGGACTCATATAACCGACAGCACTTCCAGGGACATTTAGGAATGTAGGAAACCGGAAAAAACGAAAACACACCTCCTTGTTACACACACACACACACGCACACGCGCACATGCACACGAGAGTTAGTGCTGAATAACATTATTTTTACATCATAGCTTCCTGCAGAATAGGGAGTACAGGACTAAAGTACATTACCCCAGAGAGGGTAAACTCAAGAAGGTCACTTACACAGCTTTGAAACCCGGGCACCTTTCAACATCAGTGTCTGTCTCTTTAATGATTACAGCTCACACTGACAGTAACAGCTGGGATAAGCCCTGTCATTTAGGTCTTGAGGAATAAATACACCAAGAATATACACCCATTTGAGTCTGTAATTGTGTGTGTGTGTGCCCGTATGTGTTTCAGAGAATGGACATTTCTCAGCGTCATTATATGCCAAAGATGTCGTTCAGGGCGGTTAACATTTCCATAGCATTCTCTTAAAAAAAGCTTACTGCAAATAAAAATACAAATGGAGACCTTTATCACGCCATCTCCCTATTTACCTTTTTTCAGGCAACGTCATGATTAGATCACAGCATTAGCTGTAGGCAAAACAAAGCAGCCACTGGAGCAAATACGAAGGTAGGCTACACCAACTATCCAAACTATGTTATCTTGCTGTAATGTTGAGCACCAGAAGTAAAGCATTGTCTGTTGTACACCTAATCTCTATGACTCAACACCACAACCGTCATTTGAGATTAAGACACAATTGAAGGGGGCATTACTGGGGAGAAAAGAAACACAATATAGAAAATAAAGTAATAACATTAACTTGATTATGCGTCTAAACTTCTGACACTTTCTTCGATACCATAGGTAAAAACTGAACACTAGCCTCAGTGTCCTAACCTCAATAAACCGTAAAAATAAAAACACTTCATAAATGCTAGGATAGAAGACTAGTCTAAGGAAAACAACCATGCTCTCAAGTTAAAGTTTAATTGCTGGACATAAAATAAACAACGCAATTTAAAGAAAAATAGCCTGAGTTTGCTACGCGCTCAGGGATTCTGCTGCCAAAGTATGGGATTGGCTTATGACATAACTAAAATACATCCAAATGACTCCTGGTCAAACCTACACTGATTGGGGGGGTGGGCTTAAGGGTAGGGTGGTAATTTGCCCCCTTGGCGTTTGCCCATTGAGGGTTGTAACCTGTATCTAATACATGGCGTTAGCAGTGATTGTACTGCACTGACCTCCTTAGCTCTGTGATGAGCAGCACAGTGCAGGGGATGCCCAGAGTCATCAGGGACAGGGAGTTGACCACGGGTTTGACGAAGGCCAGTCCAGTGGTGATGCCCGACAAGATGCCCACCACCACCTTGAACCTCGTCCTGATGGAAGGAGAGAGAAAGCCATTGTTCAGTGTGTGTGCGTGTGCGTGTGTGTCCCATATACAGGACCACCAAGTTCAAGGTTTATGAGGACATTTGTGACCTCACAAGGACTTGGCCAATTCCATGAGTGGTTAATGTCTCCTTATTCTTGCATCTGACGATCACATGTTGGACATTAATATTATGAATATGTGTAGCCTCACCCGGATATTTGCATAAACATTTGAATATATGATAAACTTTCAATGTAACATTCAGTGTGCAGAGCATTAATTTGAGCTAAAAACTAGTTTTTAGCCATTTTACTTACTTTATTGTGAGGCACTATCTCCTATTAGGCACTTGACTACACTTATAACTCATATCAAATTCTAACTTTATTGCAATTTGCAAGTACAAGTATTTTTATTTAAGGCTGCGGTTAGGGCAGTCTTGCTGGCTCAATGACAATGGAAAGAGAAGTAAAGACATGTGATGCCGTTTTATTTAACAGCTGTCAACGGTTTTTTTAACAGATCTATAATTAAACTGGACTGCAACGCCACTGAATCCCAGACATTTAACAACAGCACCCTACTGAGAACTCAAGAAGTTGTGGTAGAAGTAATTGTAGTAGTACTACTGGTGGTAGTACTAGTATTAGTAGCAGTAGAAGTATACGAGAAGCAGTAGTGTTTATAGTGGTGGTAGTAGTAGTGGAAGATCCCTTAGCAGCTGATCTTTGCAAGCAAAATGTAGGCTACCATTGCAGCCCAATGACAACAGTAGTTTCTATTGCCTTACAAAACACACATTTAATTGTCAGCATTTGCCATCAAAACAGAGGGCTACTGTATAGATTGGTTGACTGTCTATGCAAAGTGTGTAGGTTATCCAACAAGATGGACAATATATAGCATCATGTCTCACACTATAGAGTAGCTAAATGTCAATGAAAACGGTGCCAGTGGTACAACCCAAGGTTGTTCCTGAAGTTGTTCAGCAGAGTCCTGTCCTGAAACTCACCGGTCCTTCCTAAACATCTTGGGGAGGTATCTTTTGGGGAACCACATTGCTATGGCACACATCAGCACCCACAGGATGGCCAGCTCATCCAGCATCTGGCCCAGAAAGCTCAGAGTGGCGTGGAAGTATGTGGATCCGATACCTGGGGAATACAAAAACAGCACGGAGAAAAAAAACACAAAAGCATACAGTTTATGCTTTTACATAAGCTATACAAATGAATGCAATAAACACAAGTAGCGCTCTAAAAGAAAAAATGACTAACAAAATGGCCATGCAACGTGCATCACTGCAGTGACAACCATATGCAAAGACTAAATCAGATTTAATGCAATACTTATGCCTAACGATTCTGATCTGCTTGTGTACTGTACTTTACTAAATGGTCAAAATAGTATTATAATGGTTTACTTTGAATTTAGATTCAAGACATAGAATGGTTTCATGGCATAATGAGGTTTTCTGTGCCACATGTTTTTATCAACAGGCTGACAGACTTATTGTTATCAGTGAGAACTGTTTTCTTAAAAACCGTTACAGGAGATTGTATTGTTTAAAGGAATTTTCATCGCTGTGTCCTGCTGATCTGAGACACATGGCCCCACTCACCCTGATAGAAGTTCACGGACAGTCCAGTCTCAATATTATCAGTTGGAATGGAAACAAAAATTGTTGGTGAAAAAAAGTAAGAAATAAAGAGAGCAATGGCTACTTCGACTATGGTGCAAAACATAGACTAGATGAAATAGGGTGTACTTTTAAGTGTTCAACTTTAAACATTAAAGCCTTTTTTTTTTTAATCAAAATAAGAGTATGTGAATGTCTATTGGAGTTAAAGCTGTTTTGTTTTGATAAGTGACAGTTGACAAGGCTGTCATTAAAAGGAAGACACCTTAGTAACTTTATGTTATACAACTATGAAACCATTCCTGTTTGGCGAGAGCGACTCAGACGTAATCGATGGGTGTGGGACAGAATTAAAAGAGACTTAATCCGCTGTCTAGTGCAGAGGTCACTTGGCCAACAGACGCATTGTTCTCTATTGTAAATCACTTCTCCTAATCCGATTTTAAGACCTCAAAGTGTTGGCGGTTTTCACGAACAGATGCAGAAATGTCCTGTCTGTCCTCAGTTTTTCACACGCACCCACACACACACACAGAAGATTGCACTACCACCATTGCCAGTGTGGCAATTCCCTCTATGCCAGCTCTCTATTGCGCTCGTTACTATACTCACTGTCTTCTTATCAACCAATACGTTTGTTGCAGGTAACAGAGGGCAGTGATCACAGACCAACAGGTAATTAGAGAAGCTAGGTGTAAACTCAAATCATTTAGTAATGGTATAATTAATAGGCTAGGTTATAATTGCGTTAGACAATCGAGTTGACCATAAGTGCAAAGACTGCTATGGTCAGAAATAGGATCTATTAATACAGTTTATTCAAGCCCGTGTAAACTTACCAACGACAACTAGAAGACTCCATATTAGATATATCCCACTGTTGAAATGGGTTGCATATTGGCGGAATAAGCACATTAATAAAGGTGGTAAAACAAAAAACAATATGTTGCTGATCTGAAATGGCAAAAGGGAAAAAAAAGTGAGCATAGATATATTGCCAGAACAGCACAAAAGGATGAGCCTCCTTTGCCGATTTCAACATAGACAAAAGGAGGAGAGAAAAACACATCAAGGGAGTGCAGCTTTAACTCAAGAGAAAAAACATCATCGCTCTTAAGAGTATATATACTTATGCTGCCAACTTCTTTTGAAATGCATTTGTAGCATAACACAACTTTAAAACGCCATGCGGTGCAAAGAAAAACAATCCGCCGGTAGCATACATGGTTTCCAATAAGAATTATGTAACAGACTATAGAAACAAAGATTGTGTCAAACAAAACAAGAACAAATCACAGCAGAATAGAGGGAGAAGAACAACAAGTTAGTAATACAGACCGTGTTGTAAAATTCAGCAATGCTTGGATAAATAAGGTAATTGCCTTCACACCAGTCCACGTCTGAGCTACCAGCTTGCAACTGGTCCCAAAAAATGAGATTAACGTTGGACATGTTACTGCAGTGGACAGCGCAGAGGGTCCTCTGCGGTACCGAGTAAATATCAGCGGTGAAAACGCAATCCCGAGATCATGTACACAGGACGCGGCGTTTGATAAACATCCAGACGTATGACATAAAGAAGAAATCGACGTAGGCGTGCATTTTATACCACGGTCCTTCCGAAAGCCACCGCGTCGTGACGTCTTTCTTCCGTGCAATGACAGCCGGGGATCCGCTGCTCCTCTCACCCCTAGGAATGCGCAGGCGCAGATGGCCTACGGCTAAAAGTAATGTTTTTGTTCTAAGTTATTTAGTCTAGTTATTTTTGTGAGTAATCGATGTCCTACGTTTAGTAGCTGATTAAACCCACATGAAGGGAAATGTAAGACAATAGGCCTATAGTAAGTGGTTCTAATTTAATTATGGTGTTGATTGGACTCCAAATTTCCAAATCCATTTTCAAACGATCTTTTTTTAATCATATTTAAACATTAAATATTTAAACATAAAAAATGCTCAATAAAAGTGGTAATAGATATATTATGGTGCGTTATGTCTTATTATGTTTTGTATAATTGTTATTCCGTGCTAAACGTTTCAATGTATCGCTTCATCCGTGTTCTCGCGATACTAACTTGAGCCTATGTGAGACAACGAGGCGGACGTCCGGTCTCTTTTCCGTGGCGGACCATCGTAGGGTCGGCTAAACAAGATGAAGGTACGAAGATTGCTTGGAATTGTAGCAGCTTTTGAAATCTTTTTTTCCAAAAATATTCATAAATAATCAAGCCCATGTCTCTAATATTTACATTCGTGTACCATGTTTCCTGATAAACTGGTTTTCTGTTGAAGATGCACATTGATTGTTATAGCGGCTAGTGGTGGCTAAGGTCTACCAAACATGGCTGCCCACTGTCGAAAAATGTGCACATTTTCTGTGCAATGTGCAAAGTTAAACCTACAGCCTATTAATTTAGGGTTTCACGCGTTTTCTCCATCTTAGTTAGTTAAATATATAAATATAGTCGTTTTCAACAAGCCGGTCAAATGTTAAACACCGTCAGTTCACATTGACTGCTATGTTAACGTGATTACTCACATTTGCGCACAGCCGTCGATGTGGCTACACCGAACCGTGTACACAATTCCGTCGGGCCCCAACAGACACTTGACCCCCGATGTGTTCATTCCTTTGCAGCTCAACATCTCATTCCCCGCTACTGGCTGCCAGAAGCTGATTGAAGTGGACGATGAGCGTAAGCTGCGTACATTCTACGAGAAGCGTATGGCAACTGAAGTACCAGCCGACCCCCTGGGCGATGAGTGGAAGGTAAACCTCCTTTTTTTTTATATATATATATATATTTTTATAAATATTGATTTAACCCTTAGACACCAGTGCCGTAAAACTTTATGACAAACTATTTTACACACAGGTTGGTTATAATCCTATGCTAAACCACCACTGCGTTGCATTTTACCTTAGACTTTTCAATGTGCAACACTGAACATTGTATCAATGACTGAAGTTTCTGTTTTGCAATATATCACAGGAGCTGGCTCTTAATACTGTTCAAATATGATATCCCATGTTTCTCTTTCTATGGTTGCGTTGTGGCATGTTATTGTGCTGTTCTAACCTCTTCTGCTGCTACTCATTTTATGACTGATACTGATGTAGGCTCAATGGGCATCTATAAGTCTAACTCATGTAGTTCAATTAAGTATCTACACTTAAAATGTTTGACAGAGCTTTGCAAATAAGTGCACTGATGGTTCAGCTTCAACCTAAACCAGCGTTTCTCAAAGCTAGGGGTGCATGGAGATGGGATGGAAGGGTGTATTTGAATTTGGGGGGCAGGCCATCACTTGATTATACCAAGGGGGGCTTGACCAAAGATGTTTTGGAACCGCTGACCCAAACCTACTGCACGTCCTCTGCCCTCAGCAAAGTCTTATGTTTTAGTCTGTATTGATCCAATATCAGGTAACTAACCTGTCACTTCTGTCCATTCCCCCAGGGTTACATGGTGCGCATCAGCGGCGGTAACGACAAGCAGGGCTTCCCAATGAAGCAGGGTGTGCTGACCCACGGCCGCGTGCGTCTGCTGCTCAGCAAGGGCCACTCCTGCTACCGCCCCCGCAGGACCGGCGAGCGCAAACGCAAGTCTGTCCGCGGCTGCATTGTGGACGCCAACCTCAGCGTCCTCAACTTGGTCATCATCAAGAAGGGTGCGTGGCTGACTTGTGAAGTTGTACTAGTGCAACTATTGGCACTTCCAATCTATAAAGTTATTTAGTTCCTTAGCGGTTGAGTTGTGTAGTGTTGTAATAACATGTGCTCGGAAGTAGAGCGAGCTGTTGTGGAATTTGTGAACGCGATAAAGTGAGTTTTACTTGTTGGATTGTTTTTTGAGGTCGTTTGCCCAGTAAAGTGTCGCAATGTTCGACAGTGACTTTGTGGTAACTGACATTCAATGTCAAACTATGCTGGTGCTTAACAGTGCGTAGTCTGTTATTGTTATCGTCTGCTCAGTATGGTGCTGTAATGCCATGCGTTCATTAATTATAGATATAGGTCTAACTTCCACTCTGTCTGATCTTGTGCTCTGATATAATCAGGTTATCATTGAGGTTGTACCTATCCGCCTAAGAGTCAATGGTGTATTGGCTATTTTAATGAAATCCCTTTTATCTAATGTGTTAAAGACTTGATGTAGCTCCTTCAGCCGTCATTCGACTCAATTCGTTGTTGTGGCACTCCAGTAGACCCTTTCTGATTCTTCCATAGTCATTAAGGGGGGACAGTGAGTTGCCATAGTAACTGCAGAGCTGCCCAATCAAATATGACCAGACCCGTCAACCATGGCTGGTTAAACTGTGCTGCTTTCTCACTTGATGCATGTCATTACTGTATCATATTGTAGTACTTTACTTTACATTGTACTTTATGACCATGATGGTTTTCTTGTAACACCTGCTCATCCACTTGACTGCAGGCGAGAAGGACATTCCCGGCCTGACCGACAGCACTGTCCCTCGCCGTCTGGGGCCCAAAAGAGCCAGCAAGATCCGCAAGCTCTTCAACCTGTCCAAGGAGGATGATGTCAGACAGTATGTTGTCAGGAGACCAGTGACTAAAGAAGGTGAGCATTCATTTTGCTTGCTGTTTATCTTTTCAAGTGAAGTATTTAAGTGTACAATAGGATTCATATTAAGTGCTTGGTTGCTCTTTATTGGGTATACTGACAATAGTGGGGACATGCATTTATGAGGTCTTTTGTAGTAAACACACAGCCCAGTACCTCTCCGCTGCCAGCCAAACAACCTGGCTCCTAGCCTATCGTCCCCCATACTTCATAAAGTGGGTTGTAAACAAAACTAGACCCAACCAGTAATGTTAACGGGAATGGGAAGTCCAACATGATGGTCTGCTAACCATGTCTGCTTGTCTCTGGCCAGGCAAGAAGCCCAGATCCAAGGCCCCCAAGATCCAGAGGCTGGTGACCCCCCGCGTGCTGCAGCACAAGCGCCGCCGCATCGCCCTGAAGAGGCAGCGCACCCTGAAGAACAAGGAGGAGGCGTCCGAGTACGCCAAGCTGCTAGCCAAGAGGATGAAGGTACGAGTCTCACCTTCTCACTTCACCTGTTGAACCGAGTATCTCTGCTTGGACCCTGGAGGGGTCCCAAAGCTTGACTTGTCTTTTGAACGGGAGTGGGGTTTCAATTTTGTTTTACACATTTTGGGCTGAAAGTCTATGAATTTGTTAGGTTTATCTTTTTTTTTATCATGCCGATAAGTCCTTGCTGTTTATTAGGGCTCAGGTATTAACAAGGGGTTATGTGGCCATTCCCTGCCCATTCTTAACTTCCACAGCTAATCAATAAGGGCAGAAATAATGTGTATTCTGTCAGTGTGCTACCAGTTTGTTAAAGATAATTGGTCACATGTTTACCTCAACCGGCTGTCTACATACGTTTTTACTTATTATTTCTTGTTTGTGTTTCTTGTGTTCCACCAACAGGAGGCTAAGGATAAACGCCAGGAACAGATCGCAAAGAGGCGTCGTCTCTCCTCCCTTAGGGCCTCTACATCCAAATCTGAGTCCAGCCAAAAGTAAACTATGGAGTCTAAATAAAAAACATTTTTTGCTGAAATCTTGTGTTCTTGTCTTCAGTTCAGGTTGACTCTAAAAAAGGTTATGGTTTTTGAAAGACACTCCTAGGGAATGGGTTGCTTTGGTGTGAAAGGGCATTCTTTGCATGACGTATACATATTTGTCGATGGAAGAAAAACATTTAAGTACAACTAGCTTATCACCTGTGAGACTGGTTTCCCTTCGTTGCTACAAAAGAGATAGGAGTGGGATAAGGTGTTGTAATAAAGCACTACCGTCACAATGTGTGGGAAACAATTCTCTTTGTTGGGTACTATTAGAAAATACAGAATGATGTGTAGTCCATTGTCAGGGGGGCTTAACCAAAGGTACAATAATGAACCGCTAATGCAGTACTAAACATTAACAGTTAACTAATGGTCTTGTAATCATTACTAATGATGCCCTAACCCATCATGTTAAAGGTTTTTAAACAAAGTTTGTTAACCCTTACCCTACTAAATGAATACCTTTTAACATGAACACCATTAGTAAATTATTACTACAGTTATCCTATTAAATGCTTATTTCTGCATTAACAAACATTAAGTAATGGTTCATTATTGTACCATTTTAAGTCACCATTAACCGCTGCTGACCCCTCACCCGCAGCACAACTACTTTGGCTGACATGGTCTGATGAAGCCCCGCCCCTGAACCCAACTGTTACCCTGAGGCATGCTGGGAAATCTATTCTGATTTAACTCTGGTTCCCTCCTCTCGGCCTTGTGCGCGCACACACACACACACACACACACACACACACACACACACACACACACACACACACACACACACACACACACACACACACACACACACACACACACACACACACACACACACACACACACACACACACACACCTCATATTGAATAAAAGGAGTAAATATGCACACTTTTCTTTCCGCTGCCTTTGTGACTGATGAGACGATGTCATCCTGTGACCCACCCACCGTTATAAATAAGTGTTCCTCTGAGCCCCCCTGGGAGAATGTTTCCAGGTGGACGGAGAAGAAGAAAGGAGACCTTCAAATACGTTTGGTTATGGTAATGCTTAGGATATAGCAATGAAAGTAATAAACGTCTGCAGTAAACTATTCTGAATAGTTTATCTATCCCACCGTGCCTTGACGTCTGCATATGTTCCAGTTACCGGCTACCCTCATCTGAGGCTTTAGAAAACCTAAGGGAGCTCTGCGCAGGTGGCTAATTTGACGGATCTTGATCACCCACCAGTCAGAAGACGACCCTTTACCTCAGGGACCCAATTGCCCTATTACTTAATTCAGTTTATATTTTTGGGTGGAGAGGTCTATTTCATACATATAGTGGCAATCTTGAGGATCTCCAACGATTTCCATTTAAATGAATGTCGGTTAAGTCACTGAATGAGTTAACAAAATGGTTATTGAGGCTATGGCCCACCGATGCAAGCCTTTCCATTTGCAGTATTATGAACTTGGGCTCAGTGCCTCATGTTCCAACACTGATTGTCCCGCCAAAAAGGGAAGGCGGATCTACCGTAACAGACTTATTCAACTCACTTGTGTGAGGTGGCGTATTGTTTTTTGTAAGCCTTAGGTGCCGCCGTAGACGTTCTGGAACTATGAACAATGCCGCAGCATTTCTAGTACAAGCTCTTGCAGTATTCCTGAACTATGAAAGTAAAGCAATGCAGATTTGACATCTGTCGTTCTACAGTTGAACCCAACCCAAAAGAAACGCGTTTCCAAACTTCAATGCATAATATTTTAATTTTAAGACAATTTACACCTCAGTGAAAAAACAACAAGACCACAAAATAAGAACACCATCTACTTGAACACTATTTCACGTGCTGCATTACTGGCGTTGGGTGACGGTATCTTAACATGCCTCTTTCTGTGCTTTCCATTGCTGGAGGTTTGTGGAAGAACAGGGCTGTTGCCGGGGGACAAATGCTTGACAGGCGTGCCATTAAGGGCAGTTTTGGGTGAAGTCGGTCGTAGAGGGGGCGTGTCTTCTTCGCGTATTGCATAGATGAGAGTGTACATCTGAGACACAAAGAAGACGGCAGACATGAGTTGCTGTTGAATCTGCTGGGGCAGGTCTTGAAGGCTCCATGTCTGGCTTATCAACCCAGCCAGCAGTTGCTCCATGAAGTAAGGGGACTTGAACACCAACTGTGGAAGAAAATAAAGAAACATTCAGATGTGATTTGAACAAATGAAGCTGTGGAAGCTAGGGGCCAACCTCTCTTTTTTTTTTTTTTTTTTACATGGTTTATTGTGTGGGCTACTCGGTAGGGTAAAGGGTGATATCCAGGCCGTCGATGATTAGTGGGTCATATCTTACAACTCCACGGGTTATTTGTTTTTGCCAATTGGTTAGACTCCTACCAGACCCTGTTTTCATTCAAACCATCCACCCCTGAACAGTTTGGCTGAGACCTAAATAACAGTGGTTAACTTTAGAAAAAATAATTACTGGACATTTTCAGTGGGGCTGGCATTACAAACAATGCACTACATAGGGTCTAAAATCGCCTACTACTACTACTACTTTGGGGCTTTTCAGTTTGAGAAAATACCTCCTCCATGTGCTGCTTGACTTGGGCCTGGTACCCACTGAACTCCAAAGTCACGCCAAAATGTTCCTGGAAAGATTTTTGTTTTGGGGTTACAGCTTGAGGATATATACATGTCTGTATATGGGCCCATTCTCAAGCAAATACATATATTTATAGGCCATATATATACGTATTGATTTTCAGTGCTGTTATGCAAGCCTGAACTGAATAAAACAAAGATGGATTATGACTCCACATGCTGTGGATTCTCTATAAAATATTTAAACAATTGAATTAACAGGGAAACATTGAGACTTGTTTAGACACGTAATGTAAAAAGCGAAGTATAGTATAGAGTATAGAAACCTTTACATGGTGCAGTGTAATCTGAATGCTTTGGAAGGTGCTCCTCAACATGTGGCCAGTCAGAGAAGCCACCAGCTCAGCTCTGCTGGTGCTGACCAGGCCAACCTCAAGGCCCTCCACACCCCCAGCCTTCTCATCTACAAAGAGAGACATGATAACAAAGACAGCATTCTACGTATACATTCACGTCTCCCTGTTTACACTACAATTAGAAATGTGTTGTACACAAGAGCTAAAATGAAGTGCAAAACGTTACAGTCGCCGTGCATGAACAAAAATGATGCCTTCGCGGATGGCTCATAGGATTTGGGGCGTGTCCACGCTCCGCAAGAAGAGTGTGCAAACTGCATGTTTACAATGTTGGGGCGAAACGGCGACTATTAATGCCATAGCCGTGCGTGGACTGGCCAAACAGGGGACCTGACAAAAAAGGCTTGAGAACCACTGCATTATCGCCAATGCATCTGTCCGTGTTACATTAAGGCCACTGAATCTGTCCATGGTAGGTTAACACCACTGCATCTGTCGTTGTTGCCTTAACGCCACTGCATCTGTCCATGTTACATTAACACCACTGCATCTGTCCATGGTAGGTTAACACCACTGCATCTGTCGTTGTTGCCTTAACGCCACTGCATCTGTCCATGTTACATTAACACCACTGCATCTGTCCATGTTACATTAACACCACTGCATCTGTCCATGGTAGGTTAACACCACTGCATCTGTCGTTGTTGCCTTAACGCCACTGCATCTGTCCATGGTAGGTTAACACCACTGCATCTGACCATGTTACATTAACACCACTGCATCTGTCCATGTTACATTAACACCACTGCATCTGTCCATGGTAGGTTAACACCACTGCATCTGTCCATGGTAGGTTAACACCACTGCACCTGTCCATGTTACATTAACACCACTGCATCTGTCCATGGTAGGTTAACACCACTGCACCTGTCCATGTTACATTAACACCACTGCATCTGTCCATGGTAGGTTAACACCACTGCATCTGTCGTTGTTGCCTTAACACCACTGCATCTGTCCATGTTACATTAACACCACTGCATCTGTCCATGGTAGGTTAACACCACTGCATCTGTCGTTGTTGCCTTAACGCCACTGCATCTGTCCATGGTAGGTTAACACCACTGCACCTGTCCATGTTACATTAACACCACTGCATCTGTCCATGGTAGGTTAACACCACTGCATCTGTCGTTGTTGCCTTAACACCACTGCATCTGTCCATGTTACATTAACACCACTGCATCTGACCATGTTACATTAACACCACTGCATCTGTCCATGTTACATTAACACCACTGCATCTGTCCATGGTAGGTTAACACCACTGCATCTGTCCATGGTAGGTTAACACCACTGCACCTGTCCATGTTACATTAACACCACTGCATCTGTCCATGGTAGGTTAACACCACTGCATCTGTCGTTGTTACCTTAACGCCACTGCATCTGTCCATGTTACATTAACACCACTGGTGTCGTACCTGCGGGGGGAGCCATTTGTTCCATCAGGGCCACCGACATGCGCAGTGCAGAGTCAGACCCGCGACTCGCCACATCCATCCTCGTCACGAGTGACAGGTTAGCCCTGTCGCCGCCAACGGCCACATCACCGACCGTCAACTGCACCTGCATCTTCCCCACGGCCCATGTTATACTGTTCTGCACCAGGTGCATGGTTCCACTGCCTATGATGCTCATCAAGTCCTTCACCTCCAGAATCTTGCTCCTCGCATCAGCAGTGAGCTAAGCCAAGCAGATGGAGGGAGCAGAGTTGTGGGCATGTTTTTGGTAACCGTGAAATATAATGGAAAGGAAGGAACCTGTTCACCTGTTCTGTTGGTTTCTGAAACATGGGGAATGTGTTCTCCAGCCAATCCAGTCCTCTGCATGTCAGGTCATTCACAACAACAACTATATTTCAGAGGGGGGAAACAAACATTTAGTTAGGATTGGATGAATAGAAATTTATATTTATGTTTGACTCAAATACTTACTCATTTCACAACAAGACAGAGTTCCATAACGATGTAAAGTGTGATTGCTCATACAGGCATCAAAACACTGTCTTAAGGAGTGGTTTATATTGTCATGTGATGCGACACTTTCCTTGGTGGCTTGGTCGTACAAAGATCCAGTTATAAAATGTTTGTCAAGTTTCAGCTAAAGACATAGCTTCAACAAAACCAAGGCTTACTTTGGGGCTCCATCTTGTGGAAGACAGGCGAAAATCTGTCGTACGCTACAGAGGTGACCGAGATCACACTGCTTTCCAGCAAACTGCAGGCGGATTTCACGCTCGGGTGGTTACATTTAGTGTCCGAGTAGTAAACGGTCAGCAGAGAACAGGCTGAGCGGACGATCGGTATCTTGGCCAACCGAAGAACTGCACTCTGTAACGAACCACAGCATGCAGTGTTAGGCTTTTTACGTACGGAAAACACGGACGATACACGAACAATGCACTTCCAACGGCTGCCACGGCTTGATTGTCCTCACCGGAGTCGTGCGCTTCTCATTTTTCGTCATGTCGCCTGCTTGCACCGTGTTAGAATGCATCGCGGGTATCACAGTCACCAAACTACACCAATATCGTTAGCACGTCAGCGTGTATGTAAGATCCACAGCAAAGTACCCGGGATGAGGTTGGAGGCCCTAATTTAGGTTATTCTCTCACCTGTCCAATTTCTTTTCCCGCGGAATCCTACTATCGCGATATGTCAATTTAATGGAAAACAGCCATGCCCGGGAGCCAATACAACGGCCAGATCAGCGAATCTGATTGAAGACGGACAGAGTGCACTTTTGAGTGAAAACGAAAAGTGGTGCTAGGCTACATATGAGAGTTCGAGCTATACACTTATAGCTCATTGACTTGTTATTGACTCTGCTATTTTATTGTTGTTGCATGAATGGAAGTTTTGTATACACCAAATGAGCCCATTTAGAATGTAATTAGCCTAATTGCCAAAATGATTCGGCCTTACGCCCACTCAGTTGTCAAATCCGCACATTGACGACGATGTCATATCTATTAAGCTTACACTGTGAAGTGGCTTGTTGTCGGCATTTTATGTGTAGGCCTAATTTATTAAAATCGTGTAAACATTCCCATTCACAATACACCCATTGTGGTATATATACAGGTACAAGCAACGGCGTGAAGTGATTAAACCTCTTTGTAAAACAGCCACTTGTGGTTTTCATTTGCCCTTGGTGTAGAACGATGACATGCGGTTGAGAAATGCTACAGAAACACGCTGACGGTACCGTATCCCCCCCCCCCCCCCCCCCCCACACACACACACACACACACACACACACACCCGCCCCCCGTGCAAACAGCACGTCACAAAACAACTTCATATGCAAGGACAAGACAGGGGAACGAGAATGAGTTATAGTTTTGTCCTGCGGTAGGATCAATATTCAGCATGTCTGAAAATGGCCACCCGCCAAAAAAGACCAGAATGTAAGAAAAATAATAGTCCTAAGTTATGCTTTGTATAATAATGTAAACTACTAATTGATAAATCCATCACGATAAAGTGTTATTTATAGGCTTAAAGCGTGACGATTTGGCATCGGGGAGGCACGCGTCATGCAAGCTGCAGACATGATGTTTGTCCTTGGTGCTGATCAGCGTTGTGCGTGAGCGATGTGTTTCCGTTTGCATGCGTCCATAGATGGCTATGGGCGCTAGGGCGGTTAGGTCTCGCCTACAGCAAAATGCGAAATACAAACGCACGTGTAGTGGGTGGACCTTGCGTTCACGTGGCTCTGGCTAGCAGCACTGTGCAGCTGCATCATCCAGAGCGCCAGCATCCACCTCAGCAAGCAGGACATCATGGAGGTGGAATCTGCAGAGTAAGTAGGGTATTCAAAATGTCTGTGTTTGAGTTCTAGGGTTGGATCGACGTAGGTGATTGCGTTTTTTAATTGAATGAAAATGCTTTTTTTTTTGTTGCGTTTTTCTTATTGGTTTGCATTTTTCTCTCACAAGAGAAGTGGGGAAACACAGCCAGATGACATCAAATATATAATTTTCTATTTATTAGATTTAAATCCTGTGGGTCTCACTTAAGGCTTTCGTTATTTAGTTTTAGACATGTATTTCTTAACCTGTCTGTACCTTCTTTCTCTCTTCTGTGTCGCCACATTTACCAAATTATTTCTGTAACTGTGAAACATTCTTAGGAGTAATTAAATGGTTAGTTGGCCTGTTGACCCGCCTGAACTAAGCAATCTTCACCATCACTGCCTGTGTCTTTATCCGGTATTTCTGCATGTAAAATAATTTTGTTGAGATCAAATATGTTGATAGTCATCTTTGTGTCATGACATCAAGTGACCTAGTTGCCTATAGAATTGAGTGTGAATTCAACTGCCATAGCAATAACTGATATAAATTAAAGGTAACTAACAATGTCCATGCTGCACGCCACCTAGATGGCTGCCACACTCCACCTAGGCGGCTTTTACTGGGCTCCTTCATAACAAGGACACAGGGTGGTGATTTTGGAACCAGATTATTGCATAGTTTAAGTAAAATGATACAGAGCAGGAGGTGTAACATGTTGCCATGTAGGAGATCTCCTGAGTGTGTGTGGTGATGGTTGGTTGAACCTGTGCACATTGATTGAGCAATGCGCCACAGGTGTGCAGCCTCACCCAGCCCCAGAGTCCAGTAAGTCTGACTCGGGCCAGGTGAGGCTGCTTAAACCAGCCATCATCCACACATATATTCCACAGTCACATCTTCAAAAGTAAAAAAATAACAACATTCAAAATAGACACCGTCACCAAGAAAAGTGTTAGTGATTAAAATCTGAAGTGAATGGTTAAATTGATGATAAACAACTGTTGTCATAACAACAGTTGTCATAACAGTTCCCCCCCCCCCCCCCCCCCCCCCCCACATGGCAGTGTGATCCGGCTAATCATGCAGTACCTGAAGGAGAACCAGCTGTACCGGACCCTGAGCACCCTGCAGGAGGAGACCACCGTCTCCCTCAACACTGTGGAGTCCATCGACAGCTTCATCGAGGACGTCACCAGGGGACACTGGGACGCCGTCCTCCAAGCCATCCAGTCCCTCAAGCTGCCCCAGGACACGCTAGTGGACCTCTATGAGCAGGCGGGACATTTAAATGGTTCTTTATTAATCCAAGGCAGGGTATGCGAGTGTGGAACAGTGTAGTCAAAGATGCTTTTCTCCAAAGCCACTAAGCGTAGTTTATACTCGCTGTGAGGCAGTCAGTGTGCAGGCAGTCCATGCTCTGCCATGGCTTTTATAGGTGGCGTTTTGCTGTAAAGATGCAGAGGGTGCACAGTTTGCCCAGGCTGCTTGTGTAGCTTCACATTTTCAAAGTGGCGCGACAAATCACCGTTTGAACGCGAGCGGCCGGGATTACGTCGTTCCAACAAAAGAGTTGGTACATATGTCAAACATTTGGTACCTACAAGACACACAAAACACTATTCCAAAGAAGGAAACCCAAGAAAAACACCCACAAATATGGCAACATTTAAACCAACAACACTGCAATGATCTCTCACTCACTCACTCACTCACTCACCCACCCACCCACTCACTCACTCACTCACTCACACTCTCTCTCTCAATCCCAGGTGGTATTGGAGCTGATAGAGATGAGGGAGGTGGGCGCTGCGCGGTCGCTCATGAAGCAGACGGAACCCATGCTGCTGCTGAAAAGGAGCCAGCCGGGGAGGTTCAGACACCTGGAGGGGCTGCTGACCAGGGCCTACTTCGACCCCCGGGAGGTAAACACCCCCACAAATCCATTGTGTGTGTGTGTTGGGGGCCACCCGTATGCCCCACACTGTTCTAAATGTGGTGGTCCAGGTTGCCAGCAGTCGGTAATGGTCGTTGACGGATAACAGTTGCCAACGGTCTACAACAGCTAATGGTGGCTAATGGTCATTAACGGCTAATGCATGCTAACGTCAGATGGATGCTAACGGTTGCCAATGTCCACTACGGGTCGTGGTCGCTAATGGTCTGTTAGAGCTAAAGCTGAATAACAACTGAAAAAAAAAAGATTTTGCGGCTGGCAAAATAAAATTACATCATCGATAACTTGCCGCAATTTCCCGGAGGGATGGGGGACACGTTGCTAAGCTCTGAGTAGCGAAGCGGATCCCTGCAAATTTTCGCATACTTGCTCAACGGAGGAGTGTGATTTGGGCTTAACAGTCACTAACGGTCGACAAAGGGTGCTAATGGTGGCTTAAGGCTAACTGTGCTCTGCTGCCCCCTGCAGGCGTATCCGGGCGGCAGCGGGAAGGAGAAGCGGCGGCGAGCCATCGCCCAGTCTCTGGTGAGGGAGGTCAGCGTGGTGCCACCCTCTCGCCTCATGGGGCTCCTGGGGCAAGTCGGAGTGAGTAAAGGACCCCTTCAGATATCCTTCAGATATGAGGTCTAGACTCCTTCATTGTCCTCTCAGATAAAGGTCTCTAGCTAGACTCCTTCATTATCCTCCTTCAGATAACCGGTCTCTAGCTAGACTCCTTCATTATCCTCCTTCAGATAACCGGTCTCTAGCTAGACCCCTTCATTATCCTCTCAGATAACCGGTCTCTAGCTAGACTCCTTCATTATCTTCTCAGATAACCGGTCTCTAGCTAGACTCCTTCATTATCCTCCTTCAGATAACCGATCTCTAGCTAGACACCTTCATTATCCTCTCAGATAACTGGTCTCTAGCTAGACTCCTTCATTATCCTCTCAAATAACCAGTCTCTAGCTAGACTCCTTCATTATCCTCCTTCAGATAACCGGTCTCTAGCTAGACACCTTCATTATCCTCTCAGATAACCGGTCTCTAGCTAGACTCCTTCATTATCCTCCTTCAGATAACAGGTCTCTAGCTAGACTCCTTCATTATCCTCTCAGATAACCGGTCTCTAGCTAGACTCCTTCATTATCCTCCTTCAGATAACCGGTCTCTATCTAGACTCCTTCATTATCCTCCTTCAAATAACAGGTCTCTAGCTAGACTCCTTCATTATCCTCCTTCAAATAACAGGTCTCTAGCTAGACTCCTTCATTATCCTCCTTCAGATAACAGGTCTCTAGCTAGACCCCTTAATTATCCTCCTTCAGATAACAGGTCTCTAGCTAGACTCCTTCATTATCCTCTCAGATAACCGGTCTCTAGCTAGACTCCTTCATTATCCTCCTTCAGATAACAGGTCTCTAGCTAGACCCCTTAATTATCCTCCTTCAGATAACAGGTCTATAGATAGACTGCTTCATTATCCTCTTTCAGATAACAGATATATCTATAGCTAGCCAAACATTGAGGCTATCCCACAGACAATAACCCTCCTCTTTCATATATTTAATATCCTTTTTCAGGAATCACATTTGAAAGGACGTTCATTAAAAAAAACAAAAAAAACATAGTGAGTCATGCATCACTCAACACAGCCAGCCTCGTATTCCCGGGGGAGTCTGGATTCTTTTCTGTTGTGGTCCTCCTGCCCCTACAGTCTCTGAAGCTGCAGAACCAGCCAGACCTCCTGGCTCCAGACGTTCCCGAAGGCTTCTCCACCCTGTCTCCCTGCAGCGATGCAGAGAAGACCCCGGAAGAGGAGGAGAGCTTCCCAACACAGCTCTATGGCCACATTAAGGTAGTCGCCAGACGCTGGACAATACAATGTGTATGTATGTGATGGGTTGTTGGTTTTTACTTCATTTTACTGTCATTGAAACTGCTTTTGTGGAGTTTATCTTTTTATCTAGTGGTTAGAGTGTTGGACTTCGAACCCCAATGTCCCAATGACTCATCCTACTGATCACGCCATGGATCGAAAACGCACAATAGAATTCATGCAAATCATCTTTTCACTTGGACACACACACACACACACACACACACACACACACACACACACACACACACACACACACACACACACACACACACACAATTACTAATTGCTATCCTCAGCTGAATGCGCTCTAACAGTTTCCAGATGGAGCTGCCTAAGGTCCTGTGAGCAAGGTTAACAGATCCAGCAGATCCAACATGGCAGCCTAGCTTACACCACCATCGTGAACTTATTTATGGTTAAATGATCATCATCATCACGAACCATCACAACCATCATCACAACCATCATCATCACGCGCCACCACCACCACCTTCTTCATCATCAGATCAATGTTTTCCTAATTGTGTCAGTAGTAGAGCTTTATAAATCTGCTTATTAAAAGCAGTTAGTGAGTAACTTCTAGATGTACTTTTTTTAACGTAGTTTGGACCGCGGGCGCACGTGGAATGTGCACGTTTCTCCCCGGACGGGATGTACTTAATCACCGGCTCGGTGGACGGCTTCATCGAGGTGTGGAACTTCAGAACCAGGAAGATCAGTCTGGTAGGCAGACGTTTCCATTTCCAAGTGCTTTTCATTTGATCTTCACGGATCATTTTATGCCAGTTAATTACTGGGTGTGGGTGTGTGCGTGCATGCATGCGTGTGTGTGTGTGTGTGTGTGCTCGCATACTGCGTGTGTGCGTATGTGTGGGTTGGCGTGTGTGCGTTGGCGTGTATTTGTGTGTGCGTGCTGCGTGTGTGTGTGTGGGCGTTGGCGTGTATTTGTGTGTGTGTGTGTGTGTGTGTGTGTGTGTGTGTGTGTGTGTGTGTGTGTGTGTGTGTGTGTGTGTGTGTGTGTGTGTGTGTGTGTGTGTGTGTGTGTGTGTGCTTGCATACGTAGGATCTAAAGTACCAGGCCCTGGAGAGCTTCATGATGATGGACGCTGCG
Organism: Lota lota; assembly: GCA_026745465.1. NCBI lineage: Eukaryota > Metazoa > Chordata > Actinopteri > Gadiformes > Lotidae > Lota > Lota lota. Next base: position 1,010,783 of record JACYXH010000409.1, on the reverse strand, counting down.
GTTCTCTGCCTCGGCTTCAGTCACGACACGGAGCTCCTGGCCACCGGCGCGCAGAACGGCAAAATAAAGGTCATCACTTTACCACAACTTGTTTCATTAAACTGTTGTGTGGTACGTTGTGAGTGTGGTGGTCTCTCCTCCATGGTACCATCTTCGGGACCGCAGCAGCTTCTCGTTGGACTAATTAAGCAAAGTTACCACTCTTATTTTAATCTCTTCATTGTTCTGCCCGGTTACCATTGTGATGTTAATGTGATATTTATTAGGTTTGCTTCATCGACCGGGGATTGAGGTAATGGGAATGTGTGTGTGTGTGTGTGTGTGTGTGTGTGTGTGTGTGTGTGTGTGTGTGTGTGTGTGTGTGTGTGTGTGTGTGTGTGTGTGTGTGTGTGTGTGTGTGTGTGTGTGTGTGTGTGCAGGTGTGGAAGATCCACAGTGGGTTGTGTCTGCGCAGGTTTGAGCGCGCCCACTCCAAGGGGGTCACCTGTCTGAGCTTCTCCAACGACAGCAGCCTCATCCTCAGCTCCTCCTTGGACTGGTCCATCAGGTGAGCAGCCCACTGGGTGGAGAATAACACTGCGGAGCAGGATAAAAGAGAGTTTGAACGATGGTTTACTACTTCCTTACTCTAGTTTTACACTATTGTAATGAAGTAGACAGTAATAAAACCCAACAGTGTTCTTTGTATAATATCTTTGTTAATATAAAGACAATATATGTTCTGTAGAATCATTTACAGTAAGTTACCGAAGCCCCTTTACCACATGCAGTCTTACCCTGCAAAGTTCCGGAAGAGTTCCCGTATGGGATCGATATTCCAGGACATCTGCACCGGCAATTTGCCCGTTCAAGACCTGCCTGTCCAAGCCATCTGCTGGACTGTCCCTTGGTCCTTCTATTCCGGCACTGCTATGTGCCAGAAAGGGCGCAAGACGGAAATCTCCCAGAACGTAGCTGCATGTGTGAATAGTGTAAATCACTAGCGGTGCCTTAAAGGTTAACCCAGTAATTTACCGGGAACTATGTGTGAAAGGGGCTTAAGTTATTTCCTGTGAAAATCTCAGTACAATGTTTCCAGTGCATTGTTATGTTTGGTGAATGTGTATGCATGTGTTTATCTGTGATCTGTGATACACCTGTTAAATCATGTGATCTCTTCCTCAGTGTGTGTTGCTAACAGAATGCTCGCTAAGGTAATGCTTCATTTTAAGCAACTAAATGTAGTCTTGCATGTGTGCATTGCCCATTTGCAAATGGTGGAACTGCTTTGGCTTCTACGACTTGCTTTCCAGTTTGGCGTTTCGTCACACAGACACACGTACCTACAGAAGGGCTAGATAATTCTTATCCCCACCTGAAGGCGCGCTCACAGTTTTCAGATGGAGCTGACCACAGTCCTGTCACCCTGAGCAAGGTTAACAGTTCCTGCAGATCCAACATGGCAGCCTAGCTTACAGCCTAGCCTGCAGCATCCCTCACTTTTCTCCTGGTCCCATAATAGTCCATTGGTACCATAATAGATGTATACTCCTTTCCTTTTTAGTTTTCTGAATTTGACAAAGAAAGACACACACACACACACACACACACACACACACACACACACACACACACACACACACACACACACACACACACACACACACACACACACACACAGTCTACAGATTATGTAATGTGGACAGACATTTTGTTTTACATGCACGCTGTACCTGAGCGTCAACACACATAGAGGAACTAATGCATCTCTCCCCCACTCCTGCTCAGTGCACACACACACACACACACACACACACACACACACACACACACACACACACACCTTTTGTGTGTGTGTGTACTGCAGCAAGAGCCCATGGGCTGGCTGAGTGGGAGAGCAACAGACAGTCCATGTGCGCCTGAAACAATCAGAGCTGCAACATGTGCCTCGCACGCAGTTCCACCAGATCTGTTCCAAACCGCTGCTCCTTCACGCTAAATCACCAATGAAGGGGGGAGGGAGGGAGGGAGGGAGGGAGGGAGGGAGGGAGGGAGGGAGGGAGGGGGGAGATACAGAGAAGGAGGAAAGGAGTGGGGGTGAAAAAGAGACAGCAAGAGGAAGAGAGAGCATGGAGAAAGAGAGAAGGAGGGTGAGATAGAGAGAGTTAAATGTTTGTCGTCCATATTGAGGTGCTTGAGCATATCTCAAGTCAGTTTATAGGTGCTAAAAATAACATCCACCCATCAGTGGGTGTTTTTCAACACGATCCTTCATGGCTCCCATCTGGAGGAAATGCAGAGTGGCTGGTGTATAGAAAAGAAGCGGCTGCTTCTGCTGTACACTAGAGTTCTTTCTCTCTCTCACTCTCAATCAATTGGTTTCCCCAAGAATTGCTATTTAATAATTTATTGAATACATTGTTTTTATGTCATGTTTTATGTTTCTCCAGGATCCATGAGATGCGTTCCGGGAAGACGCTGAGGAAGCTGTGTGGTCACTCGTCCTTCGTGAACGACGTGTCCTTCACCGAGGACGGCCGTCACATCCTCAGCGCCTCGTCCGACGCCACGGTCAAGGTAGTCCCTGGTGTGACGCCGGACGCTAACGCGACATGGCCGTAGTGCAGTGTACGATGTTCCACATATCACCATAATAACGTGACATGTCACTTAACAGAGTTCCGTTGCAAAGACATTAGTGATAGTTAATGTCCGTATTGACTGTTAATATCGGACGTTGCTATTGTTTAATGTCATTATTATATAATGATATTAACGCCTCGCGAAGCCAGCCTAAATCTGGCGAGCTCGCCTCTGGTTTGAGTACGGTCTGGCTTGTGTGACGCTACCAATAGTGTATACAATGCCTACAACGGTGCACCCCTAGGGATGTCACCATTTGGATCATTCCAGATCTGGAACACAAAGACGTCCGAATGCCTCCACACTCTAACATCGCTGTCGGGCCCGGACACCCCGGTCTACAACGTACTGCCGCTGCCCCAGCACCCGGAGCTCTTCTTGGCCTGCACCCACTCCACCACCGTGCTGGTTATGAACCTACAGGGCCAGGTAGGAGGGAGGACCTCTAGCGACCCACACATGCAACCATCATGTGCCACGAGTATCGCTCTACAAGTCCTCATCGAATGATGCTGAAAACGCATGACAATAAAATGTCCCATTTCCATGTGGATTTGCATTCATATTAGTATTCATATTTTGTCATTGTAGCAACGTCCAATGCTACACGCCACCTAGGTGGCTCTTCTTGGGCTCCTCCAAACAAAGGACACAGGGTGGTGATGTTAAACCGGTTTATTGCCAAGGTTGCGTATAATGATACAAACAGATGGTGCTCCATGCTGCCATGTAGGAGATCTCTCTCTGAGTGTGTGCGGTGATGGCTGGTTGAACCTGTGCACACTGATTGCTCAATGTGCAACAGGTGTGCGGCCTCACCCAGCCCCAGAGTCCAATCAGTCTGACTCGGGCCAGGTGAGGCTGCTTAAACCAGCCATCATCCACACACACTGCCACAGTCATGTTTTTTTTTAATTACTCAAACCTCATGCCATCCTGCCATGTGCTGCTGTTGTCCAGGGTTCTCTTATGCTATATTGTTACGTTAGTATTTTGTATTCAATCTATCAAATCCAGAACATCATTTATTTTCTATTGACGTGTGTGTGTTATCTTTTAGTTAAAGTCCTGTGACCTGGTGCAAGTGATCTTGGTCTCCGTCACTCCACTGGACGACCTTGTTTGCCGAGGTGCCCAGGTGATGAGTACGAGACCCACCGTCTGTCCCTCCTAGACGGTGAGGACGCTGAGCTCCGGGCGGACCCAGGGCGGGGAGTTTGTGTGCTGCACCGTGTCTCCGCGCGGGGAGTGGGTCTACTGTGTGGGGGAGGATCGCGTGCTCTGCTGCTTCGAGCTGGCCACGGGACGCCTGGAGAAGACCCTCATGGTACGTCCTGTCGTTAGCCGCCCGTGGCTTGCCACGCTCGGATAAGATCACAGAATAGCACAGGTTGTCCCTGGAGGTCTGCTACGTTCGTCTTTCAGAGGCGACTGAACTTTGTCCACCAAGGCCTCGTCTGACACGGGCCTGGAACGCATTGCTAGTCCAGAGCCATACTTGGCTCTTGCAGTGATTGCAAATTGGTGACCAACAAGGCTGAACAAAGATTGTTCTTTGTCTTTCTTTCTTTCTTTCTCTCCCCCCCCCCTCTTCCCACAGGTCCATGAGAAGGATGTGATTGGCATCGTCCACCACCCTCAGCAGAACCTGATCGCCACGTACAGCGAAGACGGGCAGCTACGGCTGTGGACGCCATAGGTCATCATGGCTATCCCATTGTAGGGCTGCAAACGAGCATAATCTTCCTCTGCATTGTCAATAATCTATTGATTTTCTTTGAGATGACGACTTTGTCATTCATGATGCCAAATTAATCACAATTTACCAGAGCTCAAAGTGATGTCTTGAATTGAAAAAGCTTATTGCCAAGAAAATGATTGAACAAAAACAAAAATTGAATGTTTGGTAATTATTGAGCAAAACGATAAATAAGTTATCAAAATGTATGTGATTAATTTTCCATCGATTGACTAATCGAGTCAGGTGCTATCACATCGTGGTGTATTGTCAGCACTCACAATACCAACTACAGTTTAGATTGTGATTGTCGGTTAGTTGTAGGCTCAAGATATGCATATAAGTGGAACACTTATCAGTGGGCATAAACACTATCAGGTAATTAAAGGCAGATCCATTATGGTTTGTAGTACTTTTCTTAAAAACAAATAATTGATTTAAGGATACAGATGTCACATACATAGATATACATTACATAGTCGTGTCGTGTTTTAATTGTATGCTTCTTCAGTAGCTGTACCCAGAGGCACCTTAAAGGTGCTGTTGGTACAATATAACCCTGATTATTCGAGTGTAGTTTGTTAGAAATGGCCTAGCCATCCATCATTAGTAAGTGAAATGCGCTGTGAGAATATCCGTTTAGAGTTGACTGCGGTGGGTTCGGGGAATCCATCTTGCCTGTCAATCTCAGGTGTTTGAGTGCAACATTTCTCAATGGCGGAGACACGGCGGGAGGGAGGGAGCAGAGAGGGAGGGGACGTTTTTTTGGTAATTAAGTTTCATAATCTTGCGCTTCTCTGCTCTTACTCTTTACGACTCTTCAATCTTACCTACAGCATCTTTTAATAGTGGAAAGAAATGTCAGTATATATTTAAGATATCCTTGCAAATATATCACTATTGTTTAAAAACCCTACTTTAGATCAACTAAAGTAGCAACTGTGTGTTTTATATTATCAGTGGTTATGTCGTCTCATGGTGCTGTGTATAATTAATTGACATGTCTTCAAGAGAATGCCTTGTGCACACAAAGTCTGTGCCATTACACAGTTAGGTTAGATCATTACTGTATCTTGTATATTATGTACATATCATTGGATTTGCTAGTCAGTATGTATACTGTACATAACATTGGATTTGCTGGTTAATATATATATTCTGTACATAACATTGGATTTGCTGGTCAGTAAATATATTCTATATATGACATTAGTTTATCTGGTTAGTGTGTATATATATATTCTGTACATAACATAAGATTTGCTGGTCAGTATATATTCTGTGCATAACATTCGATTGTGCTGGTCAGTATACATATCTGTACATAACAACTGATTTTGCTGGTCAGTATACATATTCTGTACATAACATTTGATTTTGCTGGTCAGTTTATATATATGCTGTACATAACATTAGATTTGCTGGTATACATATGCTGTACATAACATTCGATTCTTCGAACATTCAAAAAAAAATATTATATATATATACTGACAAGCAAAAAAAAAAAAAAAATTATATATATATATATATATGCTGTACATAACACTAGATTTCCTGGTCAGTATATCTATTCTGTACTTAACATTGGATTTGCTGGTCAGTCACCATGATTGTGAATAAACATTTAGTAATTGAGCTAGGTGTCTGTCTCCCTACCAATGCATATTGATGTGGCCATAGGAACTGACCTCTAAGTGAGTGTGTGGACTGTTAGCTATTTTCTGACAGTGAACGCTGACCACACATAACTTGCTTGTTCATAGCACTCAGATGAAAGTCAAATATGTGGACCAAAAAAGATTTATTTCAACAAAAAATGTTTTTGCATAACATGCTCTTTAAATTGATAAATTATAAACCATGAACAAATAATTGGTCCTTTATATTGGCAGACAATGTAAGACCATTTATGTGTTAGCAGTATCCCTGACAACCAGATTAATACACACCAGTCTATAAGAACAATGAAATGAAAAGGCAGTCCACCATACAAGAACAACAGTTGTGTGTATTGAAATGTTGACAAGAAAGCTGCATAAAGAGTAGCGCAGGTTTAAAAGATAAGGCTAAGTCACTCCAGTGTAGAACCACATTTGGAACCGGAGTCACTCCAGTTGAATAACCAGATTTGGAAAAGACTTAAACCTCCACCATTTGGCTTAGACACATATAGGTAATATAAACTTTCATTTAAATGCAATGCTCTCTACTTTTTTTAAGTCCATTATTGGCAATGGCTGCAAAAACACCATCGTTCCAATGTTGCTATTTCACACTAATTCCTCAATTGTCGCAAGGCAAAAATACACGATCATATTTTTCTAAAGTGATGACCGTCCTTCCTTCCCTGCTTCGTTACATACAATTGTTGAGTGTTTAATTTGATTTTGCTCGTAATATTGATTAGTGATTCTTACCAAGGGAAACATGCCAAATACTGTTAGTTTCACAGTTGTTTGCATATAATCACTGCAAACATGTATTCCTTCTTATCATATGCGATTAATGTACTTTATTATCTGCATTTAAAAAAAAAGAAATGCTACTCCCATATTTGTGTAATTGATTGTTAAATTTTATGCTTGATGTTTACAAAAAGCCCTTAAAATGGTACAGCAGAGCAGGGGGGGGGGGAGTGGGGCTTCACAGATAATAAACTGTACCATTTATCTGTTATTAAAAATATATATTAAAAACAAGAACACATTGGCCTCAGGTTTAAGGTAACCAATTAAAAAAGACACCTTTCTGAAACCACGACATCAACCCTCTGCTGCTTCAGCCTGCTTACACAACAATCATGAAATTAAAACTACAAATCACTAAAAGAGACTACAGGAAGTCCTTTCTCCTAATGAAACCTTTCTTGTTCCTCCCAGACCAAGACCCTCCTCCACTTCACAGAGTGAGGGTGCTGTTCGCACTATCCACACGCTGGAATGCTCAATACTGACCTGCACACTCACGACCTTGTCATAGACATATAAGGAACATTTGGCAGAGTGGTGCACCCACAATGCACCACAGCGGCGACATCTATCGTCTCGTTTTTAGCGTGGGATTGGTGCGGTAAAAGAGAGGCCATTGAATGAGTCCCGTTTGATTTAAAAACGTCACGTCACAAACACGTCACCCGACAAGTGTGGAAGAACCCTTGGTGCACTGAGCACGTCTGCGAAGGGCCAACCTGAAGACGTCCCAGTTACGTTTCACAGAGCATTCCCACTCGACACTTACACTTTACACCAAAGTAATAAGAAACCAAATAAAAGTACACAGAATGCAAAATACAGAAAGTGCTTCACTTGAATCACGGCTTGGACCTCAGACGTACGGGGGGGAGGGGGGAAGTTGTGGGGTTGGTGGTAGAGGTGGTCGATTCAAGGCGGGCCAGGTGGGGGCTTTAGGAGGTCTGACACTGGACCCCGCCGGCGCTGGGGTAATCTTCCTCCTCCACGTAGTAGTGGCGGCTGGGTCGCTTGCGGTTCTCAAAGTCACAGTCCTCCAGGTCTGCGTAGATGTAGAGGTCGTCGTCCATGCTCTCGGGCTGCTCCGCCTCCAGCTTCCCCGGGAGGTAGGCCTCCAGCTCCTTCAGCTTGCCCTGGGGCAGGAAGTTGGCCTGGGGGAACACCACCTGGGGGGTGGGGGAACCACACACACAGATTAAGAATTCTGCTGTTGGAGGGACCTGAGACTTGAGTCACTTAGAGAGGGATCTGAGTGTAGGGAGATAGACAGAGACACCTATGTACCAGGTGGACTCTCGGTACAGAGTTTTGGTTTTGTTTTGGTCCGAGGGAGAACTGGGTCTGTTCTAGCTACTGAGCCAAACTACCATATATTTCTTTTGGTACTATTTAGCAGATATTTATCCAAACCTACTTTGGACAAAAGACATGCATCTTGCTAGGGGTGCCAACATGTAGACTGCCGTCATTGGGGTTTGAACCCACAACCCATCTGGCAGGGAGTCCAACACCAATACCGCCAGGCTATCCTGACCTCTAGAGTGTATTGTAGGTTGAATGCAGCGATGCTTATGACAGAATATTTAAAGAGCAAGGAAAATCAATGTGTTTTGAAAACAGTGTTGCACGCGTGTGGTGCAGACTGAAGAGGCTGTTCTGTACCGAGAAGTGAACGAGGAGTCGTCCCTTCTCGAAGGGGCGGCGTTGCATTGGCATTCCCTCATTCAGGACACACTTCTTGTCTCCGGGCTTGATCAGATCCCCTGAGGCACATGATAAGAGACACCGTTTAGCCGCAGCATAAACAGGAAGACCCACCAAACATAGTGGAGCATAGATGCACATTTTTACAAAGTTAATTCTTTCCCCCAGAAAGGGAGAGTAAACAGACCACATGAAAAATACAATGAAGAGGCAACTACAATCCTAACCAAATCCTATTAAATATTTACTACTCATTTTATTTACCATTTAAAGTGGCAACCTCAAGGATTTTCATGTAAATAAATGTCAGATAAGTCTATCTAGAATGAGGTAACACAATGGTGATGGAGCCTACGGCCCACAGATGAAAGCCCTTGCATTTGCAGTATTATGGATGATACAAACTGGGCGCCGGTGGAGACACTGTTTGTATCTCTGGGATAAATTAAAGCTTATTGCCAAAGAGAACGAAATGGAAATCTTTGAGGTTTCAATTTCACAATTTAGATACAGAATTCAGATCAAGGTAAAAAAAAGACCCGGTAGGGGTTAAGGACTTCTGTGTGGTTTGTCTGAAACCTTTGCGCACACGCCATGCAACAATGTTAATGACAGTTTTAAATATATACGTCTGTGCAACCTACACCACGTGTCATTTTACCAAATTTACACTAGAGATTGATTTGTTGACCACAACCATCCTACCCAACATCTGTGGATAATAGATCGCAAACTAAAGTCAACCCTTTTCTCAAACAATAACTGGTGAAAACAACTCCTATCCTGTGTATATTAATGGAGTGTAACAAATACACAATTTCAATGGTCATACAGGGTTGAAGCTAAGCTCGGTGAGCTGTAGCCTGCAACCGAGAGGGGCATCTCCGCACGTCAATTCACCAATCAGTGATCCGCAACATCTAGGTTGGGGTTGCGTGGCTGTCGCAGACGCCTGGTTGTGTTGCTTACGTGCTGCAGTTGGCCGAGCCTGTAAAGGACTTCAGGCATCTTGCTCAAGGTAGACTAGGGACCTGAGGAGGCTGGAGGCCAGTTAATTTCAGCTAGACCTAGTACCTGGATTAGAGGTGATGAGGAGGATTCTGTTGTCCAGCGTCTGGACGGGCTTCTGGAAGCCACACAGGGACTCCACCAGCTGGAGCTCCATCGTCATCACCAGGTCCTGTCCTTGTCTGGTGACATCAGTACAAACAGAACTGTTAGTCAACTGATGGTTTCACACTTCAGAACACAAGACCGTCCTAATTCGCCGTAGCACTTGTAACAAAGAACCCAAAATACTGAATGATCTATGATCTATGATCTACATCTCACATTTTGTTTTCCTCTGGAACGTTAAACGTTAAATATAAAAAAAAAATATTAGTTAGGGTTGGCATTCATTGAAATACGAATCAATGAGGGAAAAACATAACTCGCAAGGCTATGCAACGCTTAATGAATAAGACTCAAATGTAAACACCAGTAAATGTGTGCATAATAATAAGTGACCTGGTGAAGCGAGAGTGTTCTCTCTGGTCCAGGACGATGATAATATCTCCTGGCTCCAGCCCTGGTTCCTGATCCCCCTCTCCGTGGAAGACCACCTTCTGGCCATCCTTCATCCCTGTAAGGACATAGGCATGCTACATGTTAGGCGATACTCTGCTGGTGTGTTTAGCGCCACACATTGGGCTATACTCTGCTGGTGTGTTTAGCACTATATAAATTATAACAATAATTGAATTTATAGATCAAGAATAAGCATAAAAGCACTTTGAAATGGATTCTAAACGAGACTGGAAGTCGATGCAGTGAAGCCAAAATAGGTGTGATGTGTGAGAATCACTTTCTCAGTCGAGCGGCTGAATTTTGAATAATTTGGAGCTGCTCAGTAGCTCCAGATTATTGGGGGTATAAGAGCGTGTAGCATTGTCTCTGTGTTATGCAAGGACAAAACTGATCTTATTTCAGATTCTCTGCTTGGCGCTACGTGATACGCCCAACATCCCCTCCTACCTTTGTCGATGTGCACCTCCAGGATCTTCTTTTGGCGGACGATCTTGCGGCCGCCGCATGCTTTACAGCGGTCCTTGTGGCTGATGCGGCGACCCTGGCCCTGGCAGCTGTGGCACACGCTGGACACCTGCTGCACCATGCCCAGCCCCAGCTGGTGCAGACGCACCTGCATGCCCGTCCCATGGCACGACATGCACATCTCCACCGCCCCCTTACGGCCCCCCCGGCCTGGACAGAGGACAGAGAGGAGGACAATGGTGAGCGGCTGGTGTATTTTCACGGCCTTACTGCGGCCTCTTCCGATTAATGGAGAACCTGCTTGGATGACTCAATGTGACCCATTCTACCAATACTGCTACAGTCAAAATAAGACTTGATCCCGAAAGGGGACTTCAGGTGTTACAGCAGCAATGGCAGCGCATCAAACAAGAGAAGTAAAAGGTGGAATACCAGTAATGTAAACACATCTATGTAGCGATGGCAGTGTGAAGGGTTGGGTGGTGCTGGAGTCACAGATGGTGCTAGTTTAGTATTTAAGAGTAATGTCCTCCTTAGAAGCGCAGGGCTCACCTTCACATTTCTCACAGATGGCGTTCTTCTGGACGGCCAGTTTCCTCGTGGCTCCGTTATAAAGATCTTCCAGAGTCACGATCAGCTGATGAACCACGTTCTTCCCTGGAGGTGGAGCAGACGTGAGGAGAAGAACAAGAACATTCCAATAAAAGATGTAGCCCTTACCGAATTGTTTACACTGTTTAACTCTCAAACAATCAGAGATATGCTTGATTTTCTTGATTGACAACGTGCTTATAAATACGTCACACACAAAGTTATATTACCAAATGTGCGCCATAATATGGTAATTCTTTAAAGTGAAACTCTTATGACAGGGCAAAGGTCATGTACGTAGTAAGCATTCAAGCTAGTTGAAAGAGTTAAGACACATTTCGGCAGTAATGATACAACACAAAAACAAGTAACAACGGTACTGATAAATCAATAATAAATACAATACACAAATGATCCGACAAGATAATGAACTCAGTAAATCCTATATGTATCCAAGAATGACGACACTGATAGCGATCTTCTCGTACCTCGTCTCTCCCGGTGCATCCGCCCACCGCCTCCGAAGAACATGTCAAAGATGTCCATGGGCGACGCAAAGCCACCCCCGCCGCCACCACCCCCGCTGCCACCCTCCTTGATGGCCTTCTCACCACCCCGGTCGTACACCTCTCTCTTCTGGCTGTCCGACAGCACTTCGTACGCCTGCGAGATCTGCTTGAACTACAAAACACACACACACAAATATATGTATACTTGTAAACATACAACATACATACATAGAGTTAATGATGTATATTACATGTAAGAGGTGTTCTGTCTGAACTTCATAGAGGGGAAAATCTCTACTCTACAACAAGTTTCCTCTTAGGAAATTAATTTGTTTCTGTAGGTCATTTATGATGCATGTATGGAGGGTTTATGTTCATTATAAATAATGAGACATGGCGACTTACTCTCTCTCCCTCGGTAGGGTTTTTGTCTGGGTGGTATTTCAATGCCAGTTTGCGGTAGGCCTTCTTCAGCTCGTCTGCTGTGGCATTGGGCTGGACACCCAGCATGTCGTAAAAGCCAGTTTCTTTGACCATGATCGCCTTTAAAAAACGTACCTACGAAGTGGCACACACGTTAATATTGACTGATATTGACATTTCATGAAAGCCTACCCTGATCTCTCAACCCTAGACACACCACCACGACATTATGACTTGAATACTTTGTTTAGGCCTATACGGTATTTCACAATACATAATGTCATGACACAGTTGTAACTTTGTGATGTGCTACTACAGCTAGGCTACAACAACCACACCAACATCCGCCTCGTATGTCCCCCGTCCCATCCTTCAGACACACAAACAAACACACACTTTAAGGTGTACTTCAAACCCGGGGAAGTGTAATTCAAACCCGGGGCGGATCAGGTGGGTGTCCTGGTGATTGTGTAACCCTGCGTGTATGTGGTGATGCTAGTAGTGCGACTGGTACATTTCTTCAGATACCATTACATTCATCATTTTAAGATACGCAGTGTGTTCTCAATAGGACACCTTATGTCATTTATAAACTAAATATATAGATATGGTTTACCCGTCTCCCATACCCCATGTTAGCTGAAGCTAACATAGATGTTGTGTTATTATGGCGTCACCAACGACTATTAGCTTCCGGCCGGCTAACAAGGCAGTGCAGTTAGTGTCATTAACCGAACCACAACCGACACGAACACTTTATACATTATAATGAGATTGTAAATTGTTTACCTGCTAATTTAAATCGATGCACATGGAGAAGAGTAATGGACACTGACTTGTATCGAGACGACTGCCTTCTAGAACCTTCAGTAACCTGAGCAACCGCAGGAGCGCACGAGATGAACCGAAACTAGTGACGAATGTTTAACGCGACACGCGTGAACAAAACAATTGTCGAGCAGCGTGCGCTAGTAATTTGCTCACCCGCTTTTGTAAAATCATTATAAAATGCCTATTTGCTGGCTTATCAGCAAAGAGGGAAATCATGAACCTATACAACTCCCTCACCATCAAACAGTTACGTTGGGCCGGGGTCCAGAGACGACTATTAAAGATAAAAAATGTTCTAGACATCAAGGTATTATGTAAACAGCTACTTGCTGTGCATGTACACACAGTTTCCACACAATGTTTTCTCCATGCAAAGGGCTGTAAGCATGACATTCAGTACATCTCAAATGCGTTAACTCATGTATATGTTATTTGTCCTGGACTAGTTGAACTGAAAGCAGATTGCAACAAAGGATATATCAAAGTTAAACAGGTAAGATGATAACGTAGATATATAGATGTTAGGGCATGCTATGTCTTGTCTCGTTTAATGATCATTCGTCTCGTTAGTCGAATGTGTACTTGACAGAAAATAACTTTTATTTTACGATTTTAAAGTCATTATTTTCGTTGTCTTATAGCATAACTAACCAACTATATTTAATTGAAATTGTTCACCGTTCATTAACCAAATGTCCCCCTCGTTTTCTCATATCATAGCTGGGTGCAAACCCCACCTTTGTTGACTCTGTTGTGGTGGGCAAAGGCATGGAGGTCAAGATGGAGCCTTGGCAGCAGCTCCATTTTGTTAACCAGCTCTACCCCTACACTGTACAGTTCAAGCAGGACCTCTCAGCAGAACAGCCGCCTGCTAAGAGACCCCGGGAGCCAACCTCTGGGGAAACAGAGAACAGTAAAGAGGCATCAAACGTTAAAGTAGCGAAACAGGCTAACCACGCGCCGTCATCAGGCAGAGAGTCTGCTCCATCAACCAATGTAAGCTGGCTAGGTAGCTTAGCTTAAATTCTCAAGTATCGTTAAGTTCTTAAGTTCTCTTTGTATCGACATAGAGATGTTGGTGCTGTGTTTTCACCGGATGCTATGACTGGAGATGGCCAATGGCATCATCATATATGGGCAGAGGAATCTCTTTACCCTCTTAAAATCGAAAAATCTCACACTTCTGACAGGAAAAACCTGGAATGTGGAGCAATGGTCTCAAGGCCACCATGCAGGACCCTAAAATGCAGGTAGACCTTTTTTATTTTACTTTACAAAGTTTCCATAGCTTTCTAATGTACCCATGTTTTGTTTCTCTTTACTGACGTCCAATGCTAATAGCCGCTGGTGTCTTTCCGTTTCGAAGGTTTACAAGGACGACAAGGTGGTGGTGATCAAAGATAAGTATCCCAAGGCCCGCTACCACTGGCTGGTCCTGCCCTGGGAGTCCATCCCCAATATGAAGGCCCTGCGTGGGCAGGAGCACTGTGAGCTGCTGAGACACATGCAGCAGGTGGGACAGCGCATGGTCACACAGTGCAAGGACGCCCCTGCTCTGCGGTTCCGGAGCGGCTACCACGCCATTCCCAGTATGAGGTGAGATTTAGTCCCAGCTACTTTACTGGTTCGGGTGCACTGGTCCTGTCTAGCTTAGTCTTACAAATCAGACTTGAGATGAATATCTCAAGTCTGATGGTAGACAAGTTGAATCTGGAGGAATGGGTGTTACACTTTCTTTCACTGTTTGTTTTGACCAATCAGGTTGCTAGAGGCGGGGATATGTGGGATCGGCCAGCAGTCATAAAAGTGTCTGTAGAGGTTTCAAATCAACACCGTGTAGACTGGCCAATGTATAAACCTGCTTCTAAAAGTTAAATCCACTCGCGTACGTTTGTTTTCCTGGGTATAATATCTCAGTAACAGAACAGGAAACAAGGCATAACTCTGCCCCTTGCCCCCAACATAAGTTGAACTTAACTGACTAATATACGATTATTTGTGTTTTTCGCCAGCCACATTCACCTGCATGTCATCAGCCAAGACTTTGACTCTCCTGCTCTGAAGAACAAGAAGCACTGGAATTCCTTCACAACCGACTACTTCATAGATTCTCAAGGTGAGGCTTTTAATATTGATGCACATAGTTTTTGTTGTTTTTTGTTTGTAGGTACAAGTTTAACATTGTTCTGGTTTTAATGTACAGATGTGATCCAGATGCTTGAGAAGACTGGAAAGGTCACGGTGAAAGAAGGAACCAGTGAGTTGTTGAAGCTTCCGCTGCGCTGCCACGTGTGTCATAAAGAGCTGGCCACTATTCCCAGTCTGAAGGAACATCTCAAGACTCACCTTTCTGTCTAAGAACACTTCTTAATGCAGGCCTACAGTTGGAAAATAAAAGCCCTATGGTTGTAAAAATATTATTATTATTATTTATTTTTTCAAATGTTATAACAGTCAGGGATACTGAGAGCTTGAACTTGCAACTCTACTTTTGTCATTTTCTGGTTATTTGGTAAACTATTAATGTTAAGAAAGCAAAGCTCTCCTGATGCCAAGACACCTTTGAGACCTTGTTTATATATTCAGAGATATTTGATTGTTTTTGTTCGATTTAACCGGAGCATCTTGTAGTTTTACATTCAACCAGTGGATGTCTGCACTTGTTTCAACTGCTGAAAACGTACTTAAACTGTTGTACAAATAAAATAGTGGGGATGTTTTAACTGTCCCTCTTACAAGCGTTAATGTATTGTAATGTGTGTCTATGTTCCCAAGTATTTTTTCAAAAACAAATGTTTTCTAAGTAATGGTTGTAATCTGTTGCTTTGACAGTGGAATGTATACTATCCTTAATGCATCTGTCTAAATACGACAATGTAATGATGTGTCCACACATCAAACACCGTAGCCCTCTACAAACTATGGTGCCATTCCAATACCAAGATCACATCTGAAGATTTGTATTCTAGATTAATAATTGTTTTTATCTCTGAATGAATTCTGACACGTCTTCAACGTGGTAGATTTATTCAGAATGCATTCACTTGCTTTATGTTGTCAGTATGATTAAAGTTTGATTATCCTACACCAGATGGTACACAAAAGGGTGCGAACTGAGAAATAGCCTATATCTTTTGGAGCCATCTTTGACATGCGATTTCCTTGTCTGGTATAGTTTGTCTCCATCTAGTGGATATTTTTTCGAAAACTTGATGTGTGTAAACGTTACTTATCGTCATTCTCAAACCAGAAAACGTTTCTCTCGGCAACAACATAACGAACAACATAACGAAAATGATCAAAGACCTAACCCTTTGAGAAAACAAAATGTCATTGGCCAGTACGGGTATCGAACCCGCGACCTTGGCGTTATTAGCACCACGCTCTAACCAACTGAGCTAACCGGCCATGGCATCCGAACTGTTAACAGAGTATATCAAGGTTAAACCTGGTACAGTTGTAATAGCATATGAAAATATTTTAATGTCACTTTAGGATACACAATTTGCAGTACAAACAGAGTAGTAGTAATATTTAAAACAACACCATACAACTGCTAAACACAATAAAGTAATCCTCGATCTCGTTGTGCCAATGCTAAAGAATATGAGGTTAACATAGGCAGAAACACAGTAGTGGAAAAAGTCTGGCGCATGTGTGCAACAATAGATCATGCATAAACCAATGGACTGTTAGCTTAAAATGAAGCCCATGTATCATCATCTCCGCCAGCTGAGCTCCAACAAGTGGTTATCTTTGGGTGCCATGAGGTGTTCCAGTGAATACTGGGCATCGTCCCCTATGTCTTGGAAGAAGTACTCTTCTTCACTCTCGCACTCGGCTCTCTTAGCTCCCTGCGAGCAGTCTTTGGATTTGGTCTGCTTCTGTTCGGTGCTGTCACTGCTCTTGCTGTCCTCTGAGCTGTCGCTGGCCGCACTGCTCGTCCCGTTGGACTCCCTGCTTTCACTAGACACCTTGCTTTGGCTGGACTCGTTGCTTTCGCTTGACTCGTTGCTTTCGCTGGACTTGCTTTGACTGGACTTGCTTTCGCTGGACTTGCTTTGGCTGGAGCTGCTTGGCTGGAGCTGCTTTGGCTCGACTCCTTGCTTTCGCTAGACTTGCTTTGGCTCGACTCGCTGCTTTCGCTGCTGCTGCTGCTGCTACTGCTGCTGCTGCTCTCGTTACCTTTGTGGGCCTCCGTGACACCAACGAGGCGGTTGGTGTTATCTGGCACCTCGGAGGATTCGCTGCTGTTCCCAGCTGCTGTCAGGCTCACCACCGGCACCAGCAGGTTTTTGTTGACCGGTAGGTTCAGGGGGATGATGGGGGCGGGGGAGGTGTGGCGCGGCGGGGTCACCAGCTGACCCGTGACCTCTGAGTTGCTCCCCTCCGCACTCACCGAGTAGACGACACTGGCAAACATCGAAAGCCAACTCTGACAGAACAAACGAAGATGGTCAATGAAAAGGATGAATCAAGAGATGCACAATACAATTGATACGTTTTGAATAGGGCTAAAGCAAAAATCAATGAATGCAGGATTGTTATTTCACCTTTCTTACGTTCCCCTCCTCTTCACTGTTGTTGTCTCTAGTTTCATCAATAAGGGTGTTCTGAAAGAGACCAAGTGGTTATTCTGACTATTTCAAAGCAACAGTTGGTAATTTACTGAAAAACAATCTGTGAGAAAAACAGAACAATTTGATTAAATGTTCTCACCGGGTCCTCAAGTGAGTGACTTTCGGATTCCTCTGAAGTCTGTTTGCCAGAAAATAAGCATAATTAAATAAAGTAGTCTATGGAGGGGTTATTTCCTTTGACAGTCAATATATGAACCAGGGTGTGGTGAGACTCAAATCAATATTTTAATGCACACCTTGTCCTCAGAGTTGGATTCTAATGATTCAGACGACTCTGAACTCTGGAAGAAAAAATTTAAACTTTTGATCAGCAGACACATTTTATGAAATGGAAATCATTTTGATAAAAAAAAGTATAAATAAAGATTCAAATATAGATTCAAAAATGAACCTTACCTGGCTTGACGAATTCTCCTTAAAGCCCTGTAAAGCCCCCCAAAAAAGGAAAGGGATTCATTTTAGAGATTTGAAAACATACAAAACTTCTGGAGAAAAGAGTTTTCTGGGTACAGTAAACAATCATTCTTATGTCCTTACCTGCACCACTGATGAAGTGTCATTCTCAGATGAATGGGAAGCAGACAAACTCATGGTCTGGATAAAAAAGAAAAGGACAAAAAACACAATCCACTTTAATTATAGCTGTAAATCCCAAACACTATACCCGCCACATTCATTGTTACAGTGAACCGTTGTGGGCATGTTGTACATTCTGCTGAACAATAGTCTGTCAAAAGGGAATTCTCCTGCGGTTTAATGGATTTATGAGTTATCCTCACAAACTGTAATTTTGTTGGAACAACAACTCGTTGTAGTCCAACCAAATGATTTATGTCTGAACCTGAAATATCTTCTAACCTAACCAAACAGTTTCAGATGCTGTTGTTTCCCAGTGCATAAGCTGTGTTGAATGCACTCACTGAGTTGTATTCTCCGCTGTTTGAGTCCAATGGGACAATGTTGAAGATCTGTAAGGAAAATACACATTACAGGTACAGTCAGAGGAAAATTAACACTACTGGTTTCATTTAGATTGTATGATTACACTGAAATTATTTTTATTTTATGGAATCACTTGGCTCTTCAAACATATACAACATGATGGTTATGTTCCAACAAACCATTTCATGTATCCAGACTAATAACTTAATGTCAAAATATAAGTTGAACACTACTTACAGGACAAAATATTCACCATTACAATATCAATGTTTTAGGGCTATTGTTCAGTCCTTAAATATTATGTGAATTAATTTAAATGCATTTGGTAATAAGAGTATATAACTCTGTATAAAAGCATGTGTTATGGTCAAAACAAATAAAATCACTATATTGGATTACATATTGGCAAATATACGTGCATGTGTTCCTATGTGTGTGTGTGTGCGTGTGTTCCTGTGTGTGTGTGTGTTCTGTGTGTGTGTTCCTGTGTGTGTGTTCCTGTGTGTGTGTGTGTGTGTGTGTGTGTATCTGTGTTTTCTAATGAAACTTACTGGGCTGGCAAAAGCTGCTCCAACCAGACACAACATGATGATGGTGGCCTTCATTCTAGAATGAAGAAGAATCAATAAAGTTTGACTGAAACTTCATCCGTTATCTCCATAGCAGCATGTAGAACTCATCAACTACGTCAACTACTAAAAAATTCATCTTAGCAAAATAAATGGAATTTAATTTATGTATAGAGTCAACTCTCCAACACAACTTACAATTTACTCACTAAAACAAACGCAAAGACGTATTAGGGTAAATACATGTAAACACATACGTACATTGTTCTGTTGTTGAGATCCGGAGTATGGCAGATATGTAACAATGACAAAAGTGGTCCTTCCTTGTAGTAGTAATAATAGTTGAAGTAAAGATGTAAAGATCCTATTCTATGTAGTATATGGGATTCTAGTACTGAGACTGGAAGATCCACGACTTGTGATTTTGCGAGGGGCGAGCGAGGTCTATTTAAATGTACCAGGAACCTCAATTAAGATGCTTGCATCATTTCCTCCGGGGAAGGAGGGCTGAAGGTGCGTTTGTTCCGGAAGCTGAACACAAAAACCACACACAGACAACCACACACTTATATAGACAGACACATACACACAGACACACCCACACACATACAGTATACATGCACAGACAAACACATTTATAGGCACACACACACACAATTACAAATGCACAAACCACAGATCAGACACACACATAAACTAATTAATGCAGGCACAAACACACACATCTCCATGCAAATACATTCAGACACACATCTAACACACACATACACACACGCATCTATAGACGTATAAAGAAGTGCACACACACAAACACACACACACACACACACACACACACACACACACACACATACACACACACACACACAAAGACAACCACAGACTCAAACATACACAAAAAAACACATACAGGCACATACGTAGATTCATACACACACACACACACACACACACACACACACACACACACACACACACACACACACATAAGCACATACACAAAACCACATATACATGCTCTCACTACAGACAGAGACAACAACAGACACACACACGCTCTCTCACACACACACACACACACACACACATACACACACACACACACACACACACACAGTGTAATCCAGCCAGCGTCTCCACCCCCTCATGGCTGGGACGTAGAGCATGTTAAGGTTTAAACCATAGGTTACAGTTTGTGGAGAAAACACCACGCACCCACACACAGAGGAGGTTCAGCCCAGAGTTGATCTTAGATCAAACTGTTTGCCATATCTATCTTTATTGTCGTCTTATGAATTATTCCAGTTTTCAGTCTAAATATTTTTGTTGTTGTTGCAAAATGCTAAGGCCTATCTCAGGTGAGCTTGAGACTTCAAACAAATGCTTTCATACACCAAACAGAACCACAAAATATTCATCATAGTTCAATGTAGAGCTGTGAGGTCAATGCCTTGGCCCAGTCCAGCAAACAGTGAACATCTACTGTGTGTTTTGCATGGGCATGTTCCTTTTCATTTCCTGTGGAAGTACTTATATGGTAAGGCTGAAGGAAAACCACGGAGGGAATTCTCCGTATAAACAGAGCTTAGCTTCTGATATTTGAACTATGTAAATAGAACATGTAATTAGGCCAAATTCTCACTCGTCTGGAGCTGTCCAGAAAACCACAGCTACCGGTTCGCTGGGATGCAATGGTTGAACGTAGGGAGGAGTGAGTGGGAGGTAATTGATGCTGGGCTCACATGCCCCAGTGAACTGTTTACACATTCACACACGAAGTTTCGCCATTTCGAGATAATTTTCAAACAAGGATGTTTTGGGGTTTTCTTTTCTTTTCGTAGCAGAAGGTTCAGCACCATTGCGGCCTTCGACATTCTTCATGTATATCGAAGAATATCTAAGACTAACCTTTTTCATTAACAAATATACAAACATATAAAATACAGTCATTTCATTTGATGTTTCATTCTTATGTGAGGTTGAAATGCCAAATTGCCAAAATACTATTTCAGAATGTAGCTTTTGACACGGACTTGTTATAGAGTGACATCTAGTGGAATAAATGGCGACTTAAATTTGTGATGAAACAGTTTTTGTAATGGAACTCAAAGAGGTTCAACAGATAATTATGATAAACCATAACCATAACCAAATAACCAAATAACCATTTAATCCCTTTAAATAACCGTACCTTAAAAAAACATACTTGTGGATTGCAGTGGTACACACAGTTTTGTACAAACTTTAGAGTGGGAATTTTGTACGAATTTTAGTTTGCTGCTGTCAATTGAGATCAATCGAGACCCCACCCTTATGTGTGTATGTGTGTGTGTCACTGTTCCTTTGGGTGTACGTGTGTGTGTGTGTGTGTGTGTATGTGTGTGCACCTTTGGGTATGTGCCTGTCTTAGCATGCGTGGGCATACATATATGTGTGTGTGTGTGTGTGTGTATGTGTGTGTTTGTGTGTGTGTATGCATGCCTTTGTGTAAGCATGCGTGTGCGCGTGTGTGCGTGTGCATGTGTGTGAGGAAGTGATGGTGTGTGCAGGACGGAGTGTTCCGACAGTGTGATACTGGGCCACGGATACGACAGCACGTCTTCACAGATTCCACACAGAATTAAAACACCTGAACCTATCCTGTTAACTTCTAACCTCAGGTAACGTAACTAACATCACTTTCAAATGTGGGAAATTATGTCTACTCACAGCAAAATAACAAAGAATAGTTGATGAAACAACTAAACACAATTTCTACTTAAATGTGTGATATCATTTATTGCTATCGAATAGATTTGATTTTGTTTTGCTTTGTTGCTTTCATTGACATTGATGTGTTTTTTTGTTTTCGCTTCATGTAAAATACGCTTGATAGTTAAAAAGATATGTATATGAATATCTATGGGAACAAGGTATGGAGAAACTGCAAAGGTGATGACTAAGTTATTCAACTCCCCACCCAAACACAGAAGCATAACATATGTCCTATCCTATATCTGTAGGCATCTGTTCTGTCTAATTTACCAAAAGGTCATTACAATATTTAACACATCTGTAAGTGTCCTGAAAAGGACTTTCCAAAGATGAAAATATATGAAACGTGGAAAATGTGACCTTGATAACGAGTTGTTCATTGTAGAATACGATACACACAATAGGTACGATATGATTTGAAAGATTAACCACTTTGTGATATAAATGTAAATTCTAAATCCTGTTGCCTACAAACACGTTTGGAGCCCTGCTTGGTCCAAATCCCGCGCTGCACTCGGCATGAGCTGTGCCATCTGTTTTGTCTCCATCTCCAATCACAAAACGTTTGTGTACTCAGTCCACTTGTTTCCAGTCTGGTAGCTGCTGCTATTTGCTCTAGTCCCTACGAGCCCTGAATGGGACTTGTGCATCTAACGGGCATGTAGCCTTGGCAACAGAGCAGGCTAATCCCAGGGCTTGACTTGCAGGGTTGTGTTTGCAGCATACAGATTCCACCGGGCAACTTTTATTTTGAAAAGTCTGCCAAGATCATATCTTGTCTTGTAATGGCTTATCCATATTCCAGGTTATGGAATATGGAATATGTTTTATTATTATGTTTGTGTTGGTTTTGTATTGACTTTTTATATCAAATTGACTAGCACTTGTTACTGATTGAGTGATTACAGATGAAGAGTTGTAGTTTTGTACTTTATTTGTTGTTTACAGGTATGAGGGGCCACTTAGTTGTCATTTGCTTACTTTCAACCACATTTGCTTTGTCAGTAAGTTACTGTTTTCAATATTTATTTTCTTTATTGTATACTTATTCTTGCATATAATTAAATCAACATAATGAAAAAGCCTACTTTTCTTTTTTAATTTTATATCAAATTAATTTGAAACAGGTGAAGAGCAAACCACACAGCAAACACCATGCCTTGTTCAAGTCCTCACACACAGCCAAACACAAGGTATTGTAGAACCTCAAATACATTCAATGCAATTGAATACGTAACAACATATTTGGATAAATTAAAACAAGTATGAGTGTAGTTATGAAAAAAATTCTCTTCGTGGTTCAGGACGTCCTTCCAGAAGAGGCCGATGCAGAACAATTATTGCCCACCTTTGTCTCGTTAGAGGCTGGCAGTGGGGGACAGGAAGACCAGGAGCTGGGTGCTAATGCTAATGCTAACTACCAGGAGGAAGGAGTGTTGCAGGCCCCCCAGAGGGGGGAGAAGAGCACCGCCGTCCTGGTAAGTGAGGAAGAACTGGTGGACCTTCTGAATAAAGACACTGATGGAGACCTGGAACAGGAACAGGAAGTGGAGGTGGAAGTCCTGGAGGAGGTGGATGGACAGGAAGTGAAGCCCGACCAGGACACTGAGAACCCTCAGGAGGAAGTGGAAATAACCGAAAACGAGGAAGAAGTGGAGGAGGAGAAAGAGCAGGAGGAGAATGGCCAAACTATGGAAAAGTATATAAAGATGTTGGAGGAAGAGGAGGCAAAGGAAGATGATGAACAAGAGGCCAAAATTCTTAAGGAAGAAGAGGAGATAGAGTCTGTCATCAATGCAGGATTAGCAGTAGAGGGAGCAGATGGGAGCACTGATTCAGAGATTCTAGCTGATCTTGACTATGCATCTGATGCTGACCTCTCAAAGCCCCTGAACACTGAAATACAACCCCTGAAGGAACATCTAAAGAGCCACAATACCCAACCCATCCTGCAGGACGAGGACTCAGACACCCAGGCTAGCGAGGAGCCTAAAAGCGTTAAACTAATACCCCCCATAATCAAGGATGAGCAAGACTTGCAGATCGTCAATGCATTGGAAAGGGAGGCAATGGCCGATCAAGGACAAGATGAGCTCCTGGGAGAGCAAAGTGTGGAGGAGGAGAACGAAGAGGATGGCGACAGACCCAAACTGGTTGAGGACCAGCTCCTTGTGACCCCTAAGAGCTCTGGGGAGGTGGGCGAGGGAGGACTGGTGGAAAAGGAGAACCAGGCGGAAGGAGACAAGACCAGCAACGACACCGGGATCGTCCCAAAGGGAAAGAAAAGGAAGTCGACGCGCCAGAGAGCAAGGAAGCATGCTCTGCAAGGGGAAGAGGCCGGCCGTGGTCCAGGGCGGAATGAACCACAAGCACAGGGGCCGACCACTGACAACACCGACCCCAAGACCAAGAGGAGGCGGACAGGGAAATGGGTACTGGACACGTCACCTTCTCCATCTTCAAAAAGCAATTAAGGCAGTTGTTAACCATATCGTTTTGTGGGGATTGAATGTTGAAGAGAGACTAGAGGTGGGCAGTAATCCCAGGTTGAAAAAGGAAAAGTCTGTAACCATTTTCTGTACACATACAGGCTCCTTTAGTGGGAATGAATCCAGTCCAGATCCGGTCCACGGCTGAACTCTACCCCAGCACCATACCAGCCAGTCATCAGAAAGAAAACACCTCTGGTTAGAACCTGTTCATATCAGTTAGCACCTGGTCATTTTAGTTAGGTTCTGGTAATTTCAGTTAGCACCTGGTAATTTCAGTTAGGGCCTGGCCATTTCAGTTAGGGTCTTGTCATTTCAGTTAGGGTCTGGTCATTTTAGTTACGACCTGGTCATTTCAGTTAGGCTCTTGTCATTTCAGTTATGGCCTGGTCATTTCAGTTAGGGTCTGGTCATTTCAGGATAAACAGAATGTCCCACCCTCCGCCAACACATGAAGACCACCACATGGGCTCCACACTGTAGGCACCCAGCACCCCCCCAGATTGAATAGTGCTGACTGGGGTCTTTTGGTAAAACTTCCACGTGAATAGCGCTAGCGTAGCCTAACGGCCGCAACAACAACACAACTATGCGGGCTTAAGGAATCAATGAGGGACATGAAGTTGAACTAAAGTACTGTGTAAACTCACAGCCGGGATTGGGATGTCAGGGCTTTAATGAGGGATTCAAGCTTAGCTGTTGGTATCCCGCCATTTATTGTAACCATTTAATTAGCTACTGAGACATCAATAGTTTATATGCAGACAAATGAGGCTTTTCTAATTGGGTTGATCTCAAATATAAACTGGAACTGTGAATATTTGTACACCTTATGTAGATCTGTTCGAAAATGTCGGTTGTAAACGGACAACTTATTATTATCAGAGAGACAATCCATATGCAGATTTGAGAAAATAGAGAGATTATTATGGATTGATAAAAGATTGATCTCAGATTAAAACCAAAAATGAAGCAAACTATAGTGTCAGATGGTCTGGTTTATTTGGGAATCTATTTTCTTGTAGCATGCATGGATGTCCGCTGTAAGCGTGGGAAGATCTGTAGGCTGGATGCAGACCTCAAGCCTGCGTGTGTCTGTCAGGAGCCCACCAAATGTCCCGCAAGCGTCAATGAATTTGATCACGTGAGTATGAAAACATGCCCTATTTATTCATAAATTTGCCCCAAAAAGCAGTTGGATTCATGCATACAGAATACACCTGACAAGCCTCACTTGACAGTTCATTGTATTTGTCTGCTGTTTTTCACGCCCGCAGGTTTGTGGGACAGATAATAACACGTATGACACGGCATGTGTGCTGTTTGCTACTAAATGCAACCTGGAGGGAACCAACCGAGGACATAAACTGCACCTCGACTACACAGGGCCCTGCAAGTGTACGACCTCCCTGGGGTTCAAACCCACACCATGTTTTCAGCATTCCTTCATTCAGCATATAGCTCAAGGCTAACTCAGTACTAATTACTGCCTTCCCTCTGCCTGTCTGGGCCATGGCTTGTCTGACTGTCTGTCTAACTGTCCGACTATCTGACTGTCTGTTTGACTCTCGGTCTGATTGTCTGTGCATTGGCATGTCTGTCTACTGCCTGTCGCTCCGATGGTATGTCTGTTGATGAATTGGTCTGTCTGCCTTTCCATTTGAGTGTCTGTCTATCTTTGTTCCCCCTATGTCTGTCTTGTGTGTTTGTGGGTCTGTCTGTTGGTTTGTCTGTCTGTCTGTCTTTTTTTACCATGTATCTGTGCATTTGCGTGTGCGTGTGCGTGTGTGTGTGTGTGTCAGTGCTAGCTCCCTGCCTGGATAGTGAGCTGGTCCAGTTCCCTCTGAGGATGAGAGACTGGCTGAAGAACGTTCTGCTCCAGCTGTACAACCACGACTCCATGAGCCAAGGGTTCCTGACCTCCAAGCAGCGCATCAAGGTAGCCTGACACAACATGACAGTATTTTCTTTATTACACTATACTGTCATGTTCTGACTTTGTCTTTTTGTAGTTTAGTGTTCCTTCTCCCCTTGTCCTCCAGATGTCCTTAGACTTTTCCCCTCACCTTACAGCTCCAGCCTGCAATCACCTCATTCCCCTCACCTGTGTGTCCTTGTCTATCTTCCCACCAGCAACTCATTCCCCGATCACTCTCTCCCCATTTGTACAAGTTCACCTCCTTTGTTCCCTTGTCGGTTGTTTTTGTCATGTCCCTTGTTCTTCGTGTGTTCCAAATTGTAAGTGTATTTCTGTAAAGATCCAAATGCAGACGAGAACTCGGGAAATTATACAAAAGGGCTTTAATAAACAAAATTAAATCTCCATGAACTGACAGAAAAACACTTACAATTTGGAAACCACGAAAAACAAGGGACATAACACAAACAACGAACCGACAAGGGAACAAAGGAGGTGAGCTTGTACAAATGGGGAGAGAGTGATCGGGGATGAGTTGCAGGTGGGAAGATAGACAAGGACACACAGGTGAGGGGAATGAGGTGATTGCAGGCTTGAGATGTAAAGTGAGGGAAAAGGTCTAAGGACATCTGGTGGACAAGGGGAGAACGAACACTAAACAAAATAAAGACAAAGACAGAACATGACACTGCTATACTATACTATAATATACCATACTATACTATATAATATATAGTATATTATACTACACTATAGTATAATGTAGTTTAGTATACTAAACTAAACTAAACTATACTATATTATACGATTCTATATTATACCTTAAATCCCCAAATCCCCAAATCCAAACCCAATGAACAAAGTATCTCTTATCCAAAACAACATCTTCACTGAGAACTATTCTGTGAGGGTAAAGACGCACATACATCATTACATCAGTAACGATTCAGACTGAATATTAAATCCTTCACGTATTCTGTGGTGAACGCAGGTGAAGAAGATCCATGAGAATGAGCGACGCCTCCATGCAGGTGATCACCCCTTAGATCTGCTGGCCCAGGACTTTGAGAAGAACTACAACCTGTACATCTACCCTGTGCACTGGCAGTTCGCCCAAATGGACAAACACCCTTCTGACAGGTACCTTCTAGATTTGTATTTGAGCCGTAGATGATTGTCCAATTCAAAGATGGCCAATTCTGTCTTTGGACTTTTCTCAGACTCACGCTATTCACCCATGCACTGCTTCTAGTAATCATACTGCATCAACAATGCCTTTATATTGATGATTCTTCAAAGTTCTTTGCCTTAGTTTTTAATGGTAAGTAGTTGTAATTACCTGTTTCACAAGAGATGATGGTGTTCCTGGTTACTCTTTAATTTATTTATATTTTGAACATGAGGACATTTTTCATTAGACAACTGACTTGTGCACTTTGTTGTTTTGCTCTTGTATGCAAAACTTTGGCTCTATCTCCTTATCTCCTATTGTGAACGTGACCTTGTCTTTCTGACTTTGGATTCCTATAGCTAATCTGTACTGTCTCCATTTGTTCTTCATAAACTTGCTTAAGCAGCACTTCAGTCCTGTAGTGGCTCCAATTCTGATCGTGCGCTTTGGTTGCGCTCAGCCTCACCCTGATGTCCAATCTGTGATTAATAAAGAACATCTCAGCTGATCTTGAGTGCCACTTTGGATTAAAGCGTCTGCTAAATGACTAAACATGAACCTAAATGGTGGCCCCATTCCCCCCTACCCTCCAGGCTCCTGTCCCACTCTGAGCTGGCCCCGCTGAGGGTCCCTCTGGTGCCCATGGAGCACTGCACCTCCCGCTTCTTCCGGGAATGTGATGGAGACCAGGACAAGCAGGTCTCCTTCCGCGAGTGGGCTCACTGCTTTGGGATCAAGGATGGTAAGCATCTGGGTCTGATTCTCCAAGGTCCATATCGCTCTGTACCCAGATCTTTACCTGTCTATAACCGTCTATACTTCAGGTCTCTACCTATCTATACCTGTCTATACCCATCTATACACAGGTCTCTACCTATCTCTACCTGTCTATATCCGTCTATACACAGGTTTACCAGCTTTACCTGTCTATACCAATGTCTATACCTGTCTATATACCAAGGTCCATAGTCAGACTATGGACTACGGACATATGCTTTCATTTAGGTAACTGTGTTTTTATTGATGGTATTGTAATAGATGTAATTTTCTTTATTTGATAAAATAATACTTTCCCCATGTATTTCTTTCCACAGAGGACATGGATGTGAACCTCCTCTTCTGAGTGCCCTCCAGTACTTCGCCTACCAGGGGGTCTGTTACTCAAGTGTTGTAACAGACGGAACGCACAAAGCAGTCAGCAAGTAGCGTACATTTAAATATGTTATCTAAAAAGCACTGAAAATGGAAAATGACAGCGATAATCATGGTTCTTGTTGGTGCTCTGTGATAGAGAGAATGGGGTCGTGTTGCCCTTGGGGAGCCAGTATTCTTACCCAACGAGATGTGAGCCATATAATTAACATTCATCATTATCCATTCTATGCAGAATCTAAATGCATATAAATACATTCCTTAAGGGGGTAAGTTTACAAGTGCTTCTTAAGAATGGCAAGTAAATATGAAGAAAAAAATTAAGCTAGTGAAACTCAATTAGAGTATTTTAAATGTTTTTGTGCTTTGATGACATGTTATTCTAGAAGTATTTTAAGAATAAAAAGAAAGATGTTTACCATTATAAAAGTGGGACAACGCTGCCATTGTTTGTTATGGTTTCTATGTATTCTTTTCTTCTCTCTCTATGTAACTTTTCACATTTTTTGTCATGCTTACGGTTCTAATTAAAGCTGTTTGGACATTTAACAGACTTGAGTATTGTTCATGCAAATGGATTGATGAAATAAAAGGTGTTATTCAGCAGCAGTATTCCCATATGACATCAAAAGATGACACCCAGGCCAGTGGGCTGGCATTGTGAGAACACAAGCCACTGATGCTTGCTTTGGTTCACCAGATAATCCTGAATAATGTTGTTCCTGGACGCTGTAAGAAAGCAGAAAATAGCCGGTCGACACACTCATTGTCACCATGACCTTGCCAAAAGGAGATTACGCACACCTGTTGTGTTGCGATGAAGCGTTCCGATTGGACGTCTTCACGGTCAAGGTCCAATCAGAGTGGGGCTGTGTATGCTGAGGTTCTGTATAAAGGTCCGAGGTTGAGGACGCCAGGTTATCGGTGAACTGTCCTCTCCGAGATACACCATGTTCAAAATGCTGTGGCTCATCCTTCACGCCCTTGCCCTGCTGGCAGAGGGGGGAGTGTCCTCAGGAAGTGGCGAGGTTGCCGGTGGCAACGGGGGCGGGAACAACAACAATGGCGTTGGAGGTGGCGTGGGGGCCGGCATCAACGGCGTCGGCCGCCCTCAAAACGGCTTGCAGCCTCTCATCAACCCGGCGTTTCAGCTGGTGCCGGTCGGGGGGTCGTTTTTCATCCAGCCCTTTGGTAACACCCTGGCCCCCCAGGGCCCCGTTCAGCAGCAGCAGCAGCAGCAGCAGCTGGTCCCGTTTGGGGCCTTCCAGCAGGCCGCAGGGGGGTTCTTCCTGGGGCCGCAAGGGGCTGCGAATCTGATCCCCCAGGCCCAGGGCGGCATGGGCCAGGTGGGTGCTGCCGGTGCCGGAGGGGTACCCCTGTACACAGTGCTGTCCCAGCATGGGGGCCCCCAGGGGCCCATGTTTCTCCAGGGCCAGCAGCTCCAGCTGGTGCCATTGAACCAGCAGAACCAGCTGCAGCAGGGGGCGGCGTTGAGGGGGGGAACAGGGAACGCCCCGGCGGGCCAGGCCAGGGCCAGGCGCTCAGTGGCGGCATACCCCAGGAGGATGCAGGCCATGGCCATGATGGAGGCGACTGCGAGAACGATGGTGGCCGAAGAGGAGGAGTCCTCTGGAGTGGACACAGAGGAGCAGATGACCAACTGAGACCAGCGCTCATTCAGACATTATGTTGTGATTGGATGATTGCATCCTGTAGGTGCCCTGATTGTTGAGTGATTTCGTGTGTTTTTCTATGAATCAATGCTGTGATAATAAACCAATAAAACATGTCTACGGTTGAAGAAATGTTTTTGTGACGTCCCTTCATACTGTTTAATAGAGTGTGAATACAAAAGGCCAGAAAATATCACCGTTAACCGACAGAGATAACATGTCTGTCAGCCAATGAGGTGTGATTCAGCATCGGTATCAAAACATGAAGTTCCTACTTGGGTAATACTTAGTCGTATTTGTTCCCAAAGTTGTTTCCTTAAATCGATCAAATTTTTGACTACAGATACACAAAATCCACGGCAATATACCAGATGACCCACTTATAGGCCTACATCTGGGTCAACACATGAAGTAACAAACAACCATAAAAAAACACGCCAAATGCATCTTACCACATTAACACAAATGACAGTGTGGAAAAGCGCGCGCGCACACACACACACACACACACACACACACACACACACACACACACACACAGAACCCAACCTATTGAGACGTCTATAGTTATATTTGGAGAAGGCTAGACAGAGGCATTTGTCATGACTGATATAGGAGGACTTGTGTTGGAAACCGCACGGCAGGCAGCATGTAATTAATGCAAACCGCCAGACGCCCAGAGAGGGTGTTTACCTGCCGGGATGTGGTGGGGTGGTTCACACAGTCAGCAGGGTGCAAGCTGGGCCAAACAGATCCCAGACGACTGCGCTACATAACATGAAACCACAGGACGCCAGCAACCGCACTGTGAAGATGTCACGGCTCTGCGGGAAAACACATCAGATTTGGCCGCCATGTGTTGCCCCTTTCGTTTTTTAATTTCCAATTTCTTTACTTTCTTATTCTACTTTATTACTTTGTAGAAATGGATCAAAGAAACGTCGATATCAAAGACACTATTAAAAAATACCATTTTGAAGACGTGCTGGCTATAGGGGTTGTCCATCGTGACATCATATCGCAATGATGCCTTCATTTTGGAAGCATAAGAGCAATGGAATGTAAGTGATTGTCTTGGTAGCTATGCTTTTTTGGTTGATGTAGTTAATGATGAAATGATTTGTCATTTTGGGGACTACATTGTTGTGTTTGGAACTGCCACAGCATTTCCCATGTGAGACGTGGCAAAACAACGTTTTCATTAGCCTAGGTAACATTATATTTACGCTGATTTAGGATTTTACAGTACTACAACTCTCTTGAGTGCTCTCAATATAGAGTATCTCCAACCAAAATACCCATGATGCATTCTGATGCACAAGCCGTTTAGCATTTCCTTATTTCAGATAGGCCTAGACGGGAAAAGGGAATGTGCCTTTGTTTACATTCAGTTCAAGAAAAGCCTCTTACTAGTCAGCTTTTTTTTAAATGCACTGGCTATAACATTTCTACATTCCATATTCACTGAGAGGGGAATGTTTCCTTGTTATACATCAGTTCCAGTCAATCCTGATATAAGGCCTTTAGAGTCAATTGGACAATCATGTTCCTCTGACAAGTCATCTATGTAACCCTGTATTACGTTATGTCACATACATTCCTGCAGATAAAAGATGTCTGGTAGAGCAGACTTTACACAGCGGCTGTACCATAAGGCCCTTATGTAATTCCACACATGACCTCAGGCGGTTTTTTTAGCTCAGATGTGAATCCAATGATTTTTCTTTGTCATCAAATCTGAAATGTGAACTGAATATGTACTCATTTGTCTATTTTTCAGTGGTTTTTTTATATGCATATAAATCAAACATTCTTTGTAGAACCTGCCACAGTAAAATACCATTCCACCAGTTATGAATGAGCTCCTCAACAGAACATGAGAGGTGAGACAGTCATAATAAGAGTGGGCCTAACAACAAGTAGTTTAGTGCTGCATTTGCACTGCATTTGTAGATAACTGTACAAAAAATTTTTATATAACAAAAAATTGAATTCATAGTAGCATTTAGGGAAAGATATGTTCAAATAAGTAAGATAAGTAAGATATCTACATGGGTAAGATATGTAGCCTATCACACCGTAGGTCGACTTTTACCCAGCTAATAACTTTAGTGATGGAAGGTGAGTGATTTCCCACCGTTTGACATCATCGGTGGTTTGCATTGTAACCACTGTCCGGAGGATTTGGTGTTTCACACTCTTTTTTCTCTGTGGTGTTGACTAACTATTCCCATATTGCTGAATCACTGTGTTGTTGCCCGCAAACAGTGTTAGTCTGGTGGCTAATCAGGCTGATAATAACAGTGGAAATAGAACTCATATTGTGTTGGTATTATCGAAGTATTCTTTAAAAAAATGAAAACCTATTTCAGGCCTGAATGACCCACAGGTGACATAATGCACGTCTCTAATTGGCTCCCAACGATCTCTCACACCAATAAAAGGTGTTTCTAATGGGTGAGCAACCCACCCTAGCGCAGCTAAACGTGGAGGCAAGGCATCGTTGTAACTCGGTGGTATGTAACGGCAGCAGTGTAAACATAGTACATGTGAACGATACATTATATTGGATGTAGACATTTTAATTCATATTGAAACAATATTGGTCTACACATGTTCTAGGCTGTGAATATGTTTTTCTTCTGACTTTTGACAACAATTTCAGACGGAAAATGATGAAGCTTCTTCTTCTCGTGACGTTGGCAGCCGCCATTTGTAATGTGAGGATCTGTCTGTCTGTCCTTCTATCTCTGTCTCTCGCTCTCTCTTACACACACACACACACACACACACACACACACACACACACACACACACACACACACACACACACACACACACACACACACACACACACACACTCTCTCTCTCTCTCTCTCTCTCTCTGTCTGTCTATTTTTCTGTCTGTCTATATGTCTATCTATCTGTCTGTTTGTCTATGAAAGAAATATTATCTAATTAATTGATCTTTATTTTTTCCTCTTTTCATATTTCATTCTTTAGGTCGACGCAGGCACCAAGGTAAAAACCCAAACAAACTGTGACAAAGCAAGCATTCTGCTGTAACTTTCCAGTAAGATAGAAAATAACCTGTATGGTGGTGGTTGACTGGTCCTGACAACAGAAGATGATGAGGATGATGGCTATGAACGGAGGGATGATGAACGGAGGCTAACCCCGCCATGATGGGTGGAGGAGGCTTTGCTCCCGGTATGATGGGAGGAGGAGGTTTCGCTCCTGCCATGATGGGTGGAGGAGGCTTTGCTCCCGGTATGATGGGAGGAGGAGGTTTCGCTCCTGCCATGATGGGTGGAGGAGTTGCTGGTTTTGCTGGCCAGCCGTTTGCTCAGGTAGGTCCATCAGAACCTGGTCTGGTTCTGCACCAATCTCATTCAGAAACAATCCTTCCCCCAAAAAGTAATTTTCAAAAGAAATTAAGTATATTTAAAAAAGCGATAATGTTCAAAAAATGGTCACCGATCAAGACAGGAGTGTAAACATTTCAGAGATAACAGCATAATCACACTAACCACCCCTGAGCAACACATAAAAGAGATCTCAGGACAGACTTCAACCAAATCAAGATACCAAAAGTGCCATCATTAAATGTTTAGTGGTCTCAGATTTAATTTCCTTTTGATAGTTTGTTCCAAGGGCTCCTGCCAACGCTTTCCAACCGCCGGCCCTTCCTCCTGCACCCATGGGTGTCCCCAATATGTTCCCCATCCCTGCAGCCAACGAAGTTAGTATACCACAATTCAAGTGCAATTGATAGTGTTTAAGGTAATGCTGTTAGTAGGTTATCATTCATATTGAAATGTATTTAGTAATGCTTGTATTGAATGCATTTAGTAAGTACTTTCAGTAATGCTGTTAGTATCATTCATAGACAGATATTCCAATTTATTTGCTTGCTTAAGGCAATATCTTAGTTGGTCTCAATGGAATGATAATACAATATTCTGTTTTATGGACAGGCTCCTAATATGGGCGTTCCTCAAATGGTGGGATTCAACCCCTTTCAGCAACAAGCAATGGTATGGGACATCTGTTGGATAGAAACCAACAACTGATCAACTCTTATTTTAAGTCAATTCCCTCTGCATTATTATGTCTGTGGTTGATTTACTGACGTTGACGAAAGGAAACGTTGGTGAGGTCACGTTTGTGTGTATGTGCGTGCGCGCGCGTGTGCGTGTATTACTGTAACATGGTCTGTATTACATTGTAACCAAACACTCTTTGACTGTAAAAACAGGGACTGCCAGCAGGGGGTGCTATGGCTCAACGGTTCAAGGTACATACCGTTAGAATATGAGTGAATGTGTATAAATTAACGCATGTCAAAAGAACACATCTAATTATTCTATTTTTTTTCTCTAGCGTCAAATCATGAATCAACAGAATACTGCAATGGAATCTCAGGTAGGCCTCCCGTTGGCCAATATATACGTTGTTGCTTCATACAGCAGTATAAGCACATTTATGAATTGAACACTCTTTTTCTGTCCCAGATTCAAACTCCACCTGAGATAAAAACAACAACCATTCCATGTGACGTCCACAAGGAGAACAACTAAAATATAACTTTAATAAACTTGAAATTATAATTGCTACCTTAACATAAAGTGACCTTATACACGCACCATCATTTAGGACTATGCAAATCATCCAGAAAGAAAATCAATATCAAATAATGGATGCTTGTCAAAATGTGTCACATTTTATGAATAAATGGACCCCAATCATCATCATGAACTCTGTTTTGTTTGTCAATGATTTTACTACACATCTATATATATCCATTGTGTAACATACTTATTATATATATATATATATATATATATATATATATATAATAAACATACTGACGTATGCTCCTATAGTAGGCCTATAGAGTAAGATGATCATATAACCATCCAACTGTGCCAGTTGAATGAAGTAGTTAAATGAAACACAATAATCTATAATGGATCACTGCCACCATCTAGAGGACAATTATCTTACTACACAGTCCTTTGCACATCACATCTGAAAAAAATTAATCTAGCTTCTTCGTGGTGTTTTGAAAATGAATGACGATACTAGTTTTACTAGTAAAACTAGTATATATAAAACAATACGTTCAAATGTATTTGTTGCTAGCGTGATGGAAAATGTCTCAAGGCCCTATTCCGGGGTCAGCTCGCTTAAACTAATTTGTTTTGATGTTCAAGTTGTTATGTGCACACTATAGTGGCCTATCTGTCTTTTTAACTAGCTAACTCCCCACAGCTGCCTATCTTCCTGCATTGTGCTCTGTTCTCATGTGAGAAAATCCTGAGCAAGCTCCTCTCCCCAATTTATGTATCTGGCCTTGACTGCATATCCTCTCCCCAAATCATGTATCCAGCCTTTACCGTACATTGTACCCATTGTAAATAATAAGTGGCGCCATAGATGGTGAATTACGACTCATGTATCCGGCCTTAACTGTGCATTGAACCTGTTATAGATAGTAAATGGCGTCATCTCGTGATGTCTCTGAGATGTTGTTTGCTCCACTCTACAAAAAGGGCTTCCCTCCTCTTTTCAGTGCACTTTTTCTCGAGAACTCTGCTCTTTACGTGGAGTTGCCTTTGAAACTGTGTCTTTTATATGCTGCAGCATATGAAATAAGTCAACTACGGATATCCATTTGTCTTAGCCTTTTATTCGAGTCATTCAATTTGCTACAACACTAGTCACTATTGTTGCTGTTAAGAAAAGATTCGCTTGGCTCAAGGGCATTGGCAGGAGCCTTAACCTCACCTCCCACCAAGCTCCAGGATCACTAAACCTTCAGACTAACCATCATATAAATAATACTGAAGCAACAAGTTGTAAGCACATTTTAACTAACTGCAACCTGAGTTTCTCCAATACAACCCCCAACTCTGTAACCAACCTGTAACCAACCAACCTCTGTAACCAGAAGCCTATAAAACGGCATGGAAACAAATTAATTGAAACATGAGTTCTCAGCGTAATCTTAAAGACCTAAAACGAACCATGTCATGCATTTGGCAGACATGACATCCACATAATAACATAGCTAGCCATCTAATGGCGTAACTGTCTGACATGGCAGAGTCTGATGCTATGATGAACGTCTGTCCCGTTGACCGCACAATGTCTGCCCAGACTATAACAGTCAGACTTTAACAGCAGATATGGACAGAATTGAAACAGGATAACAGCCAGGCAGTCACTCAGCAACAGAGCAGTGAACTCAAAAAAAGGTAAGTGGATTTTCTAACTACTGTGTTATACTATTTGGAAAAAATACTTTTAAAGGCGATGATTCCATCTTTTTGAAACAATGTTTTGTAACTCAAGCTACAGGTGCTAATAACGCTGTTAGTGAAGCAACATGATGCTACCGACTACTCTCGCGCTGGTTTGCCTGTTGGGAACCAGTCTGTCTCTCCCAGTAAGTGACTCCTTCTCTGTGTCCTTCATAAGGTGTTTAATGAACACAGCTCTCTGTCTTTTAGAAACGGTCAGTAATGTGCCTCTCATGATATGTCATAGGTGCAGATAGGAATCCTTGCAAGCAACAGCAATGAGGTAACGTTACTATGATGTTTCTGATCTTTATTCGCTGGTTCGCTCATTTAAAACAAAAAACAACAACAAAAAGCATTTTTCTTTCGCACACGTTTTTAGATCCTGAGATTCAATGGGCTAACTCTGGCGACCCTGGGACAAACTCAAATGCAGGTAACTATCCAAAATCAGAAATTCAGTTACCAACGGGTCTTGCCTCGTTCATAAGTAAGATAATGGAGCTTGCTAACATTATGCCTATGTTACATTTACTTATAGCACAAAACCCTTTGTGATGGCAGCCACACAAAGTGACTGAACAGTGGGTTTACTCTTTGTTCTCTTCTGTCTCCACCAGGGATCTCCCATGTTTCCCCCCTACATTTACCAGCAGCAGCCAGAATTGCTGTACACCCCCCAGGTGGTCAACCTCAACCCTCAGATGGGGGGTCCCTTCGGCCCCCAGGGCCCCCAGTTTATGTACCCCAACCAGGGCACCCAGCAGCAGTTTCTGTTCCCTCCCAACCAGGGCAACCAGCCGCAGAACCCAGTGTTTCTCCCCAACGGTCAGCAGGATCAGCTTGGGCCCCTGGACCCCAATGCTCCCTTAGGGCCCCAACAGCCGCAGAACCCAGTGCAGGTAGGTGTCTGTGGTTGTGTTGTACACCTGGTGTTCATGTGATTACTACACCAATGATTGTGCCTGGGAGTGCATGATTATTAAGATGTGTGTTAACACGTGTGTTATTAAATTTGTTTGTTTGTATGTGTGTTTGTGTTTGCATGCCTCGGCATAAATATGTGTCTGTGCGTGCGTCCGTATGTTTATGATCATCCTTAGATGACTCCACAGTTCCAGTACCCTGTGTATGGATATCCACAACAACCGAGTGTGCAGGTAAGGAGGAAAATCACATCACTCCTTCCCCCATCCCCCGCCACCATTAGCACTACCTCACTACAGGCCCTTCTAACTCCATCGTTTCCACAGGGCTACCCCTACTACCTGCCCCCCTACGGCTACCCCCAGAGGAACCCCATGGTGCTGCAGCCCAACCAGGGCCAGGTGAACCAGCAGACCCTGGACAGAACCACGCAGAAACCACAGCTCCCCCTGCAGGTGTTGACACGTTGGTCCAGAGCAACTTCCAGGGAATTTTAGATGCAGGCTCAGAACTTCCGCCTACAAGTTAAAAAAACATCAGATCTGAGCAGTCGTGATAGGTTTCAGAAAAAACGGACACATTGGGCTCCACAGAAGCAGGTGCGAGGGGCGTGCTAAAACGTTGTCAAAAACCCTTGTCACTCTTGCTCGAGCCATGGTCCGCAGCAAATCGACCACTCTGGAGGAGCGTTTTTTAGGAGGAAGTAGCAGACTTCTTGTATTTTGCAGAGAATTGGATGAGGTGATCTTAGGGTTCAGTTACCCTTTAAAGGAGAGTAAAACCCTGAACACCTCCTGAAGAAAGGTGTGCATCACATGTTAAACATGAGCTACTTTGAGCATGACCTGTGATTGGCTGAAAGGTTTCCACGGACACCTGCCCATGATTAAACGTCGATGCGACACACCAGGGGGTCTGGCTCCGCCTTTAGGCAGGAAATAGGAGATGGGGCAGCTCGCTTGAGGATGGCTACAGATAGACTGGAGACATTGGGATTAAAACATAGAACCTTTTCGCTTTACCCTGCCCTCATGTCCTTGAGTTACGTAGCGTACAGGAAGTGTGGTCCACACACAGTACAGGGTAATATAACTGGGTTGGATAGTGCTGACTTTTCCTTGAGTCTAGAGATTAATTACATTAAGATATATACTGTATATATATTTGGATGCTCAAGTTCCAAAGTGTAGAGTAAGTGTAGGTTTGTCTTGCTCTGGCATCCATGATGATCTTCTGCAATCGTTCAAAGTCACCATTGGTAGGTGATTTAAGTTTGCTGTCTGTTTTGTGAAGTTAAACTTCCAATTTTTCTACCAATTTCAGCAGTCTTTCCAGCCAAACGTACCAGTAGATAAGGTGAGTGACTTTGCAAACAAATAGAGGAACGATTTCTTTGAATATAACATGGTTTTCTTGTCTTATTTCATTGTGAGTATTATTATATAGAGGCGTGACTATGATGTTATCAACAGACACGGCTGGGCGTGACTCAGAAGGAGACGTTTACGTCTCCTCCTGAAAACCGCGGCGACGCGGTCGGGCCTGGCATCGATGAGGTAAGAACTGTGATTTCCACAGTAAAAGTCCCCTCTAAGTATGCTTTTATTTGATAAGTGCCAAACATTCTATGGACAATCAGCCTACAATATTAACACAAGCTTTCTTTAATATTTCAACAGGGACACTCAAACTTCCCTTTCCTGTTTGAGCCATGAAGTTAATCTGGCAAATGAGAACAAAGATAGTTGAGGAAAGATGATATGTGCACGGCCAGTGTCTGGAAAAGCTATGCAAAAAATAACCTGAAATTGTATGAGGTGAAACTTTGTAATGTCTTCTTCAGAAGTCTGCACTGTATTGCAAGTTGTTGAATAAAGAACTTTGTTCAAGTAAATGCTGAAAGACTTTTAATTTGATTAAAGTAATTATGCAAGCAAACAAAAGGACATAATTATATCAGTAGTCATTCACCACAAGACGCTCCGTCTGAAATGAATGCACATAATTTCCATATTAGAGAATTGAGAAGGACCATTGTTGACTTTTCCCTGCAAGGTTTGGGAAACAAGGGAGATAATTAGCTCGATGATACACGATGATGCATGGTATCAGGGTAATTATATTAATCAAAATAACTTTACCTTATAGCCACGTTAGATTAGCTGTTGTGCTATCTTCTCTCTTTTGTTTGCTTAATCCTGAAAATGAATTAGTCCGATTTCATGAGAACCAAATAGTTCGGGTCCAAGCATGTGTCTCACCTTATGTTAATGTTTTTCTCTTGAATTATATATAATTGCGAGGACAAGGCTTCCTAAAACACCATTTGTTCAACATCAAGGACAATCCAATCTCAAGTGAAATTATATTTACTTACCCATTTAAAGCTTTGGGTAAGAGTGGTTTGGAAGGGACAACAATGAGTGACACAAGTGAAATGGCATTAATTGCATCATCAAAAACATTATCTTTTGGACAAATTGTATTCTGAGACGTACAAACATATTATATAGTCATGTGTCTGTACTCACTGGAACGAAAATCCCATATTCAACGGAGACTTTGTTCTTTAAGAAGAAAAATATTGATTAAAATATAATACCGAAATGGAGATTGTCATCAGTTATGCCATTTGCAGAAAGAAAATACTTAAATTACCGTTGCTGTGGGATTGTAGACAATCTTGAAATATGGCTAAAATCAAGGGAACACACAATTACCCACTGCATTGGTTACTATAGAACAACATAATGCAATAAAAATATTGTCCTATGACGATTTCTGTTTTAAAATGTAAACGTGAGGGTAGCTACCCGAGGCTGACTTTGGTAGGGCATTCCATACTGTCCAAATAAGAATATAAAACAGTTAAGGATGAATCAGTTTATAAACCGTCAAAGTATAGACAATTAAAATAGAATTAAAAAAATGTTTTGATACCATTCCCTGAGGTTCAGGTAGTCCATTCTGTTGGAAAGAAATGTTTAAAATCGAAAATGTTAATCAGAATACAGACATAATGGCTTCTAGGGTAATTAAAATATATTTGAAAAAATAAATACCATGTTTAATTCCTTTGGCATGGGTGGTCGTTTTTCAGCCTGAAATTAATTAAATAGTTTTCAATTATATATGTACTATTATAGGCATTGCATCTGTTGCCTTAGCGATCACAAAATCATATTGTAAAATAAATGTAATACCTTTGGTAGTAGGTATATATTCTCCCCCTGAAATAACAAAGAATGAATATTTAATAAGTCCTGATTTTACAAACGTTTCTAAACTATTTGTCAAGAAGAAAACATGTTTATGTTTACCTCTTTCAAGTGAAGACCAGTGACATTCTGAGAAGTAAATTCACAGCATTTGTAATATATATATATATATGTATGTTGTAAAATATATTTATCTGTCATGATGTAAATATATGATGAAAAACCATAATATTACCTCAAATGAGACATTGTCAACCTGTAGTGTGACCAAATACAAGTAAAAGTTAAAAAATATTATTAGAAATACAATTGACAAAAAACTATTTTATTGTCCATAAATTATTGTTCAAATACACCCACCTTGAATATAGGGATGAACTTTTGTTTCTCCTAAAACAAAAATATACATCTTATTACTTTAGATATTCATTTCTTTAAATACAGCCCTCTGCTGGATCAGAACATCACCGAACAACCCACCAGCTGATCAGGATTCAGGGTTTTACCGCCCATGAAAATACCCTCCAATAGGTCCCTGTCCATTCTCCCTGGGCCAGGCAGTGGGACCCTACCAGGCTAGATAATAGCATGGACAAACAAACACAGACCAGTATTTAACTACATCACATTCATATTCCGTTCTTATCATTACCCTCAAGGTTATCATAATAATAGTAATACTACAATGTATTTATGAAGTGCGTTTCTTAATACTCAGACAGTACAAAAAAGGTTTAAACATTTAAATGCAGTGGCAGTAAGAGGGACAGACAGGTGAGCACATATGTATGTAATCCTCATTGCTCATTGATGATAGCGCCTTGTCCTCAGTGTAGAACGTACCTTTCCACTGTGGTGCGTCTTCTGAGGTCTTCCATTCCCCCGGGGCCCAAACGTTTCCCAGTGGCCCCGCGATGGTCTCTGGCTGATGGTGGTCTCAGTTACACCAGGCCCCAAATCAGCAGACTGTGGTTAGAGAGGAACAAGCACATTCTTTTTGTTTGTACCACTATTGCTAACTGCTATGCCAACCCAGGCTATGCTAAACCACAGTACTTACAGTTTGGGTTGGCAAGGTAGTGGCTAATGTTGCTGCCTCCATAGCAAGTTGCCTCACACCCGCTCCACTCTGTTTGAAAGAGTAAAAATAATTAAGAGGAACCAAAAATCCTCACGATTGTCACTAAGAAGCCATTCTGATTTAAATTAGTGAGATATAAACGATAGACAGCACCTTGTCACCCCTATCAATTGTTGGAGGAGACCCAGTGGGCTGAGGGTATGATACAGGTCCTCTCTCAGTGGTTGTGTGGGAACCTCCATGCCCTGGTCGTCGAGAAGGTCTGTTTGGATACCAAGGTGGCAGCTTCCCCGGCTGGGTAAAATACATTTTCATGTGTCGGTTTCAAAACAAAACCATAAAGACAATGCCAGAAAGCCAAGCAGTGGCATGTCCGGACTAATTCAGCCAGGGTGTCACCAGACCACAACACTGTACAACCTAATTTATGGTCGCCATGCGAGAACTCCACAAGCCGGGCACAAACCAAAAACGCGGTTGTCGCGCACAAACCACACGTGCATATGTCGTGTGTTCCGCACCTCTGAAATGTTGATGTTCAGACAGTAGTGTGCGCAGGGCCATGGCATTTACAGTCGCACATTCCTAGAAACATTGGTGCGCATCCATACCACCGTATCTGTGCCGTTACGGCGAATCTGCGACTATGAATGCCATGGCCTGCGTGTGGACTCTCCACCCACTTCACAAATGGCGCGTCACGGTAACTATAAATACTGCGTCACATTGCAGAGCGGTGCACAGAATGCGTACATCACAAAATGAACGCATTTTACTATCAGAAATCGATTGCACTGATATTGCGGATATCGATAATGTGAGAAAGGACACACGTGTGGAGTTCGCCACTGAAGGCCAGAGCTTGAGAGATGTTGAACTCCATCCTTACCCACGTATGTCTGCCTTCATCATTGGACTCCCATTCAGGCCATCCAGGTCCTCCAGCGAACGGTCCACCTCCGTTGGGCGGGTTTGGCATCGGGGGCCCCATGTCCTGGCTCCCCTGGGTTTGGTAAAGGAGACATAGAGGAGATACTTAGTGTAGAAATACACGGAGAAGCAGGG
Source organism: Lota lota (assembly GCA_026745465.1). Taxonomy (NCBI): domain Eukaryota; kingdom Metazoa; phylum Chordata; class Actinopteri; order Gadiformes; family Lotidae; genus Lota; species Lota lota. Next base: position 967,956 of record JACYXH010000409.1, on the reverse strand, counting down.
CTGGATATGGGCGACCGTTGAGACATGTCTTCACCTCATAATCTTCATCCGATTGGGGTCGGGCTCCCTGCCATGGCCGCCGTGCGTCAGGCTGGAGAGAATGTAGACATTATATTAAACTATGGCCACATTGTTGCTACGACCAAGGTATATACTGTACATATGCCATGCTATACTCACATGAGCAGCCACAATGGACAGAAGTACGGCGAAAATACACAGGAACTCCATAGCTGTTCAATAGCCTGTATATAGAAAAAGGGTTTTGTTTTCAAAGATAAACCGTTTGATCTGCTTCCACACAAGGCTCTGTTTCTAATTGCTTTCTTCAGCAAGTTAACATAGAATCAAAATATTAAGAGCAGGATAGTCTATTGGTTAGGGTGTTTGACTCCCAGCTTCTAGGTTTGAACCTTAACGTCTGCATCCTTGAGCCAGCTGTCTCAACAACTACCTGCTCCTTAATGACACATATCTAACACAATTCTGCGAGAGGTTTGGGATAAAAGAGTCTGGTTAATGACAACACAGTGAATAGTAGTAGAAGCACATACGGCACTATTCACATCTCCATCACACACCTACCTGCACAACAGCAGTTTCTGAGTGTTGTACTGGTGGTGTTGACTCTTATATATATATATATATATCCATACACCTATAGTCATTAGGCATTGCAACACACCTACACCAATTTGGCAACCCATGTGAATCATCCTTGTTATGTACAATTTAGCAATGCACAGTGCAAATGCCGCTGCTGTTGATCAATCCCTTCAGTGCTCTTGAGAAAACTCTTATTTTACAATATGACGAGTTCTTAATCAAATATATTTATGTATCTCAATTGTCATTTTATTCTAAACATCTTAGACCTATAAATGTTACATATAATATATATTAATATATTAATTAATATAATGTCATGTAAATAGCTTTGACTTTTTCTTTGATGATACGATTGTGTTGATCGTATCCTCCTAGCCTAATCTGCTTTGTTGTGTCACTTATGAAGTTAAGGTGACTTAATGCCCTAACATAAATTGTCTCGTTGGGTAATGTGTTGGGGTGGAGAGCAGGAGTCATGGCAATGACTTATCTGACGAGACATTGCTTTTCATAAGCCTATGAAAGCTTAGGTTATATGAACTAAATACAATAGGGACACCATTGAAACAGACATAATTCTTCTCAAGGAGTGAAATAATTTTATTGGTGATATTCTGTTTTATCCAAAGCATCTTGTATTAAGATGAATACATACATACAGACATACACACATACGTACATACATACTTATCATAGTTGGCCCCAGGGGGAATTGAACCCAGAACCCTGGCAGTGTTAATGCCATTGCTTTATCTATCGATTGATCAACATATGAGTTTCCCTTTAATACAAGTTGACCATTTATTGTTTATTTTCACCATCCACTGTAATTTGACCATTGATAGGGGATTTGACAGTTAAGTGAAATAACAGATTGCCTGACTCATGGACTCATGGCTGTTAACATAATCTGGGTTTAAAAACATATCCGTCCATTCAGGTCGGTTTGTGATTTGTCTCCTACTAACCCGGCTTTGAAAAGAGGTAGCGACCCCACCCTAGTCTGCACGCCCACGTCCACGCTCCCTGAGAGGAACTGTAAGATGTGAAGACTTTAGCACTAAAACACTTAATTCCTCTAGTCCTGTTTTAATTCCTGTGTCCATCCAGTCATTAACACACCCCTAGGGGAAGGCTGTTTCACCTAACTTTGAATGCATCAGGAGGTTTGCAAATTAATTGCAATAGATTGTATATTGTGTCATATTGCATCTACTTAATAGTCGAGACATCATTTGGAAATAACCCTGCATACATGGCAGCATCTTACCCAATACAACCCACCTGTATTTGTCTTCCTCAACAGAAGGATGCAATGTCACAATATTGATCTGAATTATTTTCTCAACACGACCGACGTCAGAGTGGCGTTCACTATTTAAGACGGAGACTCCAGTCCAAGCTTCATCAAACTCATCCAACTGTGGACTCGATCAACTGCTGGAACAAGACAAGACTGAACAGTAATCAAGTAATGTTCTTAATTATACTCTTTTAAAGTTCTTCGCTTTTGCTTCCAATCTTGACCGATTTGTTGATCTTCTCGGTTTATTTTTCCCCCCCTCAAGGTGAAATCACGATGAAGATACTGGTACTGCTTGGATGTCTCCTGAGTCTGGCTCTGGCTCTTCCAGTAAGTGGAATAATCTTTTCTAGAAACACTTTCTGCTACATAGTACTACTAGTATTTAACGCAGTCATCTAGCAGACACTTTTATCCAAAGCCACATACACAGGGCAGATACATGTCAGTAAAGGGGCAGTTGGGGTGTGGGCACCTTGCTTAAGAATGTCTTTGGGTAAGGTTATGGGCCTTTGGGGACCTAACTCAGTACCTTCTGGCTGAAGGTCCAACAGCCTAGCCACTGTTTGGGTGAAGTTATAAAACCAATATATTTTCACAGGTGGACGAAGTGCATAGGCGAATTGATCGTTCCTCTTCAGGTTCCAATTCCAACTCACGAGAGGTATGTGGCGTTGATCAGATGTGATCCTTACGTCACAGACATATACGGTGCACACACACTGTACAAATTGAACTCAAACTCAACGAGGTTCAACCTTGAGATTTAAATAAAATGTTTGTCTTTCTAGATGGCCCGGCATCCGCGGTACCGCTACCCATCACCCATGTTCCCACCACAGCAACCGAACCAGCGCGACATATTCACCATGCTCCTGCCCTTCCTGCTTGCCAACTTGCCCACCGCCCCGGCTCCAGCCCCAGCTCCAGCCCCAGCTCCAGCCCCAGCTCCGGCCCCGGCTCCGGCTCCGGCTCCGGCCCCGGCTCCGGCCCCGGCTCCGGCTCCGGCCCCGGCTCCGGCCCCGGCTCCGGCCCCGGCCCCCGGCGCCCCCGTCGCCCCCGGCGGCCTCGTCGCCCCTGCCAAGCCCTAAAAATAGGTCAATAGCCTTTTATCCACCAACTTGGATGATTAAAATCTGTATGTTGTCCTCTGTATGGCTTCTATAATAAATGATGCATTAAAAATAAGAAATGTATCCGTCGTATTTGGTATTGTGATTCAATGTTTAAAAGTCATCAATAATTCTTAACATTTTCAAGGGGTTTAATAATATATGTCAGATGGCTCCTATAATAAATCGTGCATAAACAATAGGAACTTTAATTAGGACACTAAAGCTGCCAGGTTTTAGTCATTAAAAGTATACATCTTGTGACAGAAATAAGAAATGGTTCTGTCATATTTAGTATTTTGATTTCCCTTTAAAATCACCAATGCTTCAGAACATTCTTCACAATGTTTTAGTAATCTAACGTACAAGAAAAGCGGTGAATACTGACCATACGGTACAATACGGACTTCAATATAAACCAAAAACAACCCCGGTACATCCTAGCAGCGTAAAGCCTTGAAACATGAATCATGTCCCGTTTCAACAGCCGTCCAGTGGTCCAGAAGACCACTGGTTAAGTCCTGGGCTCTCTATGACTGAGACTGACAGGCTTCGTTCAGTGGTTGGGGGGATTATCCAGAGACTCTCTGTTTCATCACAGTTCACCCCATGAACTGATTGGATGACCGCGGACAGAGAGTGTGCTTAAATAGAGCCCTGTCCATCTAGGTCTACTACATCACCACTGGGTCTCCTTACACTGTTGGAGAAGCAACTTCACTGGTCCATCAACAAGTTCTCTCTGACTTGAGGTGAGATTCTCACTGTCTTCAGTAACTTAGCATTGAGAGATATGTTCCTGTTTACTTTTTTATTTTTATTTGCATCTTTTCTGTTCCAGTCGTTGCGTTCTTCCATCATGAAAAGGCTGATCGTGGTCTTGTGCATTATTGCACTATCTTCCTGCTTTCCAGTGAGTGGGAATTAATATATTCATATGTGAATCTTTAAAACAAATACATTTTCTTGTTGGTGCATGGTTGTACTGTCAGTTAGGATCGCTCAGCTTAAGATGTTGTTAAGATGAAGAACAAGATGCACTTCATTAATCCCAGATGGGAAGTTAGGGACGATGTTGACGTGAACCTGTTTGTTTCTCCAGCTCTCTGATGGGCAGAACAGACGAGTCAAGCGCTCAGACGAGAGCGACGAGGTGAGAACGTGGACATTTGTGTTTTGGTCAATTCGCATAAAATAACATCATCATTATCCTTATCTTCTTCTTCTTCTTCTTCTTCTGCTTCCTCTTGTTTGTAGTCGAGCCAAGGCTACGGAGGGGGATACGGAGGGGGCTACCGGGGGGGCTACATGCAGCAGCCTCAGTTCCAGCAGCCCTTCCCCTTCTTCCCCCCTTTACCTCCCTTCCCAGGCTTCCCCATGCCATTTCCTCCCCCTCCGGCCTTCCCCTTCCCGCTCCCCGGGGTCCCCCCTCTCCCCGGGGTGCCTCCTCTCCCCGGGGTGCCCCCTCTCCCCATCCCCTTTGGAAAATAAGATCAGCCAACTGTTCACCGGCCGACGTCTTCGTGACTTATTAATCAACTGTAAAACGAATTGTTATAAATGAAACAGGATTGTAATTATGAAATCAATGCAATAAATCGGAAGAAAAAAAACGTTTTATGATTCATTCCTTTAATGCGAATTTTTCGCATCCTGTCTTTTTTTTCGTAGAATGAGTGTATACGAAGAATGATGTGTACAAGGCAAAGTGCATTGTTATATGGTTGGGTGCTTTCTTTCTTATATTAGTTATTTATATAATATTAAACAATGTTACAAGGATGGATGTTTTCTATTTTATTTCATTAAGTAATATAATATTAAGTCTATAACTGAACAAAACCGTAAAAAATATCCTGTTTGATCATCCAGCATAGGCTAGCATAGGTTAGCATGGGGTAGCATGAGCTAGCTTTCTGCTACTCCTCAGCAAATTGTTCTGGGTTCGAACCCCAATAATGATCCCTGAGCAAAATGGCCAACCCCTACCTGCTCATTAATGACCTGTATCTAAGAAAAATCCTAGCTTTGGGTAAAAGCACTCAGTAAATAATAAAACATTACCTCTTCTATTATAGTTACAACGTCCTATGAAATGCCGTGACTCCTTCCGTTGCTGCAGGTCTAAAACACATATAAACATGTCCCTTATTGACAAGTGTCTAGGAGTTGGATGTATGTCATAGTTCTGTTACCAAACCCAGAATGTGGTTGAGCACAGACGCCTCACCGGAAGGCTTGGTGATCTAGAGATGACTGAAGCTTTCCTTTAACCTCACCTGGATACCGATAGTGCCTGAACTTGTGTCAGAGTGCCTTAGTATGAGCTCTTCATCTCCAGTGATTTCAACTTGCTCAAGGATTACAGGAATCAGACCCGGTACCTTTTGGCTGGGAGTCCAACACCCCAGCCACATCATTACACCACACTGCCAGACTCACACAGTCTATCTACCAAAAAGGATAATACGTTAACAACAAATCAAAAAAGATTATTATATGCTTTAATTTTTGAGGAAGACTCAAGGTATGCAATGCTCCATATACCAATGAGTCTGTTAGTCATGATGGTCCTGAGAGAGAGAGAAAACTAGTAAAACTGGTTATTGATGGTTATAGCCGGTTATAACTGGTTATAGCTCGTTGGAACTGGTCATTTGATCAATGGTCAATATAGTTGAGGCATTTAACATAATTTAAAATCCATTATTGGCCTTAATCAAACCAAAAAGCACTCCAACTAAATATTTTTGATTATTTTACATGTTTTTACCACACCCTATTGTGACTAATTGTCATTAAAAAACCTGGACATGCCCAGTGACCATTTCACGAATCACTGAATTAATCAAGGTGACTTGGAAAGTGTTTGGCGGGTCTCTGTGTGTAATTATGAGTTTTGTCCATGCTCAGTACTTCCTGCCTTCCAGGCTCCTCACTCCCCTTGCCTAAGGACAGGAGAACTAAGCGAAGAAAACACTCTTTTAAGAATAAATTCACAACATAATGCTAATTGAAAAAGTAGGGGAGATATTCAGATGCATTAATGTATGAGAATATATTTTTCCTAATATTGACCCTTTTAAACTCAATAATTTGTCATTTAAAAAAGGGCATTCATGGGCAAAGTGGGATAAAGAAATACCGGGGCACTAATGCAGTGTTTTCCCAAACCTACTATATGTATGTATACAGTATATGAATCATTTGCAGTCAACATTTCCAAAGGTTTAAGAACTTTAACAACAATGGGATTATGTGTTGCATTCACTGCATGCCAGTTTTTGGGCGATTATACTTGGCAAATACACCATTTCGACATATTCCAGCATTAACACACACACACACACACACACACACACACACAATGACAACATGTTTGACATCCAATTGGCTGATGAACAGGCTGAAATATTCTTTAAAAAGTGCACAAGCACACGCTTCACACTTCAGAAAGCTTAAGCACCGTACATTTACTGAACTTACTGCTGTTCTGGACTCAGGTACGTACATTTTTTGTGGAATAATGTTTCAGTGTCAAAGGTCAATTCAATGACTTATATAAATGTATATATATATGAATATATGAAGTTAATTCATGTATTTATGTATTTTTCATTCTAGTTAACTGCAGTCATGAAGATCCTGTTGGTGGTAGTGTGTTTTCTAACACTAAGTTCAGCCTTCCCTGTAAGTATCCGTCTAAGTGGATTTGTACAAAATATCTTAAATATATGTTAAATAACGTAGGCACATCATTATACTATATATATATATATATATATATATATATATATATATATATACACACACAGCATGCAACCACAAATAAATCCACACATGCTATTCGTTATTTTTCTAAGTAGAGCAAGTTCATTAGAAACATTATATAAATCAAAAATAATATTCTGTAATTCATTTATTAAGGTTTCTGAGGACGACCACCGCGTCGAACGTTCAGCCAGCAACGAGGTGAGTATCAACATACTACAGACAAATTCGGTGCACACACAGTGTACAAATCGAACTCAAACTCAATGAAATTCAACCTTTGTTGAGATTGACAAATGTTTGTCTTTCTAGATGGCCCGGTATTATGGAGGTGGATACATGCAGTATCCGCAGTATCCGCAGTACCCAACGTATCCCATGTACCCACCGCCGCAACAGAACCAGCGTGACATATTCACCATGCTCCTGCCCTTCCTGCTGGCTAACTTGCCCACCGCCCCGGCTCCGGCCCCGGCACCGGCCCCGGCCCCGGCTCCGGCTCCGGCCCCGGCCCCGGCTCCGGCTCCGGCACCGGCCCCGGCTCCGGCCCCGGCCCCCGGCGGCCTCGTTGCCCCCGCCAAGCCCTAAAAATAGGTCAATAGCCTTTTATCCACCAACTTGGATGATTAAAATCTGTATGTTGTCCTCTGTATGGCTTCTATAATAAATGATGTATCAAAAATAAGAAATGTATCCGTCGTATTTGGTCGTATGCTCCTGCCCTTCCTGCTTGGTAACTTGCCCACCGCTGCACCAGTGACCACAGCCACTACCGCAGCGACCACCGCTGTGACCACCAAAAAACTGCAGGGAAACGATGCAGCGTGAAATGAAAGCTCTCGATGTTAGCGGCAAAGTCTCTGTGCTCCATTAACTGCATTCTAAAATAAATAAATAAAAAGTAAAAAAGTTGTGTCTTCCTATCTGTGTCTCCTTCAGCATTTCAGTGAATGTCACAAAAACCAACACACACGCACACACAAATATACATACACACACAAATACACAATACACACTCACACGCTACTGTTTTAGTCATGTAGCTACACAATGCATCACCTAATGATATTTTAGACAGAATTGCCATACTCATACATGAGTTTTTCTTGTTTGGTTCAAGTCAGATAATCTACCAGATTCCAAGCCTGAAAGAGCAAGACACACGATATCCAAAACATATTTGAGAATATTCCTTTCTGAGTCTCCTTCAGCATTTCAGTAAAAGAAAACACACACACACACACACACACACACACAACACACCGTTCCTGTAGTGTAGTGCAATGACAAGCCCTGTGTGGAAATCATCCTTGGAGCAACAGCCACTGTTACTCTGGTGTGTGTGTGTCTCTCTCTCTCTCTCTCTCTCTCTCTCTCTCTCTCTCTCTCTCTCTCTCTCTCTCTCTCTCTCTCTCTCTCTCTCTCTCTCTCTCTCTCTCTCGCTCTGCCAAGTAGTGTGAAGTAGATCTGGTGCTTGAATGACACACAGAGGACCCAAAAAGTAAGTTATCGTATTCATTTCGAGGGCTTTCATGCATGATCAGAATGATCTGGGGTTAGTGAAAGGAATATCAGTTAGCTTGCTACCTTAACTCACTATGGCATAGAGGCTGGCTAAAAAATTTCTACAAATTTAATTCTGCATTTAGCTGAATTAAGATAGTAGTACTATCTGACTAAAAGTAAGCGTCGTACCAATTATGGAAACTGCAAAGGAGCTATTAGAATAGATAAGCATATCAAAAGGTAAATGTGATCAACAATCATGGTACATGGGTGTAAATACAAATAAAAGAAGAAACGTTTTATGAGAAAAGACTTGCAGAATTGATCAATTATCAACTTTGAAGTTATCAACTTCATTTTGTTATTTAAAAAAAGTGTGCATTTTTTTAACACAATTCCCAGAGAGAGGAAGTCCATTAGTCAGATAGGGATACAGAGGGAGACCATTTCCCTGTCATTGCTGCTGAGAGAGTTGGTCTAGTTGACCCCAAGTCTACTTCGCCTCATCCCTCAGGATACACAGATCAAGGGGAACCATCACTTCTGACACTGGTCCATCAACTAGCAACACTAGTGCTACAGCAACTCAGCTGGCACTCGGAGGGCCTCTGTTGATAATAAAGACCCACAGAGAGAGAGAGAGAGAGAGAGAGAGAGAGAGAGAGAGAGAGAGAGAGAGAGAGAGAGAGAGAGAGAGAGAGAGAGAGAGAGAGAGAGAGAGAGAGAGAGAGAGAGAGAGAGAGAGAGAGAGAGAGGGCTAGCGAGAGAGAGAGCAAGGACATTATAACATATATATATATATATATATATATATATATATATATATATACAGATGTATATTATTATATGGACGAGATACACAAAGTAGTATTGGATGGATGGATGGATAGATGGAAAGATGGCTACAGAGAGAGAGACAGAGAGAGAGCAAGAGAGAGAGAGAGAGAGAGAGAGAGAGAGAGAGAGAGAGAGAGAGAGAGAGAGAGAGAGAGAGAGAGAGAGAGAGAGAGAGAGAGAGACACGCACACACTCACACACACACACCAGAGTAACAGTGGCTGTTGCTTCACGGATGATTTCCACACACACACGGTTTGTTTTCAAGAAGATTAGCAAGGTTGTGTCTGGATCGTCAGGAAATCCTGTAGGATTATCAATGTGAGCCAGCACTAATGATGGATCATAGTCGTGTTCACGCCTATTGCCACGATCTGTCCAGAGGTTGCTATGAGACGGACCACTTCAGAGGTGAAGCAACAGACTATGAAGGTTAGAGCGTGGATAATCACCATGTAGAAGCACACAGGCTCTGGTCAACACCTAATCGACTTCCTCTGAAGGACCTGCTTTAAGGTAACGCACTAAACACTTATTTCCTTCAAATTTAGTTAGCGGCTCTAGAGCACTTGTTTTGTAACTACTAATTTCTTTGATATTACTCTGATATTGATTGTAAGTTTTGATTTCTTTGGATAAAAGCATCTGCTAAATGACTAAATTCAAATGTAAATGTAGGTGTGCTTTGGGAAGGGAATCGACTCTGCCTAGGTCGGAAATTAATGCTACTACAAGCATTGAGTTAGTAAGGATTTGTGTTGCAGATTCAAGGACACAATGAAGTCTATTTTGTTTGTGATTTTCTTCGTAATGAACTGCCATGTGGTAAGTAAAACACTATCTTGATGTACAGATCATAAAAAAATTATTATTGATGTAAAAAAGTAGAATAAGGTTTTTCAAAACGTAATGTCTGTTTCAGTTGAAACGGTAACAAAATGTATTGGTTTTTGCATTTTACCATCTTTAAACTTTTCCATATTTTTACAGAATTCAGGGCATCACTTTGGCAGCAGCGACTCTGACAGTGATGAGGTAAAGATATAATATAATAATAAATACAAAAATCCTCAATGTTTAAAAAGTCAATGCAATTCTACACAAAGCAGCATAATCTCTCCCCCTTCCTGCAGAGATTCTACCCCTACCTGTTCCCGACCTTCCCATGGCGCCAACCCAGACCTCTACCCCCCCGCATCCCCTACCTGTTCTGGCCTGTAATCCCGGGGCCCCTGCCTGCTCCGGCCCCACCTCCTATCCCACCTCCGAACCCGAGCCCCAAGCCCACAACCACCACCACCAAGACCCCCCCCAAGACCCCCGCCAAGACCCCCACCCCTGGCCGCGGGGACCAAGACCCCTAACCACTAAAGGCTAACCGCTAAAGGACCACAGATGACCCTGGCCGGACGAGATGCTATGCGACAAGGCACTGTTTGTTAATATAGAAACCAAACATATAATATGCTTTAGCCTGGTGTGATTGCATAAACGTGTGTGTGTTTCCGTATGCATGTTGGTTTTGGTGTGTTGAGTTGCTTGCTTTTCGTGGTGATGTTGTATTTGTTAGCGTTATGTGACAGTATTGGTTAGGGATTGTTTTTAATTTGATTTAAGATGACGTCATCGTTCATCGAGGTTAGAAAACCTATCGAATGTATTCACTCATCATTCATTTATCCATAATCATTTGAGCTTAAAATACCACACAGTGACATCCACTCCGAAGCTGCGGGGCTGGACTTTAGGGTGGTAGTGGTTGGGGTGGTGGAGGGTGGAGTACCGATGCTGCTCCAGGGTGATATTTACCATGTGGGCCCCATCATAAGCAGGGGGATTACCTCTCAGCCTGTCATAACAGGGCTTAGCCCTGAAGACTGCGGTGCTTTGGATTCAGCATTTCTCAGCAGGTGCTGCTGTTCTTAGTGGTTCTGTAGTGACTCTACTGTGTGTACTACTACCAAAACAACTGCTGTCTGCTTCCCTGTACTGTATCGGAGAAATACTCCACTTTCTCAGTACAGTGATATTCATGCCATGGTTTGTACAGGGCTTGTTTCCAATAGATACCGATAACGAATGTATCCTTTAATGTATAAATAAATAAATATAAACAAATATAAATGCATTGCTTGAGGACCACTGATGTGTTTTACATTGTTGGGTTTCTGTGTGTGTGTGTGCCTGTCTGTTTGTCTGTCTATGTTTGAATTAATGGGTGTGTATTTGCAAGTTGGTTTATTCATGTTTGTGTGCATGCAGGAGTTTATGCGTGCATGTGCACATATATATATATGTGTGTGTGTATATTTGAGTTGGTGTGTATATGTTTGTGTGTGTGTGCACAAGCGTGAATATGTGTGTGTGTGTGTGTGTGTGTGTATGTGTGTGTGTGTATGTGAGTGTATGTGTGTGTGTATGTGTGTGTGTATGTGTGTGTATGTGTGTGTGTGTGTGTGTGTGTGTGTGTGTGTGTACATGTGGCAGGGTGGTTCTCGTCTGGTATTTCCCTCCTTCCATGAGCTGCTAAACTGTAGCAGCTCATGGAAGGAACTGTATTGTTACAAAGTGTTAATTCATGGAAAGAAGTAATGTTGAATCCAATATAAATTAATTAACACAAAAAGAGAAATCATAGACCATGTATTCATTTCTATATTCTGGCTATTGCAATATTGTCATCTGGAATGGTATTAAGTAACTGACCAAATTGTGCTTTCTCTTAAATGTTTGGTTATTCTATTATTTCATGCGTTCATTGGTTTTTATTTGTATATGAGACAAGTCAAAAAGGAAATAGCTTCAAATTCATAGTACATTTTTGATGAGAAAAACACTTTTTGTGTTATCTTTCAATGATCGTAGCAGTCTGCCGCCTAGAGAGCACTAGAAACAGAGTGTTGAACAGGCTGAGGAAATCCACAGTACAGAGTTGGACAAGAAAGTAAACGTTTTTGTGAGCCATGCTTTTAAGAGGCTATAAAATGTGTAATGAATATAAGAGAGTTTTTCTGTTTCCATTATATGTGTTATAAATCATTGTTAGGGCCTTAGCTATTATAGCCTATTTATATTTATTAGCCTACCTAGCGTAGCGACAAAAAACCCTTCCACTTTAAAGCACACACTTTCAAGGAGATTTTCTGTTGACTCTTAAAATGGCCTATCCTCACCTGCAATGTTTATCTAATTTGACAACTTCAAGACATTTTTGCTTAGTTTTGTCTGCAGAGCCTGGTTACCTGTAATTACCCCAGCATTAGACACTGACACATCCACCACTCCTCAGCGGGCCACGCATGAAAACCCAAGCCAACCACGTTTGGCCACTGCGTATTTGTTCTAACATCTTTTCTAGACATTACACCATTACTAACAAACAAAAATTGACAGTTTGGAGTTATCCGTTTGACTAACGGACTCTGCTCTTTTTTTTTTTAACTCATGACTTAATCGCGGAAGAACTGCTGGAGACCTGCTGGAGTGTGATTGGTCGCTTGTGTCAACATTGAGAACATAAGTTCCTCTCCCCACAGGTTCGGTCTCAGTTCAAATGTTTCTAGTGCTGTATCTTCACTAGACTGTCAGCGAGATCTTGAGTTGAGGGCTTGTTGTTGTTATTGATTTACCCAAAGCCTCGGGAGATGGTTGTGACCTTCATGGTGCTATGTCTTGCTCTCACCGCAGCTGCACTACCAGTAAGTAACACCAGTTCCTTTTCACCAGTGAAATACTATATTGGTTCCGATAAACATTGTTACTTTATATCGTTTGTAACTGAATTCATGTGGGGTTTTTTGGAACCATGATGGCCAACACAACGTAACTTTACTCGTCTTTCAATTTTCAACGTCAGCTCTTTAATCAATTCTAGGGGAATTTCTGTGAACTAGATCAAAACGTTTACGGCATCTCCAAGAAGAAGCCACACTTTTTGTGAGAGATGGATGACTAACATAACCGACATGTACGTTTCCATCTCCCAGGTAACTCCAGGCCCGGAAACACGAAGAATGGAACGTCCTGCTCAAAGCACTCCACCCATGGAGCAGGCGGGTCAGAAGCCCGGACCTCATGTTGTGGTCCAGATCCTCCCTAGCCAACAGGGACAGCAGCCCCTCACTGTGGCCAACCAGGTCCCAGAGCACCAGTACCTGCCCCAGTACCACCTGCCCAACCAGCTCCCAGAACCCCAGTACCTGCCCCAGTACTACCTGCCCATGCATCAGCCACCCTTCCAGCCACCCTTCCAGCCACCCTTCCAGCCACCCTTCCAGCCACCCTTCCAGCCCGCCCTCCAGCCCGCCATGCAGGCGCCCCTTCAACCAACGCTGCAGGGAGCTCAGGTTCCATACCAGCCGAACCATCAGGTCCAGCCTCCTATGCTATTCTAGCAGCTAAATCACAATGCTGCTTGTTCTATGTCTTTTATAATGCACAGCTCTACTGGTGTACTCGCACCGTTATCATACTACTACTACTACAGCAATTTCTACCAATTCATGTTATTTATTATTATTTATTTATTTATTTATAATATATTATTGTATTTTATTATTGATATAATTTATATAATGTATTTACATATATATCTCATATCTCATATATAAATATTATAATTCTAATAATTATTTCTAATGTATTATTATTAATATAATTATTGGTCTATATAATTATTAGTGCTATTATTATTAGTTTTATTTTACAGATGATGCAAACTTTTAATGAAGCTAATGTATGCTGTTGCTGTGCTTCCAGATGCTACATCCTTATGGATATTTCCTTTTCTATCCATCCCTGCAAGGGAACCAGCAGGTGAGAATTCAACAGATTGTTTTGCAATGATACCATATGTATGGTCTATACAAGTTTTATTGAGGTGGACAAGTGGGGTTCATCTTCATCGCTGAATGCACTTACTGCAAGTAGCTTTGGACAAAAACATCTGCTAAATAAATGTAATGTACTCTAATGTAAAAAGTGGATTTAATTATCTCTTATTTTACTCTCTGTGTTGAGTTCATCAACTGACGGTTTTCACGCATCGTTAAATGGATTGACAGCATAACCATTTGTTGCCTAGCAAGGGATTAACCTGTTTTCCACAGGTGATTCAACTCATTAATGACATGCTGGGCATCTCGCTCAGGTAGACTGAGGTCATTGAACATTTCAGCTGGGTGTAAAACATAAAACGACCAAAAACAACAATAAAGGGCTGTCCTGTTGCCCAGTAGACTATCCTTGGTGTAAACCACTCTGTGTAAATATGTATCCAAAATAACAGTACACTTGATGAAGCTTGCATCATGTACAACATATACCCTCTTTCCCCGTAGTACCCTCCATTATTCATACCACCCAATGTAATGTCAATAAAACAGCACATTTCACTCCAGCTCTACATTCATGCATTCTAATACATCATCTCCCATCTCATCTCTCCCCCCTGCCCACAGTACACACCATATACATATCCGATGATGTACCCCGCGGTGCCGGCAGCACCCAATGTTCAGGCGAACCCACCCCCAAACTCACCCCCACAGAGTCCAGTATCACCTGGGGAGACGGTGCAGCCGCCTCCAGGAACCGCTGGCCAGGCAACGGACCAGCAACAGCCACAGGTAGCCCCAGCCCTGATGAACAGAGAGAGAGAGAGAGAGAGAGAGAGAGAGAGAGAGAGAGAGAGAGAGAGAGAGAGAGAGAGAGAGAGAGAGAGAGAGAGAGAGAGAACCACCATTCCTTGGCTGCTACACCCTACCTCGTTCCATCAATCATTAACCCCTGTGTTGTCACCCCTCTCGTCCACAGAACCCTCAAATCATATACATGATTCATCGACCAATGGTAATGACGCCACAGTGACTAATAAGATAATATATACACAGCCATTTAAAGGGAAACATCTAAAAGGTATGTGTACATATTTATGTGTTCGTGTTTGTTTTGTGTCATTCTCTCCTAGAACACACAGCTGGGTGGTCTTAGCTCTGAAGAGCTTGAGGTAAATATTTTAAGAGCTATATTCTTGATCTGAACTAATGAACTAATGAACACACCCAGATCCACCAAGTCATGCAGGTCAACTCCCCTGACCCCTGCTCCCCTACAGATGGTGGCTAAGCTGAGCAACAGTGGGTTCTTCGGGTTCAACCCCGGGCCCGCGGGCCCCCAGGTGGAGGCACCGGTGCCCAACGAGGCCCTTGCAGGGTTGGTTGGCTCCCGGAGGAACCCTGTCGACGTCAGGCCCTCCTCCAGGGACCCATCCTCCAACGGTCCAGCCACCCCCCCTCTTCCGGGTCAGATCCAGTCCAGCATGGGGTCTTCTCTTCCGGGTCAGATCCAGTCCAGCATGGGGTCTTCTCCTCCGGGTCAGAACCAGCCCAGCATGGGGTCTTCTCTTCCGGGTCAGATCCAGTCCAGCATGGGGTCTTCTCCTCCGGGTCAGAACCAGCCCAGCATGGGGTCTTCTCTTCCGGGCCAGAGCCAGCCCATCACGGGGTCTTCTCTTCCGGGTCAGAGCCAGCCCAGCATGGGGTCTTCTCCTCTGGCGACAGCTGCAGGTGGTGGTGGGCTTCTTGCTCAAGGGACCGATAAAATCAGCTACCCTTGAAAAGGGATATTAGTATTTACATTTTCTGATAATTTTTATATTTGTAGGCCTATTTGTTTTAACATACATTTAATACAATTAAAAAGAACAGGTTTTGTCAATGCACATACATTATTGATGTTGTTGATATTCACAAAAACCGAGAGCACCCAATTCAGAACAAAACGTGGAAATAAACAGACACAAATGGCCTTTTGGATTTTACATCATTCTAATATTTATTTTAAAGGTGCATTCATGTTTTCTTTTGAATATCAATATACAATTGAATTTCATTTGCTGGACACATTTATCCAAAGCTATTTACAATGCTGTGAGGGAATACATACACGCCTCCATGCCTACATCTGTATTTCAGCCCAAGTACGTTCTCTGCACAAGAAACGAATACTTACTTTTTTTGCCACTTGTTCTTGTTATAATAAAAGCTTTATTGTATGCTGTTAATTATATAAATATCATTATAAATATCAGGATCAGATCAAACTAGAGGCGTAGTTCCTTCTGGTTTCCTGTTTTGCTAAGGAGATATTCTGCCGAAGAAACAAATTC
Organism: Lota lota; assembly: GCA_026745465.1. Classification (NCBI taxonomy): domain Eukaryota; kingdom Metazoa; phylum Chordata; class Actinopteri; order Gadiformes; family Lotidae; genus Lota; species Lota lota. Next base: position 951,650 of record JACYXH010000409.1, on the reverse strand, counting down.
ACGCAAATGGATGACACCTTCAGAAGGGGATTTTAACAAGTGTATTTCTATTTTTGTTGTCCTTTTCCTTTGCTTGAAACACTGATTTCACAACATCTCTGCACGGCCCTCTTCCTGCCTCTGGGGGAATTATACCCCCACCCTGCCAGTGTCACTGTCATGCTCTACCAGCTGGGATATGGGAGAAGTGGGTTTAGGGGTATTTCAGGATGTTTTCTTAATTTATCTGAGGGATAAGTGTAAGGGTGCCATACAGTGTTTGGAGTGATATGACATGATATAGACTGATATTTCACATTTCCTTTTGAAGCCTTGAGGCCTGCTAATCCCTTTTAATCCTGCAGCTGTGAAAAACATTAAATAGACAAATATACTTCGCTCCTCCTTGAGGTGAACAACATCACGTAAAGCATTGATCGCATTGATGAGATTGAGAAATAAAAAGGCCAAAAACCTGACCAAATTATTTGTTGTACTCCATAGTACGGACATTTCTATTTTGTATTGCTCTAATTCAAACATTTGGGAAATAATATTCACATTATAAATAAATGGTACATCAAGGTACAGGTCATCCTAAAATAATAATCTTGCCATTCTCTACTCCCAGTTGAAATAACAGTATAGCCATTTCCTTAATATAATCACCAATCCACTGTGACTCATCTGTGACAAGAGACATTCAAATGAACACCTGTTAACACATATAGTAAAAGCAACAAGGATCACTAGCCGACAAATCCCCTTGCATGCATTAACACTGATTTGGACTTTGCTAATCTATTGCATGTCTGAAGGTAAAGACTAGTAATTTCTTGTATCATTCACATATCGATCTGTGATTTATTTGATCCTTCTGATGTTACAGGACGCTGCATGAGAGACCAATTGTGATGAATGTATTTCAGTATACTGTTATAATAACACTCAATCCACAAAGCAGTCTCTAAAGATGTCTCATATAGATAGCCTCTGTGTGTGTGTGTGTTCTCTCTCTCTCTCTCTCTCTCTTTTTCTATGTCTTTACATTATAATATTTATCTAGCTGAAGCTTTTATCCAAAAAGACTGAAAATAAGTACATTCAACCATGAAGATGCAACCCCGAAACTGCAGGAATCATACAAGTACACAAAATGTATCAAATAATCCAACTGCTTCATTTTATTATTATTTATTAATAATATTTGTTTCATGGGCCAAGATGCAGTCTGAGCAGTTGTAGCCAGTAACCAGTGGCCAGTATCCAGTATCCAGTAGCCAAAAGCCAGTAGCCAGTGGCCAGTATCCAGTAGCCAGTAGCCAGTAGCCAGTAGCCAGTGGCCAGTATCCAGTAGCCAGTAGCCAGTAGCCAGTAGCCAGTAGCCAGTAGCCAGTAGCCAGTAGCCAGTAGCCAGTAGCCAGTAGCCAGTAGCCAGTAGCCAGTAGCCAGTAGCCAGTAGCCAGTAGCCAGTAGCCAGTAGCGTTTGCAGGGTACGGTGTGCAGGGTGCGGAGGAGCATTGTATATGTGTGGGAGATCTTGAGTAGGATGAAGACCAGCCAGGCCGCTGCATTCTGGATGAGCTGCAGAGGTTGAATGGCAGACGCAGGCAGACCACCCAGAAGGGGGTCGCAGTACTCTAGATGCGAGATGACATGAGCCTGGACCAAAACTTGCGTGGCCTTCTGTGTGAGGAACAGACGCATCCTCCGGATGTTGTAGAGCATGAATCTGCAGGAGCGGGTGGACGCAACGATGTTGGCAGAAATGGACAGCTGGTCATTCAGTGCACGACCAGGTTCTGTGCCATCTGAGCCTAGACCACAGAGAGGCCGTGGATGAGAGATGCCTCCCCTGATAGGAAGAGCCGCTCACTCTTCAGGGGGTGTGTCAACATCCACTGAGAAATGTCAGCCAGACATGCAGACATGGACATTTCCATTACACTATCTATCTATCTATCTATCTATCTATCTATCTATCTATCTATCTATCTATCTATCTATCTATCTATCTATCTATCTATCTATCTATCTATCTATCTATCTATCTATCTATCTATCTATCTATCTATCTATCTATCTATCTATCCATCCATCCATCCATCCATCCATCCATCCATCCATCCATCCATCCATCCATCCATCCATTCATCCATCCACCCATCTATCTATCTATCTATTTATTTCAATCATGCACCAAATGAGGTGAGCCATGTCGGGGATGAATGAATATAAATAGGCTCCACGTTGATTGGCAGACTGCTGCTCATAATGAGGATAAACCCGGTCAACTTAAAGCTCTGTTGACTCTATAAATACGACCCTCGCAGCTAGGGGCCCCAGCTGGGAGTCAGGCAGTGGGAAGAGCTCAGGAATAATGTTGTCTTCATTGCAGGCATCCATTCATGTAAAACCCCCTCTCTATTATTATAGAGAGGGTATATATATGATGACAGCTCCTGTCTGTAGACGCTCAGAGATCAGCACCACACAGCATCGTCACAAATGAGAAACATATTTTGATTTGCTGTGTGCCAAGCAAGGCACTTGTAATCATCGCTGATCAAAACTAAGCATAATCTTTCAGGCTTCTATTTATTGAAGCTTTCATCCAAAGCGACCTAACTAATGTTCTTTGTTTAGCAGATACATGTTGTGTGTGTGTGTGTGTGTGTGTGTGTGTGTCACTATTGCGTGTTTGTTGACAGTTTTTGTACAAGATCACTATGAGAACCACAGCAACCCATTACAGAAACTCTAAGCTCAACATGCATAATTGAGGACCTGTGGTGGATTTTCTACTGAGGAAAACAAGCTTTTGTTCAGTTTTTCCCGAGGTCTGACGAACCTGAGGACAGACTGCTGCTGACTGCTTGGTTCCAGACTCCAAACGTCAGCATGACGAGATGGAGATGACCAATAGAATGTTAGCAAGGTTGTGTCCACACCCATTTGAACACAGACCCAACACACATGCACCCACACACAAACACACACAAACACACACACACATACAAATGTTAAGACACACAAAAACATGCACGCACACACACACACAAACACACACACATGTACATGGTGTCATGACTAAAAGTTAAATTGAAAACAGGGACAGGTCAAGACAACCCCCACTGTTAGTAAGCATCTCTTCACAAACAACATGCACAATACAATACAATACAATTCAAGCAGTAGTGCATACCCTCCGTATATTTTAATATGAACAGTATTGGTAAACCTTCATAATAACATTCAGTCATAAGTCATTTATAAGCTTACTGTTAATGATTAACTAATCATTAACAAAACATTAATATACATTTACAGATGATTTTTAAGTGCTCAGCTTACAAGCCTATCCAATGGACTGTACCAACCGGTAGGCTGATCTATCGATCAAACATCTCGGTGTATACTTCCACTTGTGATGTCACTAGAGGGTAGAGTTTGACATGGTTAATCAACATCACAACTGGTGGTAAATCTACAAATGTGTATTCATGTTTTGTTAATGATTAATTCATTCAGGCTAATAAATGAATTTAGACTGTGCGTTATTATAACGTGTTACCATAGTATTACATATAAATATAGATCTATACAGGTGGAGCTGCGCTTGCTCTGGGAAAGTATAGAGATAAGTAAAGCTTTTTAAACACACCACTCTGGTTCTTGAGAATGAAGATTGGTGCTTTAGGGTAATTCCAATCCAATGGTGAGCTGCCAAATAGTGATCCTTCCTGCCTGGATTTGAAATACACAAGTGTCTGTTTTAATACAATTTTATTATTTGTAACTCTCAGAAATGGTTTTAGTTTCTTGAAATTTAATAAAGATGGTGAATGACTTTGTTCTGGATTTGTCAGAGAATTTTATATTTATTTACCTTCAATATCAAACGAAGACAATCAACTTCAATCAAGTTAACTCAATAAATATTTCATGTTTTTAACCATAGGCATTCTTTATTGGGTACTTTAACTTTATTCATAGAAATAGTTTAAACTTACTAACTATCATCCCCAAATTCCATACCCTACAATCAGGCAGCAACTACTTATTCACTGCCTGTGTTGTTTAACATACTTATTGCATCAGTTGGTTGTACAATTTAGAAGAACTTTCACAATAAACAACATATACAATATGTATCTTTACAATTCTGATGATAAATCAGCGTATTTCTGTTGTACAGTTAACCCAATCGAAACCCAATCCGATCTGATGGTAGATAGTTGGGCCAAGTGTATGCAGCGCTAGACAGTATAATCCAAGAAAGTCTACCATTACAGAGAATAGTGGCTCTGACCACTGGTTATTTACTAAAGCCCAAGATGAGAGTTCACCTTCTCCGAGCCCATTGGCTGCAATAGGAAGGAGCACAGTATAAAAGTGAGCTAATAACCAAGAGGAAAACAGAAGCGATCACAGCAACGAACTGACGGTCAACTCCTCTTCCATCATCAGCGACTACAGCATCTTCAGCCTCAGATTGTAGCAGCAGACCAAAAGGGTGAGAAAGACTCTGCTTGAAAAACAAGGTTATCCTGAGCTGCTATCGGTGTTAATGTAGTGTTGGTAGTGCCATTGTGAGATGAAGGGACATGAACTGTGCAATTTGTCTTCCTTTAGGAACCTGCAAACATGAAGTTTATCGTCCTATGCCTGTGCCTGTCCAGTACAGTCTCCGCCGCACCCGTGAGTACATAAACCACAGACCTCTCTCAGGTCCTCACGAGGAAATCGTAATGTCAGCACTTCTGTATAAAGGTAAATAAATGTGTCATATGAATCACCTGAATTGATGTGAATTTAATAATTGTACCATGGTTTGCAACAGTTCTTCAGTTACATGAGACAAAATGGACTGCCGAGGCAGCCTCCCCCTTCCACACAGGTAATTACCTGATCACAGGACACTTAGGTCACAGCATGCAAATGCAAATACACAGAGAAAGGGTATATTTAGCGGTCTACAGTTGAACTGAAATGTTAAGCCTTTTGCTTGAAATATAAGACCTTTGACTGATTTACATTTGCTGATGTTTGGATGGATGAAGTCCATAGGAAAGAAAAAGGTACTGATCTAGATTCCATGAAATGAATAATGCAACACAAGTGAATATCTTGCATTAGCATTGAGTTTCAAGTGGTTTTGTAACTGGCGTGATCCTGCTCAGATGAACACTGGTTATGGAGGTGCTCAGACCGGCCCTGCAGCCATCAGCATGGAGATAGTAGGTTACATTATACATTATACATATACATTACACACTATATATTATACATTTCCATTATACACTATACATTATATATTATCATATACATTATACACTTTACATAATATATTATACATATACATTACACACTATACATTATATATTATATATTATATATATCTCCCAGTCAGCTGCAGGTCACATTATACACTATACATTATATATGTACATTATACACTATATCTTATACATATATATTATGCGCTACACATTCAATATTATACATATACATTATACACTATACACTTTATATTATACATTTCCCAGTCTGCTGTAGCAGTCCTGCTATGGGTCACATATCTCACAGGTTTGTGTGTGTGTGTGTGTGTGTGTGTGTAGGTGTACCCTCAGGTGTTCCCTCCACTGTTCCCTGGTGGAGCTGTAGGAGGATCAGTACCAGGCTCAGTAAGTACATTTTATATTCTTCTAACTTTCTAACGCTAATGTCAACTTCCAGCTGCTAGTTGCTAACGCCAACACACAGCTGTATATTGCTAATATCACTTTATTATGTCAGTTGCTAGTTGCTAATGTTAACTGCCAGTTGCTTCTAGCTAATGTTGGTTGCTAGTTGCTAACAGCTGTCAGTTGCTAATGTAAGTTGCTACTTGCTTTGCTACTTGACAGTTTCTAATAACGTCAGTTTGAAGTTGCTAGTGTCCGTTGCTAGTTGTGAATGTCAACTGTCAGTTGCTAACTAGCTCATGATCTGTTTTGTTCTCCAGACCAATCCATCCCAGGCCTATATTAAATATTCCCTGCCTAAGGCCCCCGGAAGAAAAAGTGTGGAAATTGTAAGTCATCTTTTCTCTCAAAACAAAACACTGCAGGCTCAAGACTTTCATTCACACTCACACACTCACAGTACTGTGGTAAACACACAGACACACACTCACACACAATCCCCCCCCCCCCTCCCCCACAGTCACTCACAGACTCCCACACACACACACACACAGACACACACATGGACACACACTCACATATTCACCCACACAAACACATTCACACACACAGTCACACACACACACACACACACACACACACACACACACACACACACAGCTCTTGATGATTGATTGATGCGCTGGGCAGGATAAGAACCTGTTGAGTCATGACCCATGCTACCTACATGGACTCAACAATTATGAAAGGAAAAACTAGAATGGTTGATTTTCTTCTGACGTTAAAATGTTTCTCCTCTCCTTTATTATCAGTACTACCCATTTGACTTCTCACAGCAGGCGGTAACTATTTGTAACTCCATTAAAACATAATTACACAAAGCAAGTCATGTGCATCATCAATACATCACATATATCAACACTATGGTGACTGAAGATGTTTCCTCCTTTCCTTGCAGATGATGCCAAAATTTCCCCAGCTACCCAATATTCCCAACGTGAGACACATCTCAAGTAGCTCAATCTTTTTTGTTTAGTGGTGTTGTTTGACCAACCATAGGATACTGACTTTACTCTACTGTTCTCTCTGCAGTTCTCTCCCTATGAGTATCCCTCTTTCCCCCAAATGACGGGACCCCAGCAACCTGTCAATGTGAGTTTTTGTCATATTGTCTGACCAGTTGTAAAAACTTGATTTCGGCAACTGCAATTTGGGTTCCTTAACATGTGATGCTAACATGCTATGCTAACATGCTATGCTACCATGTGGTTTCCTCAGAGCCCGACCTTAGAGACCAGTCCTCCTCAGCTCCAGGACCCATTCCAACCCCCCCAACAGGACCAGCCACCTCCAGCCACCAACCAGGTCCATAGTGGATCTCATCCATCTTGTCTTCTGATATGTAGACCCAACATGAAGTCAAAACTAGAATGATCATTAAACGCAGTTCAAATGCAGCCTATGATAAAGAGCATATAGGACAAATTACATATAAGTTACAGGCTCCACCCACAACATTTATATCTGACACAATGCGACACCTTCTGTATTTTGAAATGTAAACTTAAACTGATGAACATTTAGAAAATTATGATGTAGAAGACTGTCACACAGTTTATTTAAATTGATTGATTACTGAAGTCATTCTTTGTTTTGTCTTTGCAGGTCGTAGGAAATCAGTAAGATAGCCAATACCAACCGACGACCAACCTGTGACTCCAAGAAGGAAACCGCACTCTTTCAGGGCTTCTTAAGCTCCAATTACTTTATCTTAATACGTTTTGGGAAGTTTAGATTCTATCCATGCATGCTTGGTTAATCTTATCTCCAAATAGCTGCTCATGTTCCCGCTTTCATTTAGTTAAGGGTTGAAATAACATGACATATGGTAAAATTAACAACACACGCGAATACAGCCAAATATCTGTGCGCTTCTCTGCATAGGCTTGACAAACCCTCTCTAGAACGCTTACCTCGTTTTGTAGGAGAAATGCTGCAGGGTGTGACTGGTGACAGGTTCAAATATGTTCTGCATTCTGTGCATTTTTTGCATTGAAACCTTTTTCACACTGAATAAAAACCTCTGTTCTCACGCAACCCTTTTGACCTTATAACTGTTAGATGTGTTATGGATTTCTAGTTTGAGTTAGTTAGTGCAATAGACATGTCTAGTAATAGTAATAGTAACAACAATAGCAATAGCAATGATATAACATTAATAGTAATAGCAATTGCAATAACTACTACTTCAATAATAATATCAATATAAATAGTAGGCCTAATAGCAACAGTAATAGTAACATTTGTTGTAATTGCAATAGAAATAACAACTGTTATAGTAATCGTAACAACATTAATAGTAATAGCAATAGTAGCTTAATAGTAATAACGATGGTAATAGTAATTGTGAAAGTACCAACAATAGCAAAAGTAACAGCAGTAGCAATAGAAATAGCAAAATAAGAAGTAATAGTTAGATCAATAGAATTATGTGTTGGGTACTCCAGTAGTGCAGCTACAATACAAACCTCTATACAGGCATAGCATTTGACTTTTTAACCTAACATGGTCTGCTATTATGACAGAATGTGAATGCTCATTAACAGAAGCTGAACAGACTTCTATAAATACCGTTGCGCTATTCAAAATGAACCAGAGATGGAGTGAAACGGGTTAAACTGTGGCACAATAGTTCCTCTTCTTCGTCCGTCCTTCATTACATCTTCCATCACCTCAGACAATGAGCTTCAAAACATGTTCATATCAGCTACACTATGCATTTCTAATTCCCATTGTTTAACGATACAAGAGTTGGAACTTTTTAAATAGGCCTACCTTCTTCTTATACAGTATTAAAATAATGGAAAATCTCAAAGGCCCCTTTCTCCGGCAATCACTGCCAGGATTCAGATGTTTTTGCAGTGATCTTATTTAAAACAGAAAATAAATAGATGGTAACAATGTTTTGGACTTTGCAAAATCAGTGGGGTTTGTATTTAGCCGTATTCCTGTTTTGATGGCATTACTTTACATGGCGACTCTTGTTGTCAGAAACACCAGCCCAATTTATACTGCCAGTTCTACTCTATAGCACCTTCTTCACAATATGCAACATATTTTATTTACTAAAGGCAACTAGATATTCAAAACTATGTCATGCTCCGTCAACTTTATTGCTATGCGTTTTAACAAATCGATGTGGAAATCCTTCACAGCCTAAATGCCTTCACTTAGACGAGGAATCTGCCTTCAAAAACTCCCTAGCAGATCATAGACGATTCGCTGAAAGGAAAGTCAACAAAAGTTGAGATAAACCTTTCCACAAGGCTGAGGAAAACGGTCGCTGTAAAGGCTATCAGCGCACACTGTGAAGTAACACAATTGACGTAATGTAATGTGTGTTTTGGTATGTGATCGTAATTCCTGGTTTTCTTTGCGCTCAGGTGAATAGTAGTTGTTTTAGAAGCAGCTGAAACAGCAGCTGCAAGTTCCAGCCCTGATCAGCCCTGAAAACAGTATGTGACACGCTTCCTCTACAAATGGCCTGTTATTATCTATTCACTTTAAGTTGGAAATAATTTCATAAGAACTTATCATTGTCTCACTCTAATCTTAGTGGACGATTTTATCAAAAGCTACAGTGAATTTAGAAAAAGGTAAATAAGGACATTTGGGACGGAACCCAGGACCTGTCAGATGGGACAGGGACTAGCTGCACCCTGCACCCTCTTAACATTAATAATTTGCCATACAACAATGTGTTCTGTGTGTTGTGTTCTTGTTTCTGCAGTAAAGCGTCTTTCTTCAGTCTTCAATTTACTTAATTTCAGAAACTTTGAGAATTGAATGTAATTGCTCTTGACTTATTGTAGTTATTATAGTGTCTTGTTGTTTCACGGTCAGAGTTCACAGGCTGTTTGGGCTAATGAAAAAGATCTCTTTCCAGTAAGAATTCAGGTCCAAATCCTGTCTGTGAATGTACAATATTAAAATCAGAATCAGAAATACATCTTTGTTCCCCAGGGGGAAATTGGGTCACGTTCCAGTGGCTCTCATTCTAGAATATTAACATATATAAGCATAGAACAATTCAAATAAGTATGTACAAATCTGTGCATTACACAACAAAACATACAAAAGATATAGGCCTACACTCATTACCCGCATATTATGTTGTTAAACAATCCCGTGACTCTTTTTGGTACAGTGTCACCAAATATATGAACCTTCCTCTGCTCTAGAAACCAGCGTGGCTGTGGAAAGGCTTGTGTTCTTTAAGGCCTGTGCTGTGCAGAGAGTTGTGTCTGAACTAGATGAAACAATCCCTGCCTCCTAAGCAGGGGGCCTGCCTTTCAGTCCGTCATAATCACAGGTTCACGGCTCCGCAGGGGCTGTCTGAGGAAGGGGAGAGAAGAGAAATCTTAAAGCAATCAAAGGGAAATGCTCAGAGCAGATAAGATTTGGGATTGAAACTAGCTGTTAGGGCTATTGCAAAACACCCTGAACTCCGGGGGGGTATTGATTTTTCTGTTTGGCTGTTTCACTCTTTATTACCATATCGCTTTGAAAATTATTATTTCCAAATGCTACTTTCACTTTCTGGTTTTTGAAAGATTAAGATCTTGGCTCAGTTCCGGTGTTGCAGAGTGTCGCAGACTGATCTTTTTCTGACCATACATCCAAGAAGAGGTTTCTTGGATGTATGGCCAAAATAGATATATTAAGTCAATCAGTCAATAAAGTGACTATAGTTACTATAGGCCAGGGGTATTCAACTAAAATTTAAAGAGGTCCAGTTAGACAAAAATTCTTGAAGCAAAGGTCCAGAAGATCATAATGTCTAACTTTTTAGTGTGATATATATTTAAGTAGCTTAGTAGTTATATCAACATCTGCATGTAATTAATACCTGACTGCCAAATCAAATTAATTCAGCACAATTCAGAAACGTTTTGACAATATTTAATGTCACATAACATAGAACTGAACATACAGTATATGTATGACTGCACATATAAAACAAAATTGTAAAATAAGAGAAAATAAATAAAATGTGAAAATTGTGCATGTTCAAATAAAGTGCTTAACTTCAGAAAAATAAAATAAAGGGAGCAAAAGCTTGAATTTCCCTTTTCTGTTTCACATCTTGACAGTCTCAACCAATTTTACAGATAATAAATCTCAACACATCTTAACAATTGAACAGTTGTATCACTTTCTTCCCCTCTTATATCCCACTCACCCACTTTTTTGCTCTGTGAGAGAATTTAGCTCTACATGTCCCTATAGTCAGACGGGAAAATGCAATTAAAATAAGAAAGGAGAAAAAAAAACATAATTGAAATGATTGGGTGAATGGTCGTTAAATCAATAATAAGCACTTCTGTATGAAACACTATTTTTCTCCAGTGAGGTCCAACCTAAGTGAGGGTGTAGTAATGTGTCTTACTCAACATAGGCCTTTTCATTTAAGATAAATTAACATATTTCCCCTTTTTTTTTTACATCGGTTTTAACATGCTGCGGTGGCGTCTCAAGTGATGTGAGGAGTGGAACCTTTTCATTAGTACCAGCCAAGGCCTTAATGTCTCTGTCCCTTGATCTAGTCTTCGATTTCAATCTGGTCTATTATTTCCATGTCAACTTCAATTCGTAAATCAAATACCCACCGCTGTCATTTCCGTTTCTTTAATCACCACCAAGCCACGGCAACAAGCTATAAAGCCCAGTGCATAACCACATGACATTTACGGGTGTAATACAACTGGCCGCATTACAAGAAACTGAATTATCTCTGTTTTTATTTTGTTTGCAATCAATGCCTCCGAGAACGACGAGTCGATGACAATCGACTGGTTGGTAACCACTGATCTATAGGCATCTATAGCAGTCACTGACAGATACCTTATAGTTCAGCAAATTATGGCAGTTATGCTGGCATGTTTCATCTTCCCTCTCCTCGCCCCAGGATCCCTACTTGTAACAACAGGCCCTCCGTTGAGCACAGAGAAAGGTGCGAGAGCTAGACAAATATCCAGGCGCCACCTTGTCAAACTTCTTACGTCTTGGGCTGGAGCCTGCAGCTTTAGGCTGTAGATCTGCGTTGCTCATTCATTTAGTAAGTGCACACACAGAAAGACACGAGTGAACAGATACACATAGACACCGCCACCAGCCCCGCTGCCTTACCATTCTCATCTGGCAAATGCATTGAATACAATCCTGAAATTATTTTGTAGCTGCCTGGATGCCTTTGTGACTCTCAATGACTGGCTAATTTAGCTCCTAGGACACAGTACAGCACTGAGATTTCGTTTTTTAATAGGCCAAAATTGACCCTGCATAGAATTAGCCACAATAAAGAGCGGCGCGGCGCGGTTTGTGTGGACAGAGAACCGAGGGGACGATAAAGTTGGGCTTTTCGGACACTTGTTGTACAACGCTACGGTGTGTGGCGCATTTCATATACAACATCACTTATCATAACGGTCATAAAAGTTACACAACGCCGGTACTAAAAAAGTACCATAAAGTTGGCGTGGGTCGTAACCATGGGGATAACACGCCCCCCTCTTTCCTAAAACTCTCAGCTCAAAACGCATTAAATTCAATCACATAGTGTTCGAATTCCAGCTGAAACAGTGGGCTCACTGGCTCTTTAAGTATTACTCATTATTTATTAATCTCTTGGTATTGTTTGGTGTTGCAGCATTCCGTTTCTCCATTACAGGTTCTGGCACCTCAATGCATTGTTTTTAGTTCCATTTCCCCACCGAGGCAGCATTTAGAATGCATTTCCGTTAAGTTGTCATGGTTTCCCCAACGATTATAAAAGGTTTCCCAACCCAACTAACCAATGTGGCCGTTATAGGTGAATAAGGTCTCGCGGCAGTCATGTGTAAGAAGGACTTCCCGCTATAGGTCGCATCAGTCAGGACATAAAGAATAGTATCTGTTCTTTGCAGATGACACTGTTCTATCTCTAGTAGTGCTTTGTTTATCCAAATCTGTATGGTAGCAAGAAAAAGTGGGTCTTATGTACTCTCCCTTTAAAGACTGCAGACCAAGCAAGAAATCCGGATGGAGGTCTTGGATCCCAGCTCACAACACACTGTGATATGTATCGCACGAGACAGGCATTCGCCACCTACATCACAAGTCTATGTTTTAAACTCCCGCAAGACACTCATGTGTGATGGCTGTGCTCTTTACCATGACACAGACGAAATGGAGCCCTTCAGCGAGCTTCTGATCCCCTTTCAGATGAGCCTTCACTCGGCCCTCAAGGGCCCCCTGCTCCTCGGCAAGGCCATCTCGTTGGCTTCCCCCGGGGAACACATTCACCCCCTGTGTATGGAACCGTGCCTTAACACGCTGAATTGAACTGCCATGTCCAGCCCACCAAATAGGAAACACCTGTCCCCTCTTTCACGGCGTTGCTAGGATTGTGTCCCTTCCCTCTGACCTTTGAGAGTAATAGTGTTCAAATGTTTGATCTTTAGGATTGATTTATCTTTCAATGGAAAATGTTGTAAATCTTTAATAGAAGGCTGATGAGCGCGGTTGGTAAAAAATGAGCTGGCTGGGCTCGTAAGAAATTGTGCCTGAGGTTCTATTGATGCGCACTTTTAACTTACGCACACTGTTACACAGATATTGCGTAACATCTAGAGAGAATACTTTCCCCCCCTTTCCTTTTTCTATAAATTGAATAGCAAGGAAACAAAGGCATACGAGGATAGAACATTAAAAGGATTGCTTTGCTTGATTCATATGATATATATTTAAAACCTATACCACATAATTGAAGGAATGACCTGAATACTTCATAAAAAATTACAGTGTAGGCTATATCATCCATTATCTGATTTGGAAACCACTCAAAACCATGACAGGGAACTTTAAAAGGTGCACGAGCAAGCATGAACAGACCTGGATTTTAGGAAAATCCTGACTTCAAGCAAATATAAGCTGTGGTCAAGAGAAAGAAAAGTGGCAAAGTGAAGTGTCAGCTATGAAGCACTGTTAATTCCCTCCCTTCAACCTTGGTATAATAACAGCCATTTGATTGAATAACCAGGTACTCTATGGATCTATACTCCACTGAAGGTAGGACTAACAGCCCCTGCATGGCTATACTATCCAGCATAATTACTGGGAATAAAGTTGCTTACACTTCCCCCATAGGATCTGTCATTTTAGTTTGTGTTTTGGGGCAATTTAGAGGGTATGTCTACTTAGCACATATGCGTAGCGTGTAATTCGACATAAAAGAGCCATTGAACATGTTTTTTTTTTTTGGTTGAGTGTTGGGAAATTTCTCAAGCCCCACAGGTTGGAGTGGATTGGCTGTGTGGTGCATATAAATAGCGTCTATCAGTCCATCTCCAAGTCAAAGTAGATGACTGTGTTTTACCTGAAGCATTCTTTTTCAGCTGTTCTTGTCACAAGGGAAAGGGTAAGATACGGTATTTTATAATGAAAGATTGTTTAATGTGTATGTCATATGTTACAGTTTGTCATATGTCAATGGAGCTAGAGAAGTAATTTGTCACAGTGCAAGTTTCCATTTTTCTCTTTTTCTCTTTCTCTCATTCACACTCTCTCCCTTGCTTTCTCACTCTCTGACTCACTTTATATCTCTCGTTCACTCAAACATACACATACACATACACACACGCACACGCACACGCGCGCACACACACACACACACACACACACACACACACACACACACACACACTTTCTGTTCCTCAGGAGAAAATGAGGCTGGTGTTATTTTTGGTGTGCATGCTGGGTGCTACGCTGGCAGCTCCTGTAAGTTTTTAATATTTTTTTAGACGTTTAACTGTGGAAGCTCTGAATCCCTTCAAACTCTTTTAAAATAAGTCAAGCTGTTATTGAACACATGAAACCGTTTTCAATTTGTTTAATTAACCAATCAATGTAGTCATTGTTTAAAATGTTTCGGAATCATTTCAATTTTTTCAAAAAATACGTAACATTCTTATTCAGCGCCTCAAACTCTTTCTCCTGTCCCAAGGCCCAGGAAAGTGGAAGCAATGAGGTATATTTTCATTGTATATTTGTTGTAACTTTTAATTCCTTTATTTCAACTACTTGCGACCAATTCTGTGTGGAGGCTTTGATTGGCTCTGGATGATGTCGCGCTGTGATTTGGTTACTGTTGCCTAATAATCCGGTGGGATCATGTGGAATTCTCCCAGCAGGTGGCAGCACATGCTAATGCTGCCCTGCAGTGGATGGAGATGTACCGGCAGTACCAGCAGCTGGTTAGTGGCTCTGTTGCACTTATCACACACACACACACACACACACACACACACACACACACACACACACACACACACACACACACACACACACACACACACACACACACACACACACACACACACACACACACACACACACACACACACACACACACACACCGGTGGGACCAAAATATGTGAGTGAGCCCGGTGTAAACTAGAGCAGCATGGTAATCCTGCGTGCAGGATACCGATTGAGCTGTCTGTCCAGGGGAAGTTTATCCACCCTCCTAATGAGATGTGAAGGAAGATGAATATGGAAATGATTTGTTGTTTTGTTTCTGGTTCATTCAGGGAGCAGTGGCTGCAGGGGTAAGTTTGTATCTCTGTGTCATTTAAAATCAAGTATAACGCAGGCCTGCATAAACACACTAATGACATGCAATGACTCAAGAACTAGGCCTATTGATCGCTTATTATTGATTATTGATGTTTTTTTATTGAACTCCCCAGGGTTCCCCGACCGAGGAGCAAATGGTACGAACACGACACACTTCACTATGCTAGAGTTCAGGCTAGATGTCCAGATTCAGTTTGTCTATGTTTCTATGGGCCTTATTCCCCTTCCAGCCATTCCGCACTCTGAACCCCTACCCAGCTAGTGCTTAGAACCAAGATGGCCACCCCTATGCGAATAAGGCCCATAGGAATGTCAATCTATCAAAAACTTGACATCTCCTTCCTTTATTTATTCAGTTGAGCGACGCGCCCGCAGTAGACCTCCCCCCTCCTCCCCCCCCTCCCATGCCGGTCAGCGATGACTCTGACGAAGAGGAGGTGAGCAGCTCTCAACACACTTTATTTTTATTGCATTACTTATAGGTGCTGTAGGTAAGATTTAAGAGCTATAATTTGAAATGCCCTGAAATGCTCTGCGAGAAAGTCTGTTCTGCTGCTTGCCTTCGTATGAGACAGTTTATATTTTAGACTGCTCCCGGATCATTTCTGGGGACAAACTATTTAAGCACTTTGGGAATCTTAAAAAGCGCTCTACAAATGCTATTCAAATAAATTAATAAATTAATTGCCTGTCTTGCTTGCTTCTGCTTTTATTCTGCTCTCTCTCTCTCTCTCTCTCTCTCTCTCTCTCTCTCTCTCTCTCTCTCTCTCTCTCTCTCTCTCTCTCTCTCTCTCTCTCTCTCTCTCTCTCTCCCTTTAAAACGCTCGAATCTTACCTACAGCAGCTTTAAGATAACCTCCCACGTGTTTCCAGGAACAAGCCGCAGCCGCCCCCAAAGCAGCAGCCGCCGCCACCGCGCCGCTGAACTCCGAAGAGGCTGGAGAGGACGAAGCCGAGGAGGCGGAAGCGTCAGAAGCGGCAGAAGCGGAACCAGCTGCCGAACCCGCGGCGGAACCCGCTTCCAAGCCGGCTGCCGAAACTGTTTCCGAGCCGGCTGCCGAAACTGTTGCCGAGCCGGCTGCCGAACCCGCTGCGGAACAGGCAGCCGATCCCGCCGCGGCTGTCGAGCCGGCCGTGGTCGAAGTCCCGGCCGCGGTGGAGGTCCCAGCCGACGTCGCTCCCGTGGTGGATGCTGCCGCGGCGGTGGTTCCCGTGGTGGATGCTGCCGCGGCGGAGGTTGCCGTGGTAGCGGTTGAAGCGGTGCCCGAGCTGGTGGTAGTAGAGGCTCCCGTGGAGGTCCAGGCTGGGAGTGCGTAGTCGCCCCTGTTTGTGACCTCAGTTTCTCTCCCACCGACCTGAGTGTTCCTATCTAGGTCATGTGAAAAAGTAGCCTACTGACGTCGATCGACTTTTTGTCAATTGGCCAGATCACAGGACGCATGTGGTCAGCCCAGACAGTTTGTTTCTTAAATCCTTTGCTTGATGTTTGTGATGCGCTGTGAAAATAAATATGTGATGTCTGAATGCATTCATTCAAGAATGTTTATTGTATTCCACTTAAAAAGGATCCAATTGAATAACAGGTAACCCTTTACAATAAGGGTACAGTAATTAACTATACATTTACATTAGTCAATGCAGTAATAAGCATTAACTAACAATAACTAAAAGTTACTTAACATGTAACTAATAATAGTGTAGTAATCATTTACTAATGGTGTTGTATACTATTACTTTTTTAATAGTGTACAAATTAATATCTTCGTTATATAATAGCAAATGATTACTAGACCATCAATTAACTGTTAATAAACTGTTGGTTTGTTGTGAGTTAATGCTTATTACTACTTTAACTAATGTAAATAAATGGTTAACATGTTTACCCTTATTGTAAAGTGTTACCAAATAACACATTAATACAGTTTATCTTTAATCAATCCTTAAACAATCATATTTCCATATCAAACCTATAGCTTTATCTTAAAATGTATAATATACACTGCATTTACAGCAATTACTCGTCTGCCCTGTTGTTTGGACTGGAATTATGAATTGTCCATCATTCTCATAACACTACAGCCAAAATATCTTCTCATGGGATCTCCATATTCGTCTGCAATGCATCTGCAGTAAATATACCATTGTAATAATCACTGCTACAAGCTCAGATCTACAGATTTGATGGTCCGGACTGTTATTTATCATCACATATAAAAGTTCAAGGGACTAAGATGGCTCCAGTAGGACAGTAGTAGAAGCAGAACTGATACACTCTCAGTGGCTTTGCTACAGCTTTAATAGGATATAGAGGGGATATAATAGAGTGCTGAGTAAGCACTTAGCTAGCCAGCGAGGACTGACACTCTTAGATCCCTCCAATATATGTTGAATACCCCCCCCCCCCCCCCCCCGTATGGGGAATACAAACCACCTTACATTTAGGATGAGACCTCTGTTTCGTATTTATTTTTGAGGTTCTTGTTTTTTTTCATTCCTGGATGGCAAGTAAAGCAAGGAGAGTGCATTTCTTTCCATGAAGTAAACAAAAACTGTAGGCATTCACTTATTTGCGGTTTCTCATTGATTATGTAGTGTCTCAGTTGTGATATAAGATAAATGCACGTGTTCTTGGTGAAAGTGGGTGAATGAAAGGAGGGTGGATGACTGGTTGCCTCACCCACTTTCATCCTCCTCTAATCCACCTAGATCCTCCTCAGGGTCAGTAACAACTTAGTCTCCTACCTGGGACTCTACCCTGTATTTTATTACGCTCCTGCTTGCCAATACATTTATATTATGATCAATACAACATGTCTGTGCTCCATTCAGATCACACAAAACATGGACTAATCGCTCTAGATTAGCCTGCTGGGAGAAGGTAAGTTGTATATGATTATTATTTTTAGCTTTATACTATACACAGTTGGGATGCAGCTTATAGGGATTTATATATACGTATATACCTGTTCAAATATCGTGTACCTGTTTGGTTTAATGTCATTCTATAAAAAATACTTTTTTATAGACTTTCATACCCCATACCAAACTCGACTCAATCTCAACTTTACACCAAACAATTCCAGATAATGCTAGGGATGTTCCCATAATCCCCTCTAGTTGTCACCATCTCCATGTACTCCATGTACATGTCTATCGTTGGCATCTTCCAGGCTAAACTAGACACATCTTCTGGGCATGACCACTGCACGCGTCTCCGCCCATCTCTGTGAGTCAGCAGACACCACCAATGTGGAGATGGACCAGCAAAGTGAAGATGATATGTATGCAACCCTATAGCCCTAGCACTAACCCTATAACCCTAACCCTAATGCTATAACCCTAACCCTAAAACCCAATAGCCTCAACCAATAACACTACACCCTAACCCTGTAACATTATAACCCCAACCATAATCCTACGTAACCCTATTCCTTAACCATAAATCCCTATAACGTTAAACCCCAACCCTAACCCTACAACCCTATATCCCTTACCCTAAAACGAACCCTAACTCTAAACCCTAACCCTATAACTATGTTCCCTGACCCTACAATCCTAGCCCTAAAACACTAACCCTTTATAACCCAATCCCTAACCCGATGACCCAAACTCTACAACCCATTAACCCCATAACCCCATAACCTTAAGCCTAGCCCACATTTATGGCCCAACTCCAATAACCCTAACCCGATAGCCCTATAACCCTAACACTTCCCACAGCTACAGTACGTGTTGTACGCCGAGGAACAGCAACACAATAAGACAATAACAATAACTATTGCAAATGAATTACAACCAACACTGGACATGTTTGTTCTCTTCTAGGGCGGAACCTGGTGGATCTTCTCACCCTCTGCTGAACGTGAACTTAAACAACAACAATGAAGAGTGAGGAGAACAGGAAGAGAAACCACCACATACAGCCTTCCTTTGATGTGTTTTTAATGGCATTTCAGCTTGTGTACTACATATCACAATATGTATGGTGATGTTTTTCCAACAGGGAAGAAAAAAAGCTAAAGAAAGAGAAGAAAGAGTTAATTACGTTTTGATTACTGTTTATGAGACCATCAGTAGAGCGCAGAAAAGCGTTGGTGCTCAGACATGGCAGATGTGTTTGTGTCTCTCTCTCTTCTAGGAAAGAGAGTGAGGAAAAGGAGAACAAAGAAAAAGAGGAGAAGGAGGTCAAGGAAAAGGAGGAACAAGAGAAAAAAGAGAAAGAAAAAGAAAAAGAGAAGGAGAAGGAGAAGGAAAAGGAGAAAGAAAAGAATAAGTTTGTGAATGATTCACTATTATGAGTTTGTCTGTAGTGTACAAGATATTATTTTCCCCATCAGAGTTAACGATAGGCCTGTTTTTTTTGTGTTTTGCCAGGCCCAAAGAGTTGTTCGTAATAAACCCAGCTGGGGCTCTGTACTACAACTGGCTGTTTATCATCTCTCTGCCAGTCATGTACAACTGGACCCTCATCATAGCCAGGTGACTACGTGTAAGAGAAGCTTCAAGTCATAGGACTAAAGAAGAAATACTGGGATACTTGCTGGCTTTCGCTTGTACTTTCTAGACACTTTTCAATCATTCTCAGGCGCAAGGGCACAGATCTCATTACAACTATTACAAACATGGTATTCTTCTGGAGGGGACATCAAAAATATCACCAATGTATATCAAATTATCTGCTGTAACAAACGGTTCAGACCACTGAGCAGGATACATAGGGTGGACATAAACAAAACTTTTAAAAAGTGTTGTGTTTATGTGTAAATTATTTCAAAAGTGGAGTTGGTTTCTATAAAAAATATCTTTACAATTAAATCATTTATTTTGAAATAATTTATATTGGAGGGGACATCTTCATGTTTTTAAGAAGTTAGAAGTATATTAGAGGGGACTCGTCCCCCTCGGGATCTGTGCCCATGCTCAGGATTGTACCGTTTTTGTTGTACTTTAATTTGTAAAGTAAAAGCTGTACGGCAGCAGTAACATGCACTCATTAACATGATGTTCCCAGCTTTGTGTTTAGTCCATTGACCCAGGGGAAATGAGCAATCTTGCTTTCGTTGTCTCTTATAGGTCATATTGCAAATGTATTGTTCACATTATAATAACTAGGTTGTTCTTTAGTTTGTGACCTTTATGGAAGATGGACATTCTTGTGGTAAATGGCTTAATAGTATCTAGAAGTGTAATTAAATGAATTACGTTTTAATTTGTATAATTCATCTTCTGATCCATATTTTGTCCAGGGCCTGTTTTGAGGAGCTGCAACATAACTACTTCATGTATTGGGTTGTTTTGGACTACACCTCAGACTTCATCTACCTTATGGATATGGCCTTCAGAACCAGAACAGGTGAAAGGCAAATGACCTCAGGCGATGCATCCTTCATCTTAAAATATGTTTTCAATTGAGAGGGATGTCATCAGCTGTTTAGCGTTGAGAATTGGACGATAAGACCTTCTCACATTTATGTCTTCCATGCAGGTTACCTGGAGCAGGGACTGATGATAAAAGATGAGAAGCTACTGAAGGAGCACTACACTACTAGCATTCAGTTCCGTCTGGACGTGGCCTCCATGCTCCCCACGGACGTCCTGTACCTCTTCCTCGGCCTGGACTACCCTGAGATCCGCATCAACAAGCTGCTGCGGATCGGCCGCATGATGGAGTTCTTTACAAAGACAGAGACCAAGACAAACTACCCCAACATCTTCCGCATTGGCAACCTCATATTGTACATCATCATCATCATCCACTGGAACGCCTGTTTTTACTTCTCCTTCTCCAAGTACATTGGCTTTGGTGCGGACGACTGGGTCTACCCGGCCTTGGATGACCCTGAGCAGCCTGCGTTTGGACTGGCCATGAGGAAGTATTCCTTCAGCCTGTACTGGTCCACTCTAACCCTGACCACCATCGGAGAGACTCCACCCCCAGCTCTAGACTCTGAGTTCTTCTTTCACGTGGTGGACTTCCTGGTTGGGGTCCTGATCTTTGCCACCATTGTGGGTAACATCGCCACCATGATCTCCAACATGAACGCCGCACAGGCCCAGTTTCAGTCCCGCATTGACAACATTAAGCAGTACATGCAGGTTGGTATGAAAAAACTAACAGTGACTTATGGTGCTCCTTTCCTCATGTCTATCATACAGATGTTTTGATTGTTGCTGTTTGATTGACCTCATTGGATTGTGTTGGTGTCTGTCCCTTTACAGGTGCGAAAAGTCAGCAAGGATCTGGAAGACCGGGTTATTAAATGGTTTGATTACCTCTGGAATAACGGCAAGGCCCAGGACGAAAGGGAGGTGCTGAGGTATCTCCCGGACAAACTGAAAGCTGAGATCGCCATCCAAGTCCACATGGAGACCCTGAAGAAGGTCCGCATCTTCGCGGACTGCGAGGCAGGTCTGTTGATCGAGCTGGTGCTGAAACTCCGACCACAGGTGTTCAGCCCGGGTGACTACATCTGCAAGAAAGGCGACATTGGCCGCGAGATGTACATCATCAAAGACGGCAAACTCGCCGTGGTGGCCGATGACGGGGTGACCCAGTTCGTGGTCCTGGGCAGCGGCAGTTACTTTGGTGAGATCAGCATCCTCAACATCAAAGGCAGCAAGGCGGGGAACCGACGCACAGCCAACATCCGCAGCATCGGGTACTCTGACCTCTTCTGCCTGTCCAAGGATGACCTGATGGAGTCCCTCACCGAGTACCCCGACGCCAAGGGAATGCTGGAGGACAAGGGCAAGCAGATCCTGATGAAGGACGGTCTCATTGACCTGGACCCGGCGAACATCAAGCCCGAAGTCAAGGAACTGGAGGAGAAGGTCACCCGCCTGTACAGCATCATGGAACTGATGCAGATCAAGTTGAAGAAGGTCCTCGTCAAACACAAGAGCGCAGACGTGGCTCTGAGGCAGCACATCCGGGACCTGGAGATCCTGTCAGGAGAAGCGGTGGAGGATGAGGAGGATGGCGAACAGGAAGTGACCCAGGGAGAAACGGTGGCAGGAGAGGAGACGAGAGAAGAAAAGGTTGAAGTGGAAGAGATGAAAGAAGGCGATGAAGGCGGTGACACAAAGGAGGATGTGAAGAAAGATGAGGATAAGGATGGTGAATGAACAAGACGTAGATGAAAATAATGAAAGAGGCTGCTGATGAAGTAGAAAAAAGAAAGACATTGGTTTACTGGAAGCGAGTCAACCCATGGATCATCCACATGAAGATCTGATCTTGTGCTTAGTGACAGCCACATTAATGATAAGTGTTGTCATTTTGTCGTCTTTCATCATCTATTTCTAAATATGAATTGCATTTGACTAAATTACCATAATTTGAACCAAAATTTGCGGGTAGCCAAAGAAAATGCTTATAAATATTTGACTAAAATGATGATTGTATTTATTTTCATTTAAATGTATTTGTTGTAACTTCCATATTTTAGAAACAGTGCTTTACCACTGTCGTTACTGCATCTATCTATCTTCTGTCTGTCTGTCATTTGCATTTCATATTATGCAACCTGCTGTATAAACATGATCGTTTATTTCCTCTAGTGGCTTCAAATGAACCGTTTCCTTCTTAAAATTACTGTTTGGCCTCCTGAACTTTCCTTCTAACTTTGTTCTTTCTATTGGAGGCCGAAATGAAGCGTGACTCCGTCTAGGGATGTCATACACATTAGTACGGTTAGCTTATTTCCCTGGACAAGGAAAGAACCTTTGAACTTTCAACTTCATGAGCTTCCTTTAAAAACGAATTTTAAGGTCTTAGTTCCAGCCCAAATCCAACCACACAAGCAGCTCTGTAAAGCTGTAGCTGTGGTCATCATGACCCAGCCTAGTGGGACCCAGAAGGATGGCTCCATTTGTCCAGAGATGCAATAAGAGTTCAGTATGTACTGACAGGCCAGGCATAACCTAATACAAAGGCAAAGCAAACAATACATGAATTACAATGAAGCTAGCCCAGTCAAACACTACAAAATCCTCATCTTTCGGAAGACGCGATGAAATAAAGGTGATTAATAATGAGTTACTAGTCCACTCCAGGTTAATCTGTTAATCTGAGTAAACACCAGGGTCATGTTGCTGTTAGGAGTTAGTTCATACTGCCATTTTTGGACAAACTAAATCAGACAAACGGGTACACCTCCCTTATAGCCACAGAGAAGCCTTACCATCAGGACTTTCTTGTGTTAGTTAGGGTGTTTGATTCCCAAGCAGAAGGCTCAGTGTTTGAACCCCAATGTCTTCAGTCTACCTGTAGGTGTCCTTGATGCAAGATGCTGTAACCCCCTAACTGCTCATTAGATAGAAGTATCTGCTTAATGACTCAATGGCTATATAATCCTTTAATTTGTGTCCTCACACCAACATGCTGCATTTCAGCCGAGAACTAAAACGTTATGTTAGTGGTTATTGATTATGGGCCTTATTCACCCTGGCGTCCATCTTGGCTCTGAACACCAGCTGTGTGGGGGAACTGAATATGGAATTCCGCATTTAGTTCCCCCACCCAGCTAGCACTTAGAACCAAGAAGGCAAGATGAAACATGTTCAACGGCTCATCAACGGTTACTTTTTTGTAAACCTGAGGTGATAAGCCAGAAAAGGCTGATCTGCTCTCATAGGAAGAGCAGGTGTTGAATACCAGTATTGATTGCAGAGCTTAAAGCAAAAGGAAATCCAACAGTGTTTTTTTTCCATTCAGGCCTCCGGTTGGTGAAGTATTGAGTTGACTTAACTGCATATTGACTCGTATGTGTCCCCAACCGCCGTATGGTGTTGCTTCAATAGCTTAATGATATATTGCTGTGTGTGTGTGTGTGTGTGTGTGTGTGTGTGTGTCTGTCTCATGACAATATCCATCAAAACAATATCCCCCCCATACTACTGGAAAATATGTAGAATCCATAGTCCACCTGCGTGAGTCGCTGAAGATGAGATGAATTTCTGATGCGGGAAGTTCTTCTAGGTCTGAACAACAGAGGGACGATGAGGGGGATGGTAGACATATCCATCATCGTGTCTCGATCAGCTGGCGAATTTAGTTTCTAAGAGCAACGTGCGTTCCCATCAATCAAGTCACGGTGGCAGAGAAACAAAGCCAGCACACAAACACTCGGTTTGAGGAGGAGGAAAACTACTTTGGTAGCTGAATTAAAGAAAGAAAACTGGGTTTGTTGTGTTCTACTCAGACAGACTTCACAACACAAAATGGATGCTATTATGATTTAACAGTGAATGACATGTTCAACCATAATAGCGGAGGGCTATTGTTTTTGTTGAATGTTTTTAATGAAATGTAGAGGCTTCATCTAAATATTTAATGTAATGCATTTTAACATCCGTGATCTGCATTATTCCTCAACTGGTAGAGCATGGTGCAAACACTGCCAGGGTCAGGGGTTTGATTCCAACTTGTGCCACTGATGTTAAGATAGGCACTTCAATTAAACACATCCGCTGAATAGTGTACCCTACATGATTTTGTTTAGCATATATTCACATTCCATATGCAAGTAAATGGACCAGGAA
Source organism: Lota lota (assembly GCA_026745465.1). Lineage (NCBI taxonomy): Eukaryota > Metazoa > Chordata > Actinopteri > Gadiformes > Lotidae > Lota > Lota lota. Next base: position 926,766 of record JACYXH010000409.1, on the reverse strand, counting down.
ATTAAACAGAGGAAGTTCAAATACTTCCTCAAACATCATCACAACCATAACATGTTGGTGGGAAGATGCATTCCATCCTGTATAAACCTTGAGTTAGCTTAAAGTTAAACAGTCTAATGGTTCCCTCTTGCTTGCTGTATCAAACTGAAAGACTATTAACAAACAGAGTGCAAAATATGCTTGAAGGTCGAAATGCTGACCTTTAGGAAATATAGAAGCTGTACTGTTTGTACGTCTGGAAATTACTACCTGGAAAGGTAATTTCCCCACTAAGTACACTAGGCTTGCTGCCTTGGATAAACAAACTGTATTGCAGACTCAATGTAAAACATTTGAGCTGAAAGCTGTGTAAAATGAAGCTGGATGTATCTTTTTATTATGCTCCCTTCAGATCCAATAATCTACAGCCCTTCTCTGGTGGAAACAAATTGCTACTAGGAGGCAAACATATTTGAAAAGTTTTTTTTTCATGGCGTGTTTCATGGCAAAAGAAATAATTTTCTTGCAAAACTGTGGCATTTTGGTCCTTTTACAAATGACACAACAATCCCATTTGTTCTGTGTGTTTACTGTTACTGCAATTCACTTTTCTACTGCATCCGTTGCCCCGGTGACGACCAACAGTGTGAAGCAAATCTTCCTGGGGGCGCTGTGGGTTTGGAATAGTTTGGACAGAGACACATTGTTGACATTTGTGGAGATTATCCGGGACATGGCATGCGGCTTTATTAGAGAGAACAGCTTCAAAGCGCTGGTGAGACAAGGTCAGGGAGGGCTGCAGGAGACTGGCAGTCCTGGGCCTGCAGATATGTGAATTCCATTTAAATGAGGCATTTGTGGCACCGCCGCGGTCCTCTAGTGAATGCTGAGACTCTTCACGGCCGATTCCTTTACGTGTTGTAGTTGTAATTATCAACATTCCTTCAAAACGACGTAGGATGTAAACAGATGAAGATGGAATACTATTTTCTTTTTCACAATAGCTATACTTACATATGAAGAGACAACCTCATATGTATTATTCCATCTGCATCTGTTTACATCCCACCACGTACACTATGCTTTAAAGAATGTATAAAGGTGCTGTAGCAACGTCTCTGGCCGCTACTAACACTGGGGGTTCTGGGGGAATGAAGCTGCAGCAGCATTGTTTCAATTGTTTCTCCTGTCTTGTTCCGAGAGGTTTGCGGCTGAGGTACAGCACCGGGCGGTCCATGTGTCAGTCTGCAAGGCAAAAAGAAGCTTGAAGTTAGGGGTGTGTAAGAGTGGCTTTCCGCAGAGAGCCTTTTTAACCCTCTCAAACGACGTCTGACACTGCTCGGTCCACTGGACCGGATCTGAAGAACACTTTCGGGTGAGGTCGCTTATGGGGCTCAGAAAAGGCAGGGATGAACCGTCTATAGTAGCCCGCCAGCCCCAGGAATGCCCTCATATGCTTTTTGGTCTCAGGCCGCGGAAAGGCTGCGAAAGACTCTGTCTTTTCCACCTGCGGGCGCACCTGCCCGCTGCCCAAGTGGTATCCCAGACACCGTACCTCCCTTGGTCCACTCACACACTTCGTTGAGTTGGCCGTGAGCCCCGCCCACCTCAGTGATTTGAGCACCGCCACCACCCGCTAAACATGTATAGTACCCTTTAATATCCTTGGATTAGGCTAACTTCACCAAGCTGTCTCAACAATGTATAACTGTCAGCTGTGGAATAACATTTGGGAAAATCTGTTAAAAAATAAGTCAGGAAATAAATGTTGTGGTAATTACTCAGAAAATGAGAAATGACGTAAAAGTAAATAAACACGACGTGTGTAAATTAGCTTTTTTACCGTTATGGTCAGGATTAGCGTCAGGGGTTTATTGGAACTTCCACAATGGAAGATTAAAATGCCAGCGGTATTTCACAGGAGGGACACCCTCTCAACAGCTTTCTCACTACCCACTCAAAAAAAAGCAAATCAATTTGATCAAGGTATAATGAATTATTTGTGTTTCTTTTCACCTTTTCTCTTATGCATTGCATTCTGTTGATTTTAAGGTGCATCTTGTGTAAAGAAAGGATCTCTTATAATATTTGTGTTACCTGGTTTCTGGTATATTTGTAGTATAATATTTTCGTCTCAGGCAAAAAAGAATTTTGTGCACCTATGTCGATTTTTATTAAGTGTTAACTGCTTATGTCAGGCATTATAAGACCATTCCCATCTTGGCCTGTGAGAACTTTACATACACTTCCATCTATAAACACAATCTGGATGTACAAGAAAATAGTCAGTGGTCCCTTATTTTACAACCAGGTGTGAAGTTCATTAGCCATTACTTCCTAATCTACACTCTAGTGACATCACACATCGGAATGTCCACCCAGATGTAGGTCAATCGAACTACCAGCATACCCACTGGACTGAACCAATCGGTAGACTGATCTATCTGTCATGAATCTGGGTGAACACGCCCACATGTGATGTCACTAGAGGGTAGATTGTAAAATGGCTTGTGATGGGTGTCCAACATCACACCTGGTGGTAAAATAGGTGTTGACAGAGACTTTGCCACTGCAGTCCCTTCTTCCACGGATTCTCAGCATGTGGGCTCTTTCTTCCTTTTCAACTCATTTTGAAGGAGAAGTCAACATGTTGTTTTCTTCTGACACAACTTGATTGATTTGCAGACAGTACAGTAGTATAAAAATATCATTCAACTAAAAAAAGGATTTCGATTTTCCTTGCACTATAATGACATGTCCATGTCATCATTGGTCAACAACACGGTGAGCCATGGGCGTTAGGACTGGGCTGAAGCCCTGCATGTTTTGGGAACAGATCCGGATCTCATAAAAACATTATATGTCATTCCGATCATGCATTAAAGCCCTCGATAATAATATAGTCGTTTTGGTCCCCCTGTACTTCTTTACATGTGCACATTTTGTGTGAGAGCGAGAGAGAGAAAGACAGAGAGAGAGAGAGAGAAAGACAGAGAGAGAGAGAGAGAGAGACAGAGAGACAGAGAGATGGAAAGAGAAAGAGATAGAGAGAGAGGGAGAGTTTGTGTGTGAGAGAGAGACAGAGAGACAGAGAGAGAGAGAGAGAGAGAGAGAGAGAGAGAGAAAAGAAAGAGACAGAGCGCACAGGTTGCAGGGCTTGTCATTGCACCTCACTGCATGATGTTTCTGAAAATTGTGTGTGTGTGTGTGTGTGTGTGTGTGTGTGTGTGTGTGTGTGTGTGTGTGTGTGTGTGTGTGTGTGTGTTGGGGGGGGGGGGGTGTTCTCCGTTTTTGAGGTATACACATTAAAAATGTTCATGACAGAGTGCATCAAAATATAAATCATTTATTTAAAAAAATTATTACAGGGGGGGGGGGGGGGGGGGGGATTCCTCTGGACACAGAACTGCGGCATAAGCACCGAATGTCCTCAAATCCTAGCAACGTCCCTGTGGTAAACTGCTTTTTGCCAATTACAAATGGATCATTTTATAGTCCATTTGTTTTAGTTATTTTGCCCCTGACGTGTTTGTTTTTCTAAATGGACCAGCGTTGTGATGTGATGTTATTCTTTAGTATTCAGTACACTAGCACAAACATTGTATTAAACAAACAACAACAACAACAAAAACACAAAACCAACCAAAGTGGAAATGCATTTATCATCGATTTGTAACCCAGTAGCCAGTCATTTCAATCAGTCAATCAATCACTGCGCCCCTCGTGCGTCACTGGGCGCGCGTGGTGACTGCCTGTTGCTGCAGCTTGTGCGCGAGAGCGGTCTACTTCACACCTTCTCTGAAACAGACAGTGAACATGTCTACTAGAACAACAACCTATCCAACTCAATTCACCATTTCTTTTAGTTCGTATATCAATTTTGTCCGGGATATTCCAAACGAAGACTTTTAAAGGTAATTGGAAATTGGTGGTTGTTTATTTTTATCCGAGGCGCGCGCTATGGTAGGCCCACATCACACACTACATAGCAGCTGCTCTTCTAGCGCGAGACCACGTGTGTAGCAGAGTTTTATCGCAGCTAAACAGTAGAACACCTTTTTCTGTTTTATTTTTATTTTTATAAATTGAACTTGGGAGATAAAAGTAAGAGCATGGCAGCCGTGGCACAGAACGTGTCCAACATGACGGGGAACTACACCAACCAGTTCGTCCTGCCGCCCTGGTGCGTTGCGCTCTGGTCGCTCGCCTACAGCTCGGTTGTCGCGGTGGCCGTGTTCGGGAACCTGGTCGTCATATGGATCATTCTCGCCCACAAACGAATGCGGACGGTCACGAATTACTTCTTGTTGAACTTGGCGTTTTCTGACGCGTCGGTGGCGGCGTTCAACGCGGTGGTGAACAGCATCTACGGCGCCCACAGGAACTGGTACTTTGGTGAAGCGTACTGCAAATTCCACAACTTCTTCCCCGTCACGGCCATGTTCGCGAGCATCTATTCCATGACAGCGATTTCGGTTGACAGGTAAATAACCAAAGCTCAAATCCTGAAAGACTGACGTTACTGGTGATACCCCCCCCCCCCCCCCCCCCCCCCCCCCTTTACTATGATGCATGGCTGTGATGCGCCTATGGCTTCAGTCGAAGATGGAAATCTTGATGTAATGGACGGAGAGAATAAAAAGAGTGGCACGTGCCTTACGCAGCCTTGTATCCATCGGTAAAAAAACGCGAAGCGTGGCCATAGGATGACACTGTTTGGCGTGGATTAGCATTTCCATATATATTGGCATCCACATATTCTCATCTTTTTCCATGCGTCCAAGCTTTCACTTTCACAGTTTAGGACATGCTACAACCCACGGTATAACCTGTGTGTGCGTGTGTGTGCGCGCATGTGTGTGCGCATTTGTGGAGTGTGTGTTTGAGTGTGTGTGTGTGTGTGTGTGTGTGCGTGTTGTGTGTGTGTATATAAGTGTAGTGTGTGTTTGGTGTGTGTGTGAGTTTGTGGGTGAAATGTAAGTATGTGTGTGTTTGTGGGCCTCTATGCATGGGTGGTCTGTGTGCATCTGTGTGTGCGTGCGTGTGTGTGTGCGTGAGCGGGCACGTGTGTCTTTTTGTGTGGATTAGTGTGTGTGTGTGTGTGTGTGTGTGTTTGAAGAGTGTGTGTACGTGCCTGTGTGTGTGTATTCTTGTGTGAGCTCAGGCCGCTTGCTGGCACCTTTTTGCGATGAAAGTGTCTCTGACTGCACACAAATGTGCATGCTTGACAGTAAGGTGTGTGTATGCCTGCGTGCACGTCCATTCACACACCCTCTACTGAGACGCTTATGCAAATAAAAGCGTGTTTTCTCTCTGCTCACCTGACTCCACTACCAAGCAGCAGACGCCCTTTACTTATTTATGGGCCCTTTCCTTCCTGCCGCATGTCCCTGGAGAACAACGCCTCCATTAACTCAAACAATAGGGTCATTAGCCCTACTCAATACGTGCTTGTGCATCTGTGTTCCTAGACTAGACTAATGGGACGGACCGAGAAAGGCTGTGTGTGTGAGTGTCTGTGTGTGTGTGTGTGTGTGTGTGTGTGTGTGTGTGTGTAGATATTCTCACCTGCCCCTCTTCCACCCTCGTTGATGAGTTGAGCAGCGGTATTGGAGGATGAAATGTATTTAGTGATTGCCATTCTACTGGGATAGATGGACACTCTGCCGTGGGGTCTCGTATGGATCACAACCCCCTGTGGTGTAGGGGGTTGTGAGTGTCGCCTCTGAGGATTCCTATTTCTAAAAGTATGCACTCGAAAGAATGCCACCACGCGTGTGCGCGCAAACAGACCCCTCTTCACCCAATAGTTTCATCTTCTCTCTCTCTGTCTCCGCTCTCTCGGTCCATACCCCCTCTTTATCTTTCCATTTTCTCTCCCTCCTCCATCGTCTTTCTTTTTATCTTCTCTCTATCCTCCATACTCTCTTACATTTATATCTCACCCTCATCCTCTCTCTTTCATTTTCTATCTCCTCTACCCTCATTGTCCCTGTTTTCTTATCTGTCAGCCTCTTATCGTTTTCTCAAATACAGGTTTTTTGTTGTTGTTGGATATTTAATCCTTATTGCAGGCGAAGCCCCCCTCTTCACTCAATCCTGTTCTCTTTCAGCACCGTTCTCTCCCTGTCTTCCATGTTGTTTTGTAGATAGAGGACTGCATGCACTCCTTATATAGAATTACTTTGAAAATGGTTGGCGTTAATCAAGGGATCTCCACTTGACGTAATCAGCGTGCTGTGGAAGAACAAGACGTCCACAATAGCAGATTGTGTGAGACCACAATTAAAATACGCTGTCATCGTCCTCATTCTCTTTTCTAATAAGTTAATATTTGAGATTTATGCAAAATTAAGAGTCTGCTCTATCAGAGAAATGTGGAAGAGTAAGACCGGGAACCCCAGTGTTCATGATTAGCATGGAAATGACAAATCAACACAACGCTGATATAGATTATATCTATGTTTAAAAGGAACTGTGATAATTATTGCGATAATATATACTTTTCTATGGAAGATGAGCTACATAACTCAATATGGGTTCTATGGGAATGTGAGACTGGTTTCCTTCCTTCCTTGCTTCCTTCCTTGCTTCCTTCTTGTTTTATTTAATTTTCCCCTTATTTCCTCCCTTCCTTCCTTCATCCATTCAATCTTCCATCCATTCATAAATTTCCTCCTGCAGTTTTTTAAACCCCCTGCGGTCAAAAATCTCATTGTTATACCCCAGAAAGCCTTTCTGTTGCCTATATCCAATCATTTACTTGAAGGTACAATCCATTTAGTAAGCATGCACTTGTGCATTTGGACCATAAGAACTGGTATTAATTAATATGATCAATAGTCAATAAAGTGAGTGCTAATATCATTACATTTATGAATAATCTCTTCAGCGTGAGATCTGTTGATCTGTTGATCTTGTATTTGTTCAGATCAATAATTCATACATGTATATTTCTTCATAAGAATGTACCAAGTGTCTTTAGGAACGCATGTATCCCCAGTGGTCGATACCACGAGAAGAAATGAGCTACATCAAGCAGTGAAGGTGAGCGGTCAATGTACACCGAGCGGTGCATCGTATCCCCGGGGCTTTGCTCTCCTTCAGCCGAGGCAGCGGGTTCAGCAAGTCCAGCGGGTCGGGTATTTTTGTTCGGAGACGTCCCTTTGAGTTAATCAACTGTGAGCAGGGGCAGAGGACACGGAGCTGACCTGCGTGTTTTAGACGTAACCCCAGGTCCTGTATCTCCTAACCCGGGTCCTACGCCGCCTCTTGCCCCGGTGTGTCTGGAAATGGTACCAGGCTACGTTACGTGAGCGTCTGTCGCCTCGCTGCTCTGCATCGCTACACCGTCCATGTTAAGGCTGCCGGCGTCATGCTAACCGACAGCTGCTATGTGAATGGAAGGTAACCGTTGGCGGTTGGTGGTTGCTAGCAACCCGCCGCGGTTTTCCTGAATAATAAAAAATGGGGAGCTACATTTTACGATTATGGTGCTTCTAAATCCTTGATGATGATGAGATCAGCTCTTAAACTGAGATGAGATAAAAGGTTTTATCAGTTGGATCAGGTTCGTTTGATGTGTTCGAGGGATGCCTGTGCTAAAGTGGCTTCCAGGGATTATGTACAACAAAGGTGACACCAACCTAAATGGGGTACTCCTCTTTATGTTGTGAATTCCCATGGCTGGAATCATGGCTACCAGCTGCAGTCTAACCTCATCATGTGAATTATCATGGCCACAGCTAGAATTACTCTTCACGTTGTGAAATGCTGATTTGCTGTCAGCATTAATTGCTGTTAGTGTTACATGCCCAGTCAAAAAACAGTAGATAAAGATACAAATCCCCTCATTGATTTGCATTATTCATTTTTTTTGTTAAATCTACATAAAGCTGCCCAAAATCTCAGTACGGATTGTAAATAAACTGCATTCATGAAGCACTTTGCTAACCAAATAAAATCCTCTCAAACGAGTGCAGCTGGTAGGGATCAGTTATAAGGTTAAACTATTCAGCATCGAATAGCCACCTTCACTACGCCGTGGACGTCTATGTCACCTGCATAACGGTGACTTAGACAGAAGACATTTTCTGTTTCTAGTTGAGGAGGTTCGCATCCATGCTAATTTGGACCACACATCGTGTCCACATTATAAAGATCTCCAGCTGCCAATCAGAATCCCAGACCAGAACGATAGATCCAAGCATCGGTGTAGAGACCCCCAGTGTAGAGACCGACAGTGTACCTCTGGTGGCGATTCAACACAGAATCATAAGTTGGCCTTTCGGGTTAAGTGCCTTGCTCAGGGAAAGCCCAACTCACAAACCACATTAGTTATCTCTGTTAGGAAATTAAACTAGCAACCCTCCAGTTACAAAAGAAAGTGCTCTCCCCTTTCAAGCCTGTCCATGAAACATGGGGGCGATCCCCCATGTCCAAAGACAACTTCAGGTGCGGCCATGTTTTCACCTCCTCATCTTAGCAGGGCTGTTGTGAGTCCCTCATCATACTCTTGATGATGGTCCCTCATCCCTCAGCATAGTGAGAATAGAACTGCAGTGGCTTTGGTGTTTGACCCCTAGTCCCCTAGACCCCTAACAGGTACCCCCCCCCCCCCCCCCTCACATGTCCTCTCAGCCTTCCTTGTTCAAGATGCCCTAACCCCCTACAGGCTCCTGGGATGACATGTATCTGACCTCAAAGCGTCTCACGAGATATTCAACACTCTGCGTTACAGAAATCGTCAATAAAAAGAAATTCACAAAGTAGAACATAGTGTACGTGTACAAGCGCAAATATAACTGTATAACAGTGAAGCACCTGAGAGCACTCTCAGGTGCTTCACTGTTATACTGTCATACTGTTATAAAAAAGGCATCCGGCTCCTTCTGACTGACTTGCTTGCTGATATACGCTGCTGCTTTTGCTGTGTGTTCACTCACGTGTTGCAGCAAATGGGCTGCCATGATATCATGGTATAACACGTACATGTGTACATGTGCTATTGATCTATATCTGGACGAGGTAGGTGAGGCTCGCAAAGCACCCAATGCTGTGATGGAGAGCCCGGTTTAGGAACCCAACTCACTGTGAAGTCTGCTGGTCGACTCTGAAGGAAGGCAACGCAATCACTGATGGATACGTTTGGGGATATATGTGTGTGTGTGTGTGTGTGTTGGTGTAGGTGTAAGTGTGTATCTGTGTGTTTGTGTGTGTAATGATGTGTGTATGTATGTGTATGTGTGTGTGCATGCATGTGTATCTGTGTGTGTGTATGTGTTTGCATGCATGCATGCATGTGTATGTGTGAGTGTGTGTATATATATGTGTGTGTGTGTGTATGTATGTGTGTTGGGTGTGTTCTTGCATGTACGTATATATGTGTGTTTGTGTGTGTGTGTGTGAATATGGTATAAATATATATATACTGCTCAAAAAAATAAAGGGAACACTTGGAGTTACATTGTGTTGTTTAAGTGTTCCCTTTATTTTTTTGAGCAGTATATATATATGTGTGTGTGTGTGTGTGTGTGTGTGTGAGTGTGTATATGTGTGTGTGTGTGTGTGTGTGTGTATCCGTGTGTGAGTATGTGTGTGCATGCAAGTATTTCTGTGTGTGTGTGTGTGCCCCTCTAAGAGTTCAATCACTGCGGTGACATTGAAGCTGAGTCATCCTTAAGGACCCATTGCATTTCCATCTCATGAATAGACTTTGTGAAACACTTGCACAGTGCATGGGAATTTTGTGCAAGGCCTGTGTTAATGGTGGGTTAGTGGGTTAGTGGGAGGGTGGGTGGTTTCGTTTTTTGTAGGTTTAATTTATTATATGTATATATATAAAGTATATATATATACATCGATTTATATATTATTTACATTTTTCTTATTATAAAAAATGCTGCCTCATTATATGATTATACGTTTACATTCAAACAAACCAGATGTGACTCTTATAGCAAAGCCTATCTGACCTCAGCCCCTCCCTCTTTGCAGATACATGGCCATCATCCACCCGCTGAAGCCACGTCTGTCCGCCACGGCCACCAAGGTGGTGATTGTGTGCATCTGGGTGCTGGCGGTGGTGCTGGCTTTCCCAAACTGCTTCTACTCCACCATCAAGAGGTTCCCTCACAGGACGCGCTGCTACGTGGCCTGGCCGCGCCAGGGCAAGGACTCCTTCATGTGAGACCATGTCTTCCCGCTTCCTATCTCCTGTCAATCATCTGGGGAGGCCTCGCTTGCACCCTGGTACCAGGGGGCCGGAAAGGGCCGGGGTTAGGCCCAATACATCTGGGAAGGCCTTGTTTGTACTAAGGTACCAGGGGGCCAGATGGGGCCAGGGATAGGGGGCTCCACTCCCAGTCAGAACGGGACTGGGACTGGGACTGGGCTGAATCCCAGATGTCCCCAGTCCACCCATAGGCATCCTTGAGTAATTCCTACCTGCTCCTTCATGACATGTATCTAAATTCACTGTATGTCACTTTGGGGCATACAGCACTAAATTACTAATTAGCCATTAGTAATTAGCAGTAAATACGCAAAAAGAAAAGTATATATAGGCCTATATATTTATTTGTTTTAAGGTGAGAATAACAGTTTAGGGCTGGATCAAATAGATAAATATAATGTTATGTGTTCAAAATCATTGATTTGAAGATGTTTTATTAATATTAATAAAAAAAGGAGGTTCTACAATAAACAAAACCAAACACACGGTGTTACAGGTAGAGACATGCATTGATCATCCCCCCCCCCCCCCCCCCCCCCCCCCCCCCCCGACAGGTACCACATCATTGTGGCCGTGCTGGTGTATTTGCTGCCCCTAGTGGTGATGGGCATCACCTACACCATCGTGGGGGTCACCCTGTGGGGAGGGGAGATCCCAGGGAACTCCTCTGATAACTACCATGGACAGCTGAAAGCCAAAAGAAAGGTACGGTGGAAACATGCATGAATATGAATATGAATCATGTTGTTGTGCCGCGAGGAGCATAGAACACTGAGCTGGAGTGGTGTCGCTGTGTGTTTTCGCTTAAAAAAGAACTCATATTGCGGTGTGGGGCAAGCCCTTGGACGCCATTAAGCTAAGCCTCTGGCACAAGCCATCACGACGGATGGCTGCAGTTCTCCTATTTCTCAGATAAGTCCACTTTGTTATTGGTTATTGTTCAGTACAAAGCACTGGCCGCGGACTCCCGCTGCGTGTGAACCCACTGCCGTGCAGCCCGTGCTCCTGGTGATTTGTTTTAAGTTGCTGGCTTCCTGGGCCCTAGTGCCGAACAGTGCATCTGGACTTTGTTGAAAAACCTGGTTAATATTTATGGTCACATTCAAGTGTGAACTACATTCAGTGTTTTGTAGTACACCGCAGTTGGCGATGGAAACTACGTTCAGTGTTTTCTTTTTGTAGTTTGTGACAGGAACTACGTTCACTGTTTGCATATTAATACACTGCAGTTGGTGATAGGAACTAAATCCAGTGTTTGTGTATTAATACGCTACAGTTGGTGATAGGAACAACAGTCAGTGTTTTGTGTATTAATACACCGCAGTTGGTGATAGGAACTACATTCAGTGTTTTGTGTATTAATACACTGCAGTTGGTGATAGGAACTACATTCAGTGTTTTGTGTATTAATACACTGCAGTTGGGGATAGGAACTACAGTCAGTGTTTTGTGTATTAATACACTGCAGTTGGTGAAAGGAACTACATTCAGTGTTTTGTGTATTAATACACTGCAGTTGGGGATAGGAACTACAGTTAGTGTTTTGTGTATTAATACACTGCAGTTGGTGATAGGAACTACATTCAGTGTTTTGTGTATTAATACACTGCAGTTGGGGATAGGAACTACATTCAGTGTTTTGTGTATTAATACACTGCAGTTGGGGATAGGAACTACATTCAGTGTTTTGTGTATTAATACACTGCAGTTGGTGATAGGAACTAAATCCAGTGTTTGTGTATTAATACACTGCAGTTGGTGATAGGAACTACATTCAGTGTTTACATATTCATACGGTTAATGATAGAGGGAACTACTTTATAAATGATAGTTCCACTTGAATGAAATTGGACCAATTTTATATTTTATGATTACAACCAACTCAAATATCAGGAAGTGTTGAATCCATCAGTGTATATACATCATGAAGCACTGCCACGATTTCTCATGAAACCTCGATCACAAAATGTTTTTATCACACTTAACGTCGTATCATACCTATTTCCCTGTGCTTCCAGACAAGTCTTTGTGCCTTTATAAGGGCAGGACATGAATGCGTTAGTGCACAACTACTGAATTCCTGGTCTTTATATACCTGACAATGTGTAATTCTGCTCATGGCGTCTTGTCAAAGTGGTCCCATAGCTGTTGAGTGAACCGTTCTGTAAATTACAGACATTGAAAGATGGCTGAGCAGCCTAGACAATATTACAGTGTACTGTAATGTATACTGTACACGCCATGGAGTCAATGCTTTGATAGCTATTCAGGTTTTTTTTCTCCAATTAAATAGCTTTTCCCTACGGTGGTTGGAGTTCATTATTTACAGTGTTATAATAGTGATTCGTTTCTCTGTTCCTTGGGGGCAGGGGTTTTCTATTAAGGTTAATACAAGTGGTGTTATCACAAAACTGTGCATGTTTGTGGGTGTATGTGTGCGTTTGTGTGTGTACGCATGTGTGTGTGTGCATCTGTTTCTATATGTGTATTCACAGCGGTATCCATGTTTTGATAAATGGTTTTATATTTCAGGGCATAAGAACAATTTGGCGGTTCTTGAACAAATAACACCTGACAGATGTTGCTTATTCAAAAGAAATACAATACAATACAATGTCTTGTTGGCGGGGGGGGGGGGGGGGGGGGGGGAGGGGGGGGGACATTTATCATTGGGGGGCACCGAGTAAATCAGAATGCCTTTGAGGGCCGAGAAAATTCGGGCATGTCTTAGCTATTAGATTGGAATAAACAAAATATATTGCTAAAATATATTATTGAGCATTTGGAATTAAAAGTCACTACAACTTTTATGTGAATGAAATCATTGTATTTAATTCCCCATGTAAACAACAGAAATACAGATTGTACAGTTGGTGTTCTATAAAGAAATAAGTAAAATCATTTTTGATACCTATCTGTATCTGTACCAAGTACATTGAACATGAACAGGTGTATCGAAGTGCATTCAAACATCCACATTTGATGTTGTAGCCATGACAACACACCCATGCAAAATATAGTCAGTGGGAGGAGCTAAACTAATCACATGGCTTTACCGGCGACTTCTGCAAAAAAACGGATAACGGATATCAGGGCCAAGACGTCCTCATCCGTATGTCCTTTCATTATCTAATATTTTGATGTTTCAGGTCCAGACGCCATTTCGGCTAATCTCTATGAACATCTCAAAAAAAGATATCAAAGCTAATAAAAAGCTGAATCTGTGTGAGACGTGACCGATGGGTGACGAGATGGTTGCTCTCCACACAGACGTTTTACCTGCATTCAACAAAAGCCCGCTCAAACGCGATTGGTCAATACTACTCGGACTACAAACAGACTACAAACGGAAGCCAGAGCGCTTCCAATACCAAAATCTTGTTGCCTACAGATTCTGCATTGATTCATATGTAGATATCTGTTTATAGAGATTATTACGATACACACACATGTTGCTTCAAGACAGGGGGGCGGGGGGAATTTAATATCAGATTAATATCAATGTATATCATATATTGATTTATTACATCATGTTGGGATTGACTGTGGATATGCAGATCATCTTGCTGAAATGCTCTATTTGAGTTTAGTTTCCACCGAGCTATTTTCTTCTTTTACAATTGTAAAAAATCATGGAAAGTACATTTGAGGAATCACAGTGACTCACCCAGTGTCACAGGGACGTAAGCTGAAAGTGAAAGCTCACTTTCAGGTTCATCAGACTTGAACAGACGGTTAAGTGCAAGAGTGAAAAAGACAAACATTTTCTCATGTGTTTGAATGCAGCTGAAGCCAATGGAAGCGCTGTACTATACATTTACTTGTTTGTTTTTGGTCTTATTTATAGTGAAACACGTGGATTAGAAAACCTTTCCGCAGGGCTGTGTCGGTGAATCGCTCTAACCTTGTCCTCCGTTCACACCTTCTCAGGCAGACTGTTATTTGCAGTGAAGCCAAGCCACGTAAAAGTGAAAAGCGTTTTATTTTGTATTGTCTTATTTATAGTGAAACACGTGGATTAGAAAACCTTTCCGCAGGGCTGTGTCGGTGAATCGCTCTAACCTTGTCCTCCGTTCACACCTTCTCAGGCAGACTGTTATTTGCAGTGAAGCCAAGCCACGTAAAAGTGAAAAGCGTTTTATTTTGTATTGTCACATCAGTTTTAGTCATCCACAGACGCATCTTCCAATAAATGCCAATGAAAATAATCACGCTCTAATTGTTACAGCCTTTACTAGCCTCCTGCATCTTGACTCAAAGAGTCCCCTGATAATCTCAATAGACGACAACGAGGAAAACGAGAATGAAATTAGATCGACTCAGGCAGACCACTCTGTGTGTGTGGGTGTGTGTGTGTGGGTGTGCGCGTGTGTGAATGACTGTGAAAATGGGACTGATCTTGAATGGACAGCAGTCAAAGCATATGACATGGCTAGCTGAACACATGGCAGACAGGAAGGAGAGTGCTCATCACATTATCTCACCCAATTAGTTTCCTTTTTCACATTTAAAGCATCAGTGGTGTTTTTCCCATTAAAATCGTTAGCGGTGTTTTTCCCTTAAAAGCAGTGTTTAGAATTTATCGAGATTGCTTTTCAAACTTGTGAGCTTAGAACATCTGTCTCCAACAGAGGTAAAAGATTATTGAACATATGTAATATATTTCTGGAATTTGGACGCTAGACAGAATATGGATCTTTTAATATAATTTTGCCTTCTATTCTAACTGAAACAATGGATAACAGAATACCTACCAACTGATGAACCGAATAAAAAGAGACTTCACAACACAGTGTTCCCTCCCTCGCCTGACCCATCAGGTCCAAGCTGTCACCAGCGCTCAGCTCACAATCTCACAAAGTTCAACGATCCTCCCTACGCTCAGAGGCACTCTCACAGCCCCACGAGAAGGTCAAAACTTTCCTTCTTCTTCGGAACAGAAAAACAAACAAGTTTCGTTCCGAGTGCGGCCCTGTCGCTGTATCGCTCTCGTCCGCCTGTGCGTGAGGTTCTCTGTGGGATGCTTGGTCACCACTGGTCGCGGCGGTGCTTGCAGTGGGCGTGCTCATGTATACATAGCATGTTCCTCACATGTTGGGACCTCCTGAGGTGTACCGCGTGTTGCTCCCCCATCAGGTTGTTGAGTTGTACTCCCCCACACAAGGTGTGAGGGGGAGAAAGAGTTTGTCAAGAAGAAAATAATCAAGGGGTTTTCTTTAGGAATGTATTTATTGAGACAGTCACTCATTATAAAGCTCACACACAACGACGGTACTAAAAAAGTATCACAAAGTTGCCGTGGGTTGTAACACGCCCGCATTCCAGCTGAAACAGTGGGTTCACTGACACTTTGACACCTAAACCTAACCATCACCGTAACCTGTAAACATTACCATAACCCTAACCATAACTGGGTTGATTGGCTAGCGTAAAACCAAATCAGCTGGACTAGGTTCAGAGAGGTGGAGCTGGACTAGGTCAAGAGAGGTGGAGCTGGATGTCAAGCTCCACCCATTTTGCTCTGCGGTGAGGACCACAGCAGGTGGAGGTGGAATAAATAGACCTAACGTCTATAAAAGCGTGCCTGCGGCGTGGAAGGGATGATTCATTAACACGGGGGCAGAATCGGAACCGCTTACGCTTTACCCTTGGGGGGGGGGGGGTGATTTCATCAACAAAACTGAACAATTACGATAGCAGAAACATAACATCTTCAACCCAGCTACATGCCACTTAGGTGGCTTTACTGAGCTCCTAAGATAGGAACGTTTCTACACAGGTAGATGATGTAGAAACTCTGTTGTGCATTGATAGGGCAATGCACCACAGGTGTGCGGCCTCACCCAGCTCCAGAGTCTAATCAGCACGACTCGGGCCAGGTGAGGCTGTTTCAACCAGCCATCAAACACACTCATTCTCAGCGAGATACCAGGACACAAGTAGATGATGTAGAAACTCTGTTTATTCGAGAGTTGGTAAGATGTTAAAAGCTGAGTAGATGCTCCTTGCTGACATTTCAGAGCTATCCAAGAGTGTGTGGTGATGGCTTTGTTAACATGTGTGCATTGAGGAGTCTAATCCGCACAACTCAGGCCAGGTGAGGCTGCTTAAACCAGCCATGAAACACATATTCTCAACGAGATTGTGAAAATGTTGTGTATCCTGTGTCGTTATCTTTTTCATTTTTGGCTGTCATTTCCTTGGTCAGTGTCGCCATTTCTCCCTTTCATTTGTACAAGGCGTGAACTCATCCTTGGGACGAACATGAGGAAGGAAACCGTATAAAGCTGTCACGGCAGGGCGAGTTGCACACCCCTTCCATGCGAGTTGACTTAACATATGTGACGACAATGTTCAAAGCCAAATCTGTCGACGTGTGTGTGTGTGTGTGTGTGTGTGTGTGTGTGTGTGTGTGTGTGTGTGTGTGTGTGTGTGTGTGTGTGTGTGTGTGTGTGTGTGTGTGTGTGTGTGTGTGTGTGTGTGTGTGTGTGTGTGTGTGTGTGTGTTCAAAGCCAAATCTGTCGACGTGTGTGTGTGTGTGTGTGTGTGTGTGTGTGTGTGTGTGTGTGTGTGTGTGTGTGTGTGTGTGTGTGTGTGTGTGTGTGTGTGTGTGTGTGTGTGTGTGTGTGTGTGTGTGTGATAAAACCCTCTACGGGCTCTCTCTTGAGGAGAGCGGCCTTGTTGAAGTACCCCGCCATAGATTGAAATAGCTTGCCCTACTAGTGTCGAGGAGCTGGACAATCCCAGCATACAATCCTCTCACTAAACATACACGTTGACATTCCATTGGTTGAAAATGAAATGTAGGTATCTAAACTGTTCATCGTGTGAGTTGGAATGGAGATGAATAGATGAGTCGGACTTAAGAGTTTGTGAAGGCATCATATTTACATTTAGCCATTTTGCAGATGCTTTTACACAAAGTGACTTAAAAGTGATGCAGAGAAACAATCAAAACATATCATGAAAATACGGTTTTGGAGCACTGTTTAAACCAAAAGCATAAACATTTTAAATGAAAGTAAAACGATTCAAAGTAATAAAAAAAGGTGGACAGAATGCAGAGTAAAACTATGTAAATCAGTGATCTGGATGAGAAGATTTGTATGTATTATTATCATTGATAGTCCAGTGCATAACGGGAGAAAGGCGATACTACTTTACATCCAGACCAAGTGCACATGTGAGTCGATTGGAAGGAGTCTGCCTTAGATCTTGTTAGAGGATAATATAAACTGAACTTCTTATAGAATGTTTTGTTTATACATAATATGAGCAGGACGGCTTTCCAAATATGGCAACGTAACGCACTAAAACCACCAAGGGGACAGCTTCATATTGTTCGGTGTATACGGCGGCAGTGGGGTATAAAATGTGTGATTATCTTAAACAAAGAATCTATTTCCAAAGCTTTTATTCCTCCAGATTGGAACCACCTGTATCTCAATTATGTTATGTATTCAGCTCTACTTTTAACACTGTAGGATTAAAAATGGAAATCAGGCCTGTGACAAGATTTCTCGTTATCAATAAAAGCCCTGACAATTCAGTCAACCAATAAAGCAGGTCAGCAAGAGGTTAAAACTGGAGAATAGTTTAACGTTGTTAAACTAAACTGGGAAACATGTCTGTCTTTCCTCCAGCCCCACATCAACATCCTGGTGCAATTGCTCCCTCTTTCACACACTCAAACACACGCACACACACACACACACAGACACACACATGCACGCTTGCACGCTTGCACGCATGTCAACGCACACACGGGCGCATACATGCACACTCGCAGACACACACAAACTCACATCAATCACACAAACACACACACACACACACACACACACACACACACACACACACACACACACACACACACAGTTAGGAGAGCTGTGGAAATCACAGACGTTTCTAGGAAGTGTTTATTGTCCTCAGGAGGAGAGGAGAGCAGATTGTTCTGCAGATCTGGACACCGTCCACAACATTGCGAGTTCTGTGTCTCCACTAGACAGAATGCTCGACTCCGGGCAGTGGCCCTGCCGCCCAGTGAGATATTAGCAGGAACTGGCGATCTGGATCTGTTTTTAAATAATTGTATTTAAAACAACACGGCCAGGATGTCCAGGCTTTTAAAAAAAGGTTTTTAGCCATTTACGTCATATTGAACAACAACAACAAACTAAGTATTGCCGTTTTGGTTTCAGCTTATTTTTTGTATGAATGTGATGTTGCATTTTGTATCGATTAAAAAAAAAATTGTTTTAAGGTAAGATAAGATGGTACTATATTTATCCCAGATAGGAAATGCAGGTGCCACAGCAGAAAGGACATTAATAGAATTACAAAGGGAACAAACTACAATCAAATATGTTTTGATCCAAGGTCTACCAGATTTCATGCAACATTTACAGATAGACTCAGCTGTTGCTGATGCCCTTTAAATGAATGAACATAGAAGGTCAAGTAATACACAATAATACTTACTCCTGAGCAGTTATTTAAATACCACACTTTTTCATACAATGCCAAGTAACTAAGTGTGACAGTGTCCTTTTTAATAATAACATATTCATAAATATCCATTGACTTTGCCCATAGCTGCCCAGATGTTTGATTAAAGATAAGCCTATGCATTGATTGTATTTCACAGTTAATGCCTTGAAATGCTTCCAGGCTTTCACTCTGTCTGAAATGGCAGCGTGGCTTGTTTTTTATCCATCTTTTGGGAAACCAGTTGTTTTATGTAACAATTCACACCTTGCTCCTGCAGAAGATGCTGTGGTTTGATCTAGGTTGAACACCATCAGGTTATCTGTGTGTCACTCTAACAAACAAAAGCCTTTATTTGCATCCAGCGGTGATAAATAAAATGATAAGTAAATAATAACAGATCTGCCTTATGGGGTTTCCTTTGACATGCGGCTCCAATATCACTCAACCGTCTATCTCCATTTATCTCTACCTATCTCGCTCTATCTTGCTCTATCTCCCTCTATCTCATCTATTTCCTTCTATCTCCGTCTATCTCCATCTATCGCCTTCTATCTCCTCTGCAGGTGGTGAAGATGATGATCATAGTGGTGCTGACCTTTGCCCTCTGCTGGCTGCCCTATCACTTGTACTTCATCGTGACAGGGCTGCACAAGTGGCTGACCACGTTGACCTACATCCAGCAGGTGTACCTGTCCGTGATGTGGCTGGCCATGAGCTCCACCATGTACAACCCCATCATTTACTGCTGCCTTAACAGCAGGTGGGCACACACACACACACACACATACACACACACACACACACACATGCGCGCACACACGCATGCATGAATGCATGCACAGATACACACACACACACACACACACACACACACACACACACACACACACACACACACACACACACACAGCAGGAGGTCTCCATATTTGTAGTTGTTTTAGTTTAACAATAATATTGTATTATATCATGCAATATCGATTTTATAGTCTATGGGTATTCAGATGAAACCACATAATCAGCATCATTACAGCAGCTTTTAAAACCTATGCTGGTCATGTAACCTTCCTCGCCAAAACCTAAGGCAGAGCAACTTAATTTATGTATACAACTCTATGGAAGGTCTGAGTGCATTTATGCATTAGTCCAATGACATTATCTCAAGTGGCAACAGTTAATATAAGTGTTCTATTTACTACAAGTGGCTGAATGGTATTATTTCAAAACACTTAACACAAGGGCATGCATTGTATCTAATGAAGAGGATATGCTAATATTAGCCAGATGCCATTTTAAATGCTAGTCATTGTTGCTACAGAGGACATTCTAATTCTAATTAGCAGCCATTTTACATACTAGTCATTATAACTGCTGCAGAGGACATGAGAATGTTGACTAGCGGCTATCTTACATAGTAGTCATTGTTGCCACAGAGGACATTTTGATTTGAACTAGCGGCCATTTTTACATGCTATTCAATGTAACTGCTACAGAGGTCATGCTAATTCTGTTCATTTTCCTTGACGCCCATGTCTATAATGCATTATAAACATACATATAATGCGTTATAATCTGTTTATAGCACTTTATCATTAAAGTTATAAGCACTCATTCATATTCATAATGCTTTAGCCTATAACAATATTTATAACACATTATAAAGCATTTTATAAAGACTTAAAAGGGCAAGTAGTACTTCATAATTGCTGGTCACTGACTGACAATTCTTTTGCAAGAATCATAGTGTATTATAATTCTCATAGTTGTAATACATTATGATCAATTTATAATGCAATATAATCGTTATTGTTTTCACTTACTTAAAGCCCCAAATGACCAAGTAACATATCATCACATTATAATGCATTAAAACTGTGATAATAATGAATTATAAAATTATTTTAATGGATGACAACTAAGAGATTTTTAATAATCTATGATCCTTGCATAAAAAAACTGCAATTATGAAGAATTAGTTGACCTTTTAAGTCATTATAAAATGCTTTATAAAGTGTTATAATTTTTGTTATAGGCTAAAGCATTATGAATATGTATGTGTGCTGATAACTATAATTATAAAGTAATTATAAAAAGCATTATAATGTCCTTTGATTTTCCTGTGATTATTGTTATAAAGTATCATGAATATTTATGAGTACTTTATGAGTATTTTTATAATTCATTAAAGACATAATGAACTATTACAGAAAGTGTTGCCCTAATTCTAACCAGCGGCCATTTTACAAACGCCTACAGCCTTACCCAGAGAGGCAGCATCTGTGTTTCCCATCTGAATCTTAACCGCTTGTAATCTGCTTCCTGTCCCCCGTCGACCCTCTGACTTCCTGCGGCGACCCGCGCCATCCCGTGACCCAGGTTCCGGGCGGGCTTTAAGCGTGCGTTCCGCTGGTGTCCGTTCATCAAGGTGTCCAGCTGCGACGAGCTGGAGCTGCGGACCACGCGGCTGCACCCCCCTCGCCAGAGCAGCATGTACACACTGTCGCGCATGGAGTCCAGCGTGGTGGTGACCTCCGACCCCGCCAACGCCGATCGCGCCACCACCGCCCTCAGGAACCAGCCGCTCGCTGCCCAGAAGAAGAGCTACATCACCGCGCGGCACCCTGACATCGGCGGCTGCGACAAAAATGGCGGCAGCGCTAACGGTGGTGGAAGCGGTGATGGCGGGGAGGACGATGCCTCGAGCGCGTACGCGTCCGGCGTGCAACCCAAAGACTTCTCCTAAGCGGCGTGAGATTTGTCTTCTGTATGCGTTTGTGGCAGTGTGTGTGGATGATGGCTGGTTTAAGCAGCCTCACCTGGCCCGAGTCAGACTGATTGGACTCTGGGGCTGGGTGAGGCCGCACACCTGTTGCACATTGAGCAATCAGTGTGCACGGGTTCAACCAGCCATCACCGCACACACTCGAGGGAGATCTCTCGCATGGCAGCATGTTTCCCCTCCTGCTGTGTATCATTATACGCAACCTTGACAATAAACCGGTTCCAACATCACCACCCTCGGTCCTTGTTATGGAGGAGCCCTGTAAAAGCCACCTAGGTGGAGTGTGGCAGCCACCTAGGTGGCATGTAGCAAGGACATTGCTGCGGTGTTCACTAAAGAAATCCAAGTACAATTCATTCTATATATCGGTGCAGCAGTATAGGCTAAACGCTGCGTCGATAGCTTTGGTCCACGCTTCAGATCAGCATATGGTTGCCGTGTGTCAGAGACAAGACGCATGAGGACGTGCAGACTGTGGGGGGTAGAGAGTTGAGGAGCGCTCCTGCGTTGCTGAAGAGCAGCCCGGCAACAGCACACTGGCTGGCAGGGCTAATGAGCTCTTTTCTTTTTCCGCCTTTGTCACCAGGCTGGATCGATGCTTCACAGGTGTCTTAGTCGTTGGTTTGTCATGTGTTGATGTTGTTGTTTTGTTGCGTTGAGACTCTTTAATCCACCACCCAGAGGTGTTTTTCTTTTCTTCTTTCATGAATAAAAATAATTTCCCCCCCCCGCCACCCCCTTCAGCCCCCTCGCCCACTTCTCAGCCTCCAAATGAGATTAGCATTTAAATTGTCATTAGACTTAAAGAATAATGATCATCTGAGTCAATGCAACATGGGACCCTCTCTTGCTCCTCATCCCCATCTTCTCTGCACTTTCCTTCTCATATTGTTCCTCGTTCTCATTTTCAACTTTATCCTCATATCCCCCTCCTCCTCCCCCTCCTCCTCCTCCCCCTCCTCTCCCCCACTTCTCCTCCTCTTCCTCCTCCCCTATACCTGCTTGTGAAGGTGTGTACAATATTGTGAAACCTTTAGTTATGGTTCTCTCGACAATGTGGGAAATGTCAAATTACATCTTTTTGATCTTTTTATCACATTAGAAAAAAAACGGATAAATAAAATGTGGTTTTAAATTGTGTCGGGGCCTGCGCCCTGAGATGTATTTCACGTGAATAATTCAGATGGGTAGTTTCCATTCCTCAGCGTGGCTGGTAGCGGTGACCCTGCTGTAATACCCAGAAACTCTCAGCCTCCAGGCCTTGAATGGGCAGCTGCACTTAGAGCTTTCCAATGGAACCGCAGCTGATTGAATGCTGTTTGGCTCCACGTAGACCTCTCTGTGTTTGGTATTGAGCTGGACTTGGGGCTTGCGTCATCCGGCCGGCTGTTGTAGGAGGCCCTTTGACTGACAAAGAGTTCAGGGGCACAATATTGCGCAACTGACGAAAAACATTAAATGGACATACGGCAGTCAGTTTGTCAATTTGAAAATGTCAGTTCTCAAGTTTTCTCATGTTTCTCTTATCAGTGTCCGTCTTGGTCATTTCAACAACTGAACACATTTCTATTTAAAGTGTGTTAAAGATTTGCTTGATGCTTGGCCGAACTCCTTCTAATGTCCCTGAACTGAGTGTTATGGCTTCAAGTAAGCGCTGCACACACTTGTCTAGGAGCGATTCTATTTTGACACAGATATATACAGCGAATACGTGCCAACCTACGAGAGGTTGTTATGCTCCGAGGTGGTTCAGTGGAAACCGAGTTGAGGAGAAATGGGTAGATTGTTTGGTAGTGTATGATTTAGCCTTATAGATTAGGACGTCTGAATATTTCATTTGTTGCTGTGAAAGCTAATGGCGTAATACGAAGTCAGAGCCGGATTGCCTTTGTTTATTCTGGAGAAGCACATCGCATGTTAAATATGTAAATAAATTGAAAACAAAGAAATTCTCAAAGATTGTGGAATGGCTGCCAAAAGAGTACAGTGTGCTTTAATCCACCTGCTGAAGTACCGTAGAGGTTATTTATACAGTATATAAATGTTGACAACCGCAAATAATTGTGTATTTTTGTGTCATGTCAAGTATAGGTGTGGTATTTTCTAAGGAAATTATAGTGTGATCAGCGTTAAAATGCAGATATGAGGTGAAATTCTGTGTTTCTATGTGTATGTTTTATTTGTGATATATGTATTTGTTTGTTTAAATGCAACCACGTGTTGGAATGAATGTAAAGTATTATCAACAGTGCCTCTCTGTTTCAGCTATAATTTTGTTGCATGTGTAAAAGAATAACGATGTAGCTTTATTAACTAGCGTGTGCTGACATATGCCAAAGTAAAAGTAGTATTTAATTTTATGATTGTTGTTATTATGTTTATTTGTTTCGGAATGGTCTTTCTGTTCAAAATGTTATTATCATTTCTTATTATTTTCTTTATCATATTTGTGACCTCTAAAAGATTTGTTGATGTTTTACGATATGTATATATGTATGTATAAATATATAAATAAATATATATATATATGTTTTTAAGCTCTCCTAATGGAAAGGCTTTCATTTTCGGGCGGTATTCAAGCTCACTTGAATATTAACCTTCTCCAGTATGTCTTCACAATGCAGGCCTCATATGTTTTATTCATAAACGCTATGCCCTGTTATCGTTGCTATTGTTAAAAATCCTTCTTTTTTTGTAAAGAAGAAAAAAGTAGACTCAACAAATAGATATCAGTTGTTGTGTTTGTTATTAAGAATGGTTATGTGGTGGCCAGTGTGTTTGTACTTGCCTTGCTGTACAAGTTGGTAATAAACACATTTATCAAGGCAGCAATGCCTCTTTATCTCTATCTGTTTCCTACAAAAAAAATTCCCCCATTTGATATAGCATGGTGTGAAGGAGCTGTAGGTAAGATTTAAGAGCTTCCATTTTAGTGTAATTTGTTGGGAATGCCAGAGCCATCTGTCGGCTATTAGTGAGTGAAATGCTCTGCAAGTGTTCTGGGTGCCTGCCTGTATCAGACAGTTTAGTGTTTAGAACGCTCCTGGCAAATTTCTGATACATTTCATTAAGGAGCAGGTAGGTGATTAGGGCTTCTCACTCAAAGATGCCTACAGGGAGTTCTGCGGCCACTGGGGATAGAAGCCAGTGCCTTTTGGTCAGGGAGTGAACCACACTAACCATTACACCTTCCTGCCTCTGGCATTATGTTAACTGAAGCAGCACCTGCCTGATTCCTTCACATTGATAAAACAATGCCAGAGAAGGCGCAACAACCATCGCCCCCAGTTGCCTTATTATTCACTGTATTATTATCCTTTATTATTATACACTTCTATTTCAGAGAGGCTTTTCTCTTTTAAATCATCCATCCATCCCCACCTATGTCATATCCATCCACTTACAGCTTGCCCTTAAGTGGATGGAGAAGAAGGATGGTGGTGTGTGTGTGTGTGTGTGTGGGGGGGGGGGGGGGGGGGGGGGGGGGGTGGCGGGTGGGGGGGGGGGATGGAGAAGATGGATAGATGTTGGTGATGATGGTGGTGGAGTGGAGAAAGTGGTGGTGGTGGCGGGGGTGTCTAGCGTAAATGACTCTAAGCAGGTCACCATGACACCATGACACGGTTGACCATCTCCACACATTACAATGCTTGTGTTAAGATGAACACTAAATTAACCTTGATTACCAGACTTTCCTTTGGTGCACGATGACGCATATGAGATCATCCAGAATAAGTGGAGACGTTATCCCTGTTAGGATCTTTCTAGAGAAAAACATATAATTTGAAAGGTGCTATGTGTAAGAATCAGAAAGTCCTTCTCATTACCGACCCCTTTGGCCGGTAAGTGAACTGCAGTCTGCTGGATCTCCTGCATTGAAAGCACTGGAGTGCGAGCTCCGTGGGTTGAGACAATAACAATCATGAACTAATGTTAGTTATAATCATAAACAAATGTTAGGTATAATCAGTCAATGGGAGTCGCCTGACTGTATATAATGCACATCAAATGTACAAGTTATGAAAGAATATACATTTTTTCCCATTATCCACACTTAAACCTCACTTCCTTCCTTCTTTCCGCCAAAACCAGCCCAGTTCAGATACAATAGAACTCAGCCCACAGGCTGACCTAAGAGAGTTGGGAAGGTAAATTTTTGACGACCAAAAAAAATGACAACCTGTTCAACATGTAACTCGATGTACAAATCGGACACGTTGTCCCTTTAAAAAGACATCTTGTGACTGTCAACACTCATATTTAAGGAATTGCTGCATACACATTAAGAAGTACGTAGACTGTAGTGCTTTATACTATTAATACCTATAAACATATTTTTTTACAATCCAACAATTCCCTATCTGTACTGTAGTAGTGTCACTTAGGTCTCATGTTAGCATATAAAACTAGAGTCCTGCTTCTCGTTTCGTCGTTTATAAAGGTGGACTCTTCAGATAGCAGTTTAACTGGAGTTTGAATAAACATTCTCCCTTAACTCCCTATCATTTCTGTAATTTCTCTTTTTCGGTTCAGAAGACTCAGGAAATGTCGTCCCGACTTAGAACTCCCGGCCCTTGTTGTTCTGAACAATGGATGAACTCTCCACTCCACCCCAAGGAAGAGTAATGGAACCCAGATCTATGAGTCTCGTACAGGCAGCAGCAAGACTAACGATGAGCATAGCTAAATAAGGCAATTCCTCCACGTCTTGGAGCTCGGACCAACTTCACATTGCTTTATAAGTGCTGTCTGCTGGCATGCGTCAGCATCCCGTCAAGACTCGTTCTGAAGAAGCCCACTTTATCTCTATCTCTCTCTATCTCTGGGGGGCGAACCAAGCCTCCTGTCAGGTAGTCAATGTGACCGAGTGGTTCTGGTTCTGCTCCGGTCCACAGTGTTTTTGTCCCGCTCCCTTAAGTCAAGGATTTGGATTTTGAGAGCACTCTGGCTGTGGCTGAATGTATTTATACAACTTCTCAAGGTAACAGCGGTAGGGGAAGGGATGTCTAGAAAGGTCCATTATGCTGAGTTTTATTATACCCAGATCCATTTGTCATTCTTGAGTGGAGACTATTGGGTTTGAGATTATGAATATTGTCTGCGTCCTCATTCCGCTGAGGAACCCTGGCGGGAGGAGATTTATGAACGAGCATGTTTCATTTTTTTGGCCCATCTTAATATGGTTACTCTGCACGGAGAACCATTTTTCTAGGCATCCCTCCACTGGCCTGCATAGCGAAACAACACTTCATAGTCTTTATAAGGTCAGGTTTATAAGGTATAACGTCTTGTAAGGTAGTGGACGTCGCTCGAATCTATCGACATCTATCAACTGTGGTTACGGTGAAGTAATAATATTTGCTGTATAACATTTGGCTTTTTTACATCATTTTATATGTTTTCATTTGTGCATATCTTATTCTTAATAACTACATATATACATATACACACATATGAATACATCCTTCTTAATGGTTTCTCCGTAGTGATGTAACACACCAGAGTGATGCACACAAACACACACACAGACACATACACACACACACACACACAAAAAAAACAACATCCAAACAATCACAAACACTTACACACACACACACACACACACACACACACAATCCCAGACACTGACATGTTTCTGGGGACCACAGTGTATTTCTAAAGCAGAACAGATTCTGGAAACGTCCCCATAAGACACCTCTATTGCCTCCCCTGGAGCTCCTGAGAAAAGCAATACCAACACTTTGCAGAGTACTTGAAGCTGGCTTTGACAATGCCACCCCCTCCCACCAATTTACTGTAACATAGATGTACAGTTTTGTGAAGGGAAGGACAGCGCAGTGAAAAGAAACGCAATAATAAACGTGCGGTGAAGCCACCGGCGCCTGGAGCACTCTGCTCCTTTTTGATGTCTCCAAGATGGTGGTGGGCCTACTCCAGCGTTATCCCTGTGTGCAGAAATACCTGTGACAGCAGCCATTCATCACTGGTGGACAGTAGAAGTGATGTAATGGATTAGAAGAACACAGCGTTTCTCCATCCACTCCCTACAACTCTAGTACAAAGCGGTCACAGTCTGCTCAGAACTATGAGGTCCTGCATGGTCCTGCATGTCCTATAATATATTGTTGTTGTTACATTGCTAGTTAGGAAACTAGTTATTAATCAGCTTATGAGAGTGAATCTTACCCTCTCTTTACATAGGTAACGTTGCTGTGGGTATTTATGTGGGTGTGTGTGTTCAAGTTCAAGTTCATGTTCAAGTTCTGCATTAAGTCAAATGCACAACTAAACATTCATTCAATGACAACATTCAGTCATTGCAGGCAATGAAATTCAAATGTTCCAAGCTCTCCTCGACAGTGCAGGTACTAAGTAGTGTATACAATCAAATAAATAAATAAATAAAATAAAGTAACAATAACAAGAGAGTGATAATGTGGTACTATACATTGTGAATAGTTAAATAGTTAAATATATGTACAGTAAATAAACATCGGTTATTATATATATGTTATTTTGTGCGTGTGTTTGTGCATGTGTGCCTGTGTGTGTATTTGGCAGTGTGTGTGTGTGTGTGTGTCTGTGTGTGCGTGTGTGTGTGCATGCATGGACCTTTCTGTATTATGTGTCCATCTGTATCTTTAACCATCCATACTGAATGGTGTGTATGATTAAAAAAGTGATGGGAAAGTAAAGTATCACAGACATGAACCTTGGCCCCATGTGAGGTCAGAGTCGGGTTATTGCATTATAGCTGGGAAATCCCAGGGCGGGAACTGAGAAGAATCTGCTGCAATTACCTGAGTTGGTTACTGTTGCCTGGTTCCATTTTCATAGTTGACCGTTGCTTTTATTTCAGAAAATATTGTATATGTAAATATGATGCACTGTTATGCACATAACAGATTATTTAGAAAAATGATTGGCTTTTAAATATAGTCATATCACTTTTTTTTATGAAATAAAGCAATCAATGTAGATATAATAAAGGACATGGCAAGAAAAAGGAGATTGTTCATTCAAAGTGAAAAATGAAGTAGCCTAGTATAGGGAAGTAGGTAAATGTAGTAGTATGCATTGAATTTAGCATTTACAGTGAACATTAAGTTAGCATGCACCGTGAAGTTAGCACGTGTCTACAAGGGAGTTGTAAAATAAATATTATGTTTGATGTGTTTACGATTTATGTAGATTAGTTTGCTTCAAATTATTTTATAGTCATCGCCGCTGTATAGAGCGGGTTTGACCAGAAGAGTAACCAGAAGAAGCTCAAAGAATAAAAACAACAGCAACTATTGTGTGTTCTACTCTAGATAGCCTTTTTAGCTAGCAGAGCACTTGCTAGCTATAAAATATCTCTCAAAGCAAACTTCAGTGGTCCGACCAGGAGACCTCTTCAATGGCAAAACCATTGCTTTTGTGGTCGTCGTCGGAGCCTGCTTGTGTTTGTGTTGTAGGTTGTTGTGGCTTATCTTTTAGCAACTGATGAGAGGGCCGGGAATAACTGACAACTTGTGTCCTGATGGAATTCTGGAAGCCCCCTTGAAAGGAGACACCGAACCCTCTTCTGCTGCACCTCTTGCTGGGGAACACAGCAGAAACAATACAACTTTCTAGAACGCAGCTTTAACTTTCTGATTCCGTTTTTACACAGACATTTTTAACTGGATAGTTTCCTGGGATATTGCAATTACGTGCAATTGCTGCAGGTTTTAAAAGTTTAAAGTGAATTACCTCTACTATCTATTCCCACATGAATATTTATGAATAAATAAGTAATTAGATTGCCTCACAGAGGGAGAGGGAATTGATCGGCCCTTTGAATGAAAGGCTTTATCTTCACCGTCCACAGAAGCCCAGGCCCCGATCCCCTGGGCCAGCAGTAGACCAAGAAGCCTGCTGTCAATATTGGTTTGTTGTGCACGTAAGCACCAGGTGTCCTCCTCTGGAACCTCCAGCAGACAGGAGCTGAATATGAGGATAGGAAATGAGGACAGACAAGTTCCTCACTGACAGGACCAAACGGAGGACATACTCTTTGCATACAAAATATAAGCAGGTAGACAGTTATAGAATAAACAAATCCTAAATAATACACTGGCGAAAAATGGATGTCATTCCAAGAGCCAAGATTGAGACACAAACATTCTGTGTGTGTGTGTGTGTGTGTGTGTGTGTGTGTGTGTGTGTGTGTGTGTGTGTGTGTGTGTGTGTGTGTGTGTGTGTGTGTGTGTGTGTGTGTGTGTGTGTGTGTGTGTGATCTCCACTAGAAACTGATGAAGTAATGCACAGTAAGGCACTGATGTTTCTCTCAGAATTATGTTTGCTCGGAATTACATAATTTGTATTCTTATTTTAGTTCTCTTATCTTCCTGTCATTTGAAGTTTGAACACTTCCACACCTCTATTCAGTGGTCTCTGTTTATTTAAAGGTCTCACCTGTCTTGGTTTTGTTTAGATTCCTATTGCTCTGCTCACTTGTTTTTAGGAGGTGAAACTTGGATATGCCAAACTAACTCCATATTTCACTGTTCTCAGCCTCACGTGTCACTTTGGACTAAAGAACCAACTCACATTCCACACAGACAGCTTCCAAGAAGGATAAAATAGCACAACATGTGTCCCTATTTCTCCCCAATCCAGATTGTTGTTTAACTACAAGAAACAACAGTGAAAAATGTAAAGGAGATCACGTCTGAGAAACAATGGTCTTCAAAGTCAATCTTTAAAAATAGCTCTGTGGTTTTGTGTTGTGTTGCACCTCCTGCTGTTCTCTAGGTTGAATTATATCTCTACAGATCTCTCCATCTCTTTCTATAGCTCTCTCCCCACCCTTTTGCCAGCTCTCTCCATCTTTTGCTCCATCTTTCTCCATCTCTTCCGCCATCTCTTTCCCCAAATCTCCCCATCTCTCTCCCACCCTCTCCTATCTCTAGCTCTCAGTTAATCCCCCTCTTTTTCTATGTCTCTCTTTCCATCTATCATTCTCCATCCACTTCTCATTGATGCTCAAGGGACCTCCATTTTAATTGGCCATCCACACATTGTTCATTTCTCATTGCTAATTCATTCATTTGTTAATTAAACATTCAGTAATTTCTGTAAAAAAAAAAAAAACGTTAATACAACTATGTAAAATGACTTCTTTATGCTCATATCAAACCATTGGTGTTGTCGATCAGTTACATAACATCCCCTACTGTTTGATTAAAATCACCTGCCAGCAATATCGTAATCACCAAATATCCACCCAGTACCCAGTACTAGAAGACAGGGTTAATCAGAAACCAACGTCTTCATCGTTCAATTGATTGTTATTGAATTCATTTTTATTTTCTAACTTTGAAGTATCTGGTAGAGGAATGGATTTAGTGATGCGTGCAAGCGAAGCATTTAATTGAGCGGAACAGCCGGAGCCTTCTCGCTTATTAACCGATGACAGGTAAATCGTCATCAGGGGTCAAGTGTTCTTGCAATCTGAAAGCCTCATTAGTCACAGCAGATGTTCTCAACTATGTCAATTAGCTTGAGTAATGGTGATGTCGAAGTAAACCGGTGAAATCTGAGATGCTTAATGTCATCTCTTTTATTGGCTCCATGCCACATACACCGTGGGATTTAGTTTTTAATTGCATTTTTGGTACAGGATTACTAACATTGCAGTAGACTTAAATGCTTGTAAAATATTAGCACAACGACGGACAAACAATTTGAAGAAAACAGGAAAATAATATCAAGCATTATGTCTGCTGTCCACCTAGCCCAAAGCCTTAATCCCTCTGCCCACCCTAACTAGAGTTTCTCCACTTTAACCACCTGATCAGACCGGGCCGACCCTCCCCCCCTCACCCCCACCCCCACCCCCCCACACACACACACACACACACTTACTTCACATTACATTCATAAGGCCAGTATTTCATCACCATCCTCTAGATTGAATAGACTGGCAGAAAGGAGAGAGATTACACAGTGTGATTTCGACTGTCTCCTATGATTATTGTTTGTCAGCTTGCAAGATGGCAAAAATGTTGTAATTTTTATTCCAAAGAAATATCCTGTCTTATGCTCCTATTGGCCACTCTCGTCTTTTTTGATTCTACCTATTCCTGCTGAGGGCTGCATGGCGGAAGGGGGAGGGGGTGGGACTCGATCCTAGCTGAGAGAGGCTAGGTCATAGGTCAAGAAGAGCCTGCATCCAGCTCTCCGTCTCTCTGTTGTTTTGCGGATTCCATCTTCCATCTATTCTCGGAGATGGAAGATCAATCGTATCTCCCACCTCCACCCATCAAAGGGAGAATGGCATGGTATGTCAACAGATGTGGAGCTCATGCCTTCCTGTCACATCTTGCAAAATAAATGGATGTCACTGATTGGTATCTCTGAGCTCCTGCGATTGTTCGGTCCCATCCAATAGTCTTCAGCAGAACAAACAGAGCAACAACCCTAAGGCACAGATATCTAAAAAGGAACCAGAGACAGAGAGTGCCTGGGGGAGTGTTGGAGACTGAGAGTGTCCTATTTGGGAAGATCCCCTTATGTTATTGAAGTGGAGTATGGTAGTCAGATGAGGAGATGTTGAGGAGAATAACACAGATACATTAGGAAGGCTGGATGTATGAACGTGTTTATCTTCAGTTGTTTGGCCAGGAGATCTCTACCAAGATCTCCTTAATGGACAGGAGGATGGAGACATGCTGAGTGGAAACCGTCTTGCTCAAATATCTTGATGTGACAAATCCAATGCAGTAGGAAGGAAGACTAACATTAAGAGGTTTATTCTCCCTTGTCCACCTTCGCCCATCTGATAAGACCAGCCCTGAGCTGGGAGAATGACATTTATTGATCCAAATTTTCCAGTTGTCTGGCCTACTTCAAATTTCCACCCATTGGGTTATGTCTACAAAAAAAAGATAAAAAGGCATTCCACGATATTACCTAATTTATTCCTCAGAAGAACTAGATGGGTTGTGCAAGGTAGAACGTCGTCAGTCATTAATCACAAAACATAGCCTAAAAGATGAATGCAAGCGCTGTATACATTATTGGATAGTTCGATTTGTCTGGAAGAGCTTTCATTTGTTCGTCCAGACAAAGGTAACTGATTATTTCATTATCTTTTTCATTTAATATCAATAGTTTAAACTCAATTTGACTTAATCTAGCATATGTTTTTAGCTCATAGCTTTGATCTAATTTGAAATGACTAACTTGAGCACAATAGAAAAAGCCCTCATCAACAGTGGAAGCAGAGCTTCTGGACTGTGTAATTTTGCCCCACTAGGACTTGGAATTGCTTCTATATTATATGCACTTTGCTTTTACTAGAACATCTCTCAACATCTACAAAACATGTACTCACACACACAAAGGTGGCATTCTATTTATAAAATAACAATGAGCAGGATAGAAAATTGGACAAGTACTAATTATATTATTATATTGGTGGAGTGTGGCAGCCACCTGGGTGGCGTGTAGCAATACACCTTGCTACACGCCACCTAGGTGGCCTCCACACTCCACCTAGGGTACTTTTACAGGGCTCCTCCAGACTAAGGACACAGGGTGGTGATGTTGAAAGCCAGTTCATTGTAGAGGTTTGCATATAGATACATGACCTGGTGCTCCATGTTGCAACAGGTGAGCAGCATCACCCAGCCCCAGAGTCCAATCAGTCTGACTCGGGCCAGGTGAGGCTGCTTAAACCAGCCATCAGCCACACACTCCCACATATACAGTATATATATATATATATATATATATATATATATATATATATATATATATATATATATATATATATATATATATATATGTAAACGTTAACACTGCTTGCAAAGACCAGCTATAAATTATTCCACCACAATGTGCTCTGTTTACAGTGATATCCCTAAGTATTCAGACATAGTTAATATATCCAGAATTTACACAATTCCTGTAATGCAGTTTGAAATGGTATCCCAATAATTGTTGTCAACTCTTAATTCCTCAACTCCATACCTTCATCCTTTATCAACCCCGTAATCACAATGAGATGGATAAATAGCGAAATATCACACCAATTATCTCTAACTAATATATATTTAGTATTCATAATAACAGTTCTGCCGATTATCTTCACAGTTTGTGTTTAGATATTGATTGTTCTAAGCTTTTGCACATGCTGTGTTAGTAAACCATTAGTAAGTATGGGCTGTTTATGTTGGGTTGACTTGGAGGTGTGTTACTGGGTCTCCATGGGGGCATAGCCTTTCTGGCCTGTTGTTGTGATATCATGTTGGTGGTCAAGCCACCAGCGAAGCACCATGGCATATCATTTTGTTTGTGTGACTGTTTGTATAAATTCCCTCACTGCGTGCCATAGTTCAAAATAACACTCTGGAGGTCTATTCAACAATCAGAAAAATTTTCTTTCAGTCGCCCTGTGGAGAACGGAAAACCATCCACTGGCTCTTTCTGTCTCTAGTTGACCAGCAGGTCACCAAATAAAGGCCCGCAGACACTTAAAAGTTTATGAACTAACGGCTGAAGACAAAACTGGTTCCCGAAGTTGTTTACCTGCACCCATTCACAACCTTGGTGAGGTGAGAAATGAATAAATGCATGAAGCAGAATGAGCAAAAGGCATTGAAACACTGAAACAATGTGTGCGACGGTCAGAAACAAGGGAGTCTGCCATATATCATAAGGCGTGTGATGGTGTCCCACATCAGTAGCCTCCTGAGAACATCCAGATATTCACGTTTGCGTTTACGCAATCTACAGAGAAACAGAATGTGAAGAAACCACTGCATTCCTGCAGGCTGCCAACGCAAAACTAACGTGTTATGGAGATCTTTCCATGACTGCTTTGAGTCACCAGGTCATTCATTCTTCAACGTTTTAGCCTGAATGAGACATGCTGGAGTTGAAGGCAGAGTTGATAGAAACCTGCAAACTTATGAGATGCCTTGGTCTTCTGCTCAGCTTTCCATGTAAAGTGCTTTATTATTTTCTGTCAACCAACAGTACGTGTATTTGAGGAGGCCAACTATTTTGATTATTTCAACATAATGATTTAAGTGTTGGGTAAGCGTCGTTTTTCATTGACTAAGTCCTTGACCTTGCTCACTTACTTTTACGTGAACAACTTTTGGCCAGGACCCCAGTGCTGCGTGCGCACATACTTCCTGGTCTGACAGAGCCGGAAGATCTGCCAGATAAGCGACTGTGAGTGTGTGAACCTGGACTCTAGGTTGGACTGACTGAGCAAAAGGTAGGCAAGTTAATGTATGCTCTTACAAAACGTATAATACATTTACATTATATAATGTGCATTCGCTAATGACGTATGGGGATGCACCAGTGTTGGCTATGTTAAGTCGGTTGAACACAAAGCAAATGAGAATGTTATTGCAGGCTAACGCTGGCAATCATAAAAACAAAACCTCTAAAAACTAAATCTCGGCAGCTAATAACAATGTATGTTATCCGACAGGATTGATGTAGAAAGTCCACTAAAGGAACAGTTATAAATTGGGATGCATGGGGAAAAGTTCAAACGCAAGAACGCAAATACTGACAAATTACAGAAATGGAGCACACACACACACACACACACACACACACACACACACACACACACACACACACACACACACACACACACACACACACACACACACACACACACACACACACACACACACACAACTGGCATGAAAATCATTGATATCGATATATAATTAGTTTTAATGATTTCCATTGATGTTTTTCATGTCCACATCTTCACCTTGCTACTCATGCATCGTGTATCTCATGTTCCTGTTACTGTTGTTGTTGTTTAGACGCGCCATGGGTCGTCTTGATGGGAAAGTGATCGTGTTGTCCGCAGCGGCGCAAGGGATTGGACGAGCGGCGGCAATAGTAATGACTTTATAAATTGATCTCGCAACTGTGGTTAATTTCCCATTACCCATTGTAATATACGCAATTTGTTCGATTGTGTGTCTTCTGCGCTGAAGAGATGCGTACAAGTGCAAAGTCATCTCTGCTCTGACAGCATGGCCTGCATCACATCACATCACACCTTTGTATACTGAGTCCCGCCACTTGAAGAGCCCTAGGTTGTGCAACCCAGTCTGATTTCTGCAATGTTTATAACAGTGAAAATGATAGGGGTGAAATCAAGTTGAAAGGGGTTGTGAATCACAATGTTAATGTTTTTTAAACTGTGGTCGTATGTCTTAAATATTCTTCAGCATATAAATATAAACCATTTAATCGCTGTTACTTAAAGTAAGACTGTCATTTAGAGAACAACAGGTGTCAAATCCTATGTGTTTTCCAGTCTCCGCCAACCAGTTTGTGTACATTCTAATCGGCTCCAAACTCAAGTCTCGTTCTTTTCTTGATGTCAAAGGGCCTTTTTGGAGGCACTTTGACGGCGCGACGAAGGGTCACTAACAGCGAGAGGGTACACTAACGCCATGGTGTGTGTGCGGATGTGTGGAGCTCCGTCTGAGCAGCGGTTAATGTTGATGTCAGAGAGAGGGTTAAGCTTCTCGATTTCTTTTGTGTGTTAAATACCCTGACCCTGGTCCCAGTGCTCAGCAAGACTTTTTGAACAGGCTGTGCAACAGACAAAAGACAGACCAACAACCAGCAGCAGAGACTTGTGAGTCTTAAGGGTTCCCACCTGGTTGACATCCTTGTACAAACCACAAAACGTCCATACCCCTTCTCAGGGAGACTGAGTCATTTTATGTCCATTTCCTTGGGAGTGATGCCTTGTGCGCCACACACATGTATGCATTTTTGATTGTCGATGCCTTTTTCAAATAATGCGTTTTTATTCATTTTGTGTAAAGAAGGCTGGATCCCTGTTGCCCGCTAGTCAGGCGTGAAAGCCATCACAGACGAGGCTCCCATGGTCTGAAGAGCACCCCCAGCTTCCCATTTACACTCCGAAAGACACTTGACGCTGTAATGGTCTAGGATGCGTTTAATGGGGCAATCGCTACTATACTCATCTGTTGGCCCAGCCACATAATCTTATTTTTATTTTTTTTACTTGGTAGTTAAGTCTTTTTTCTCGAAGACGAGGACAGAATGTCTATTAAAACACTCGATGCTGTGACTTTGATGATTTTTAACCGTCGGGCGGTAGACGCAGTCAGCCGTAAACGGTTGAGGTAATATTAGTTCCTGCAGTGACGTGACTTAAGTGTTTTATTGTCCAAGAAATACGCATGATAGCACCATCACTGTTCATGTGTTTTGAAGCCTGCCCATATTAACAATATCATCTGTTCACACTGAAGATTAACGTTATGTTCTGTGAACATTAAATGTTTTTTTTTTCATTTGTAGGCGTTTGCTAAAGAGGGAGCCAAAGTTACCGCAACAGATATTAATGGAGAGAAGCTGCGGGAGTTGGACAGCATTGCAGGTACCGCTTGCCTGATCTTTTCTAGTGCATTGCTGACATCTGCTGGACAGAGAGAGAAACTCAGCACACATGGGTCAAAATACATGTTTGTTGTTCCTCATTTTCCTATTAGAGATTGTCACAATGCAATATTTGAAATTAATGCCTGTGGCATCATTTTATGTCACTGTAGTTATGGTCATATAATGGTCCCTGATCGTTCAGATGCATAGATTACTTGATTAGCTTATTGTCTAGAATAAGCCAGTGAAAAGTATTTAACGTTTTTTAAAACCTTTAACTGATTTAGCCATGTTTTTGCAAAGATTGAAACATAAAAGTTTCTAGGTATAGTTTTAAAAGATTGGGTATTTCGTCTCACACATATGTTTGGTAAAAAATGTCAGTCTCGCAGATAAAATGTAGATGAATATCAACAACAATTGTAAATAATGTTTTCCGTTCTCTTACTGAAGGTATCAGGACCAAGGTGGTGGACGTGACTAAGAAGGACCAGGTAGAAGAACTGGCCAAGGAACACGACCATGTAGATGTGTTGTTCAACGTAGCTGGGTACCAAGTCACATCTCTCTCTCTGTCTCTGTTTTTGTCTCTCTTTCTTTCTTTCTTTCTTTCTTTCTTTCTTTCTTTCTTTCTTTCTTTCTTTCTTTCTTTCTTTCTTTCTTTCTTTCTTTCTTTCTTTCTTTCTTTCTTTCTTTCTCTCTCTCTCTCTCTCTCTCTCTCTCTCTCTCTCTCTCTCTCTCTCTCTCTCTCTCTCTCTCTCTCTCTCTCTCTCTCTCTCTCTCTCTCTCTCTCTCTCTCTCTCTCTCTCTCTCTCTCTCTCTCTCTCTCCCACAATGCTCTGAGAACATAAATTCATCCTGTCGCAGCACAAAGTGCGTTCCATCCCCTGCTCCACCTTTTTTTTTAAACCCTTAAACCGTACGACTTAAGGTCCTCTGTGACCTCCTCCTTGACCTCTTGCAAACACCATTTCAGTCATTTAGTCGTGGGGGTTGTTTGTGTTGCATCCAGCACTCCGCTTTCATCCAAAGCAACTCACAGTGAATCCGGATAATAGTCCAACGTTCAAGGGACATTTTGTGGATATTGATATATATGAATGCTTCAAGTGATCCTCTGCCCAACAGCTCATAAGGGTTTGTTATTGTTGTCGTTGTCTCCTAGCTTCGTGCACCACGGCTCCATCCTGGACTGTGAAGAGGCAGACTGGGACTTCACTATGAACATCAACGTCCGCAGCATGTACCTGATGACCAGGGCTTTCCTGCCCAAGGTGACCCTTGACCTCCCCGCCATATGCCAGCCTCTTGGGTCGGCCGCGGTTGATGAAACCGGTGTTGGTTGTTAATAGAGTGCCGTGTGTTTAGTGTTTTTATGTTCTGTTGGTTTGTTTCTGGGGATTAGCTGCATTACACTGAGCCTGGGGAGGGAACGGTCCTGTTACTACCTGCTAATCTGTCTTTAGCTATACTTTAGCCACAAGCTAATGCACCTGTCCTAGAGACTTGAATCATAACATTTTGTCCCATTTGTAAAACCTTCCAAACTGTTGATACAAAAAGCAATTGGGAAGGCTTTAAAGGGATTTGAATGTGGTGACCTCAA
The DNA here is from genome assembly GCA_026745465.1 of Lota lota. Lineage (NCBI taxonomy): Eukaryota > Metazoa > Chordata > Actinopteri > Gadiformes > Lotidae > Lota > Lota lota. The sequence continues at coordinate 888,243 of JACYXH010000409.1, read as the reverse complement.
ACATGATTACATGGTTATTATTGATCACATTGGTGGTAATTTATCTTCTATTGTGTTCTAATTCTAGATGTTGGCCAAGAAGTCAGGAAACATTATCAACATGTCATCCGTTGCATCGAGCATAAAAGGTCAACAATACTATTGATATCAATACATACCATCTAGTTTGAAAACACAAATAACACTAGACCTATCAAATGATATTGATACATCTGATGCCGTTATAAACTATTTATATCATATCACATAAAATAAAATACTATACGTAGCAATAAATTAAATGAAATGGTAATCCTATACACAAATATATATATATATATATATATATATATATATATATCTCACATTATAGTAAATTATCAAGATATACTAAATTATAGTTAATTATATGGATAATGAATACTATACCAGATTAGTAACACTTTATATTTAACATGACAGCAACGTGAGTAGGAAAGGTTTGCTAAGCCATTGGGCAGCTGAACAATGTTATTGTAATCCTCTTAAGTCTGTCATGGCTGCTGTCTCCTTCAGGCGTGGTCAATCGCTGTGTCTACAGCACCTCCAAGGCGGCTGTCATTGGACTCACCAAATCAGTGGCCGCAGACTTCTTGGACCAAGGCATTCGCTGTAACTGTGTCTGCCCTGGTAGGTTTATAATGTTTGTTTTATACCGCCCCCCCCCCTCCCCCCCACGATGAAAACTTTCCCAGATAGTGGCAGTTTACTTTAGTTGTCTGTTCTATGCAAGGCCGTCTTCATAAAATAGTCTGACTGGCAGTAGACCCTGCTACACGCCACCTAGGTGGCCAACACACAGGATGCAAGGATATGTTTTAACACACGCTTTTTTGTAGAATGGGGACAACACGACCCAAAGAAAAACAGTAAGCCGGTGAACAATCAATTATTCTTGTGTCTGTCTGTCTCTCCAGGCACTGTGGATACTCCATCACTAAGAGGCCGAATCCAGGCCCAACCTGACCCAGAGCAGGTAGGCCTACTCTAAAGCAAGCAGCATACTGTGTGCGGAAAATAGGTTTGGGGAGGTTGCAAGAACAAAATGATGTGATTGCGGAGAAAATTAACACATTTGTTTAGGACCTTCCTGCACCTCAAATAAATTGTTACTGGCCAAAAACTCAGCAGATAACTGCATTGGGAACATTGTGTTCGATTGGTCACAAAAGCAAGGCAGCAGTGATTTATTCGGTTTTGTTTCCGCAATCGAAATTCTGATTTCCCGTCTCCATGGAGACCTCCAGTAATGGAATGATCAGTGATCAAACCACATTGAGGATTAAACCAGTTTATCCACAAATAACTTGTGACTCAGCAATAACCACAAGATTGCAGGATTTGAAGATTGCATGATTCCATGTAATAAGTGCTGTGTATAGTGAGCTCCACATCTGTACCTGCCTTCAGGCTTATAAAGACTTCATGGCAAGGCAGAAGATGGGGAGGATGTGCACCGCGGAGGAAGTGGCTTACCTCTGTGTTTACCTGGCTTCAGACGAGGTAAGCTCTGCTCGTGTAGTGTAGCGCCGAGGGCTTTGATGCTGGTAGAACTCAATTAGGCTGCCACGGTTGAACAGTGGTTGGCACACAGTGGTGTCGTTGATGTTAAGTTTTGATGTCTTTTATCTATGGACCTGTTTGTTAAGATTGGATTTTCTGGTTCTCTGAACTGAGGCCCACTTTCTCACTCATTGTGATATCCTAAGTAAAAGTGTATTAAAAGTTGTACACCTGAAAAACCTGTCAATGATATCTTTGCCATAACAGCGTTGTGCACCATTAATGTTTTTGGAGAAAACTGTTATAAACCATTGCATTTTCAAATTTGTTTTTTAGTATTGTTTTTTTTTTATGACAAGCATTCCATCACAGGCCATTTCTTTCATAAAACACTCAATTATGTTCTGAAACGTTACTAAACGAATAGACCGTTGACTTGTCAGTGGTGGAATGTGATGGCCTGATGAGTCTTGGTTTCTCAACAGTCGACCTACGTGACTGGAACGGAGCACGTCATTGATGGAGGATGGCGTCTTTGAAGTATCTGTGAACCATTCGGTTCCAATAACTATTTGATTCAAATCACTATTCGAAAGCATTTTACAATCATGAATCCACAATTTGAAGATTTATTTCCAGAGATATGATTTCAACCTGTTTACCTAATACTGTTTTATATATACTTGAATTGTAAATTTAACACAATTGTGCCTCAAATTACACTTTGTCAAAAAACATTGAATAAATTAGTTTTGATTAAATCAAGTGGTAAACATGTATTTGAAATTCCTACACTATAGTCGTTTATGAATGGAAGCGGAGTACTACTACATATTTACACACGCACACACACACACGCACACACACAGCACACTTGATAGGTACACAGCACTAATCCCGCTCATTCGTGCTCGCCGGTCGATTCGTGGTATCAATTTATTATACTAAGTAGCGATGGTGTGATGGCGGAAAACCTCGCACAATGAGGTGAGTTAAACTTAGCCTTTTCACATAGTCACTTTAAATGTAGCCGTGTATGTCACGGGTTCACCTTGTGTCACCGTTGACAGTTGGATTGCGTCTGTCAGGATGTATTGAGTCTGTTTGAGTCTGCCAGCCGTTGTAACTTCAATAGAGCCGGTTGACACACCGCGGGGCGGGAGATATGGGCTTATCAGATGGTTGTAAATGGCTAGCCATGTGAACGGTGGCTACGATTAACCTCGCATGTGGCATTTCGCCTTACCAAGCTTTATCGCAATTCAAACAATGACAGCGTGGGTTACGTGTTCCTTTTGATTACGATGATTTTACCCACAGTATGACCGCTAGGCTAGCATCGCTTGGATTTGAGCTGAGAGAGGATCCTGATTGGTAGCGTTATCCCGGTCTACCGTAACGCGATTTCTGGTCTCTTACTTCATATGAGCTGTGTACGCCAGTTAAACAGTCCCTGGAGCGAGAATATTTACACCATGTTAAGACAACAACAACTACAAGGAGATTGAATATGGATTTTCTACCAAAAAATGGGACAATGCAATATCCGAAACATTTAGGGAAACGGATATCCCTCTATCGGAAGTTCCTCCCGCTCTCGCCAATAACGCTTATTTGGAGCATCCCTTTGGCGGCGTTTCCTCGTGAGATGAGAACGCCTGGGAACCGGGGACGAGGTTAGATTAGACTAGATGTGGGCCATATGGTCATGTCACGCTATAAGCGTTGATTAGTGTGCGCTCCCCTTCACAATTGGATTAGTTTAACGTCTGTTGCGACGACTGTTAAAAGCATCTGTCGATCGCTAAACATTACTTTTTCTCATGCTGAACGTGATCTGAACAGGTTATAGGAAGTTAATAAGGTCTGAAAAGCGAGGCAAGCTTTGAATATAAAAACCTTAACTTCATCGTCTGTTGATAAATGTGAGCGATTTCACGAATTGTTCAAGATGAGCGCTCATTTTATTTGCTCATGAATATCATGAGAATATTTCACATGATCTGCACACAAGTCTTGAACACTACGATGTAATTTCCTGCAGTTGCGGCTATTAGTATCTCCAGCGTCATTAAGTCAATACTTATTGTTCTTTTTTTCCTGATTAAACAGCTGACGGACACATTGGGCTGTGAGATTATTTTTTTTATACAGGTGCATACACGGAGGGGTACCGCCCATCGATGGCCAATCACTCGCCTCCTCCCGGCTTTCTGTGTTTAAAAAAGTGAAGGACACTTGAGCTACTACAGCAAACTGCCATGGAGGAAGACCAGAACAAGACGGCCACGCCTGAGCACAGTCCGGTCCACAGCCCGGCTCCGAGCCCGGCTCCCAGCCCACTGCCCAGTCCACTCCCGGACAGAATCGCCCTGCCTGCAACCAACAATGTGGAGGTAGCCTTTATTGAAATATCATCACTGACCTATATATACTTCATAGGCTTAAGGCATAGGCATAGGCATAGGCACTATTAATGTGATATTAAGAAGAGAAGATAATGCCATATCAGTCTGGATTTGTATTAGTGATTAACTGTGAAGTTTATATATGTATGATATAAATTGAAAAAAATATGTATGAACATGTCATAATAGGAGTAATCTGACGGCCGGTCTTCCATAGTTAATGACCTCAAGCATGGTCAAATTGACCGGTTGAGATATGAATAAGAATTGTTTCATTCTTCTATCAGAAGTAGCATGTTTATTTTCTAATGTCTAAGTTCTGGTTGAACTTTGAGTGAAATCCTATTTCCCCAAAAAGCAGTATCAGTGCTATATCTTGCTTCGCTGGCACTTCCCTCTCCATTGTGCAAGTCTTTATCAATATTTAACATATTTGGAGAAATCGTAATGAATGCCCTGATGTCCCTGAGCCAACAGTCTAAGATAAAGAAATTATGGGTGTGGCTGTCGATAGCTACTAGTCTACCGTTAATATTATTGTTATTGTTGTCCATTAACATCACATTCTCTGTTGTGTTTAATTTGGAAACTGTTATAGGACATTAAAGTGAGTGTTATGGATGTAAAGTTTTTGATTCATACAATGAGAACTTTACACAGTGTATCAATGAAATCTGTCGAAATAGTAAATTATTGCCAGCAATCATTTTGTGTGCTCAGCATTTTCAAAACACAGTTTTTCTGTTTAGTGATGTAGCGGTGTGAGTCATATCTAGCCTAGGGGATATGAGCTGAAAGGCACTGGGTTCGAGCCCCAATGTCTGCAGCCTACCTGTAGGCTTCCTTGAGCAAGATGCATCTACTAAATGTAGTAAATATTATAAAAAAACAGATACTATTTTTACATGCATCGATACAGTGTAACAATTTCGCTCTGGTGCCATTCTCTCTCCAAACCCAAATCACAGTTTCCTTCTCTGCAGTTCTGTACCACAGCACAACGTATGGATACTAAACATGTGCGTGTGTGTGTGTGTGTACCCTTACAATCCCTACTGCCCGTACTAAACCTCACACTAGAACACCCTGTCCTCCCTCTCCTGCGTCCCTCTCCTCCAGCACCTCAACGTCAACCAGATCCAGGTGGTGGTGCGCCGCAGCTCCACCCCCAACATCACCGAGGAGACCACCTACTTCCTGCCCCGCAACGCCGTTGCCGACGCCGGCACCAACACGGACCCCCCCGTGGTGTGCTGCCCGCTGCTCCGCAAGGTCTGCCCCTGCCCACCCAGGGGCCTGCTGGCCTCGCTGATCACTAAAGGTACCACCACCACCAGCAGCACCAGCTCTTGGTTTGAATGGTCACATTGAGTCATTTAGCGCTTCATGCTTTTATCCAAGGTGATTTTAGATCAACCTTTATTTTATTTAAAAAAAATTTTTTTATGGTATTTTAAATATCAGTATTACACCTTTCGAAAACCCTTTCAGAATTGCTGCATGGTTTTCTCTATAACTCGGTTTAGTAACAAAGTCGTTACATTTGATTCGTTAAATAGAACTGGACTGTGTTTCCTAAAAAGTCTTTAATCATAATCAACTGTCATCGTAAACAAAGCAATCAATGTTAAACTTTTTTTTTTAATATATATTTTTAATAAATAATACAAAATCAACTTCCTATTTGCTTTGCATTTCATTGACGGCAGTAACAAACGGAAATTACTCACTTTGTCGTATGTGCTGTTCTCCATCCTCATACTGTGTGTTTTATTCCAGTGATCCTGGCTGCGGTGCTCTTCGGCGTGGTGTGGGCCATCACGGAGAAGGAGTGCCTGCCGGGGGGGAACCTCTTCGGCATCACAGTGCTCTTCATATGCGCTGTCACCGGCGGGAAGCTGGTGGGCCTCATACGCCTGCCCAAGCTGCCCCCCTTCCCACCTCTCCTCGGTAAGGCTCTAGGCGCTGGGCTGAGGGAGCCTCCACAGCAGTGGTTCTCAAGCATCGGTCCGCTGGCCGGTTGTGGACTGGTGGTCACCGGACCCTGATTACCAAACATTTATTTATTTATTTCACACTTTTTTTTACTATTCTACTACTACTGGAGGAATTGCTTAGTGGGTGAGACCCAAACGGAACCGTTTTAAACTGAAAATGGGATTTTTGGGTTTACAGTAATAATCACCACTAAGCACATGTGTGTGTATAATGGTGGCATTGGTGGGTAAAATGATCAAGACCCCTACAAGTTGGATTAAAATCATATCTCTATACCCTTTCTGCTCTCTTTATCGTGTCTGTTTATGATGGCTTATTGAACTATGAAGATAGCGTTTTGTTTCTTTCACAACCGGATCAGTGATCCTCTACATAGCATTGTGAGCAGTATGCAGTGGTAATGTAAATGAGATTTGAAAATCCAATTTGTCCTTTTCATACCAAAATTATTTTCTGAAGTCATCGCTTCAGAAAATTGCAGGTATTGTTGGGCAACCAGTAACACGTGTTTGTGTGTGGTCCGCAAAAAAGATATGCTTCTACCATTGCCCAAATGGCAATCAAATATATGTGGTTTCAGCTTAAAATATATGTTTCTACCATTGCCCAAATGGCGCACAAATGATGACCTAGCAAGAGTCCGAATGACAGATTTGGTCTTTGGTCTGGGGTAGATTAGATCTTGGCTGTTTACCCAAACTGATAAGGGGCCACCCAGTGCACACCAAGCTGTGATTGTTGTTGTGAGGAGCTGACCCTTTATCAGCCATTTCAAAAACAATTGAAAAAGTAGGTTAGAAGCTGCTCACTGACCGTGCATTTTATCTTATGGTCTTTATGACCTTGCTTTTAGCTGACAAGCATATATTTGTGATCTGCTATTTTCTGTAGTTTGGAAATACGTGTGTTCTTTTTTTGCCTATCTCTGTGTTCTGTCTTTGCCGTGTACTCGTTATTATTGTGCTTTCTCTGTTTTAAACTGCCAAGGGATTACAGATGCAAATGATCTTAAAGCTAGAATCTGCCATGGTGCGTCAAATAGTGACATTTATGTTTTAAACTGCTGTGTAAATTTAAATATGTTACATATTTTATACTTGTTACACAAGATGCATGTTCTTAAATGGCCATCCTAGATGCATATTTTTTTTAAAGAGAAAGTTCAAGTACAATGTTAAAAAGGTAAGTAAACCCCAAATCACTCATTCAGTTCATAATGGTTCCGTTTGGGTCCCACAAAGTGTTCTTTTTCACTTCAATGTATGTAGCATAACCAAAGTCTGGCACTTCCAGCTACAATTTTATTTCTGAAGCTGTAAGCAGCACGCGTTTGGTATTTCTTCCTTGATAAACGACGATAAAACATGACATTAATTATGAAAACAAAAAGTGTAGTATTTTCGTTTTTAGCCCGTGCTTCGCGAAACCACAATGTAAACGAATCATCAACAACCGTGATGACTTCTTAAGTGTTTTTCCCTCCACAGGCATGTTGCTGATGGGCTTCATGTTGAGGAACATCCCCGTGGTCACCGACGCCGTCTACATCGACTTCAAATGGTCGGCGTCGCTCCGGAATATCGCCCTTGCCGTTATCCTGACCAGAGCTGGCCTGGGCTTGGACCCTTCGGTACGCTGCCCACATGGGAGCTGCGTCATACTCAATGATGCCTGACCTTGCCTGCTCCTGCCATGCGTCTGAGGTCGCTCCTAAGACTCTGTTACCACAGCGACTTGCAGTGAACACAGAGACATGTCTTTAAGGAGCTAGGTGTCTTGCTCTAGGATGCTTACAGGTTTGACTGCTGACATCAGCGATCGAACACAGTATCTCCCTAAGATAAAAGGGGATAAGATAGTATTTTATGAATCCCAGACTGGAGTTTTGGGTGAGAGCAAAACATACAGGAAGTAATGGATTTACAAATGTATATAAGAGCAGAATTACAAAAGATAAGTGAGGGACATATACAGTATCTCACAAAAGTGAGTACACCCCTCACATTTTTGTAAATATTTGAGTATATCTTTTCATGTGACAACACTGAAGAAATGACACTTTGTTACAATGTAAAGTAGTGAGTGTACAGCTTGTATAACAGTGTAAATTTGCTGTCCCCTCAAAATAACTCAACACACAGCCATTAATGTCGAAACCACTGGCAACAAAAGTGAGTACACCCCTAAGTGAAAATGTCCAAATTTGGCCCAATTCACAATTTTCCCTCCCTGGTGTCATGTGACTCGTTAGTGTTACAAGGTCTCAGGTGTGAATGGGGAGCAGGTGTGTTAAATTTGGTGTCATCGCTCTCACACTCCCTCATACTGGTCACTGGAAGTTCAACATGGCACCTCATGGCAAAGAACTCTCTGAGGATCTGAAAAAAAAGAATTGTTGCTCTACATAAAGATGGCCTGGGCTATAAGACGATTGCCAAGACCCTGAAACTGAGCTGCAGCACGGTGGCCAAGACCATACAGCGGTTTAACAGGACAGGTTCCACTCAGAACAGGCCTCGCCATGGTCGACCAAAGAAGTTGAGTGCACGTGCTCAGCGTCATATCCAGAGGTTGTCTTTGGGAAATAGACGTATGAGTGCCGCCAGCATTGCTGCAGAGGTTGAAGGGGTGGGGGGTCAGCCTGTCAGTGCTCAGACCATATGCCGCACACTGCATCAAATTGGTCTGCATGGCTGTCGTCCCAGAAAGAAGCCTCTTCTAAATATGATGCACAAGAAAGCCCGCAAACAGTTTGCTGAAGACAAGCAGACTAAGGACATGGATTACTGGAACCATGTCCTGTGGTCTGATGAGACCAAGATAAACTTATTTGGTTTGTGTGTGGCGGCAACCAGGTGAGGAGTACAAAGACAAGTGTGTCTTGCCTACAGTCAAGCATGGTGGTGGGAGTGTCATGGTCTGGGGCTGCATGAGTGCTGCCGGCACTGGAGAGCTACAGTTCATTGAGGGAACCATGAATGCCAACATGTACTGTGACATACTGAAGCAGAGCATGATACCCTCCCTTCGGAGACTGGGCCGCATGGCAGTATTCCAACATAACGATACCAAATACACCTCCAAGACGACCACTGCCTTGCTAAAGAAGCTGAGGGTAAAGGTGATGGACTGGCCAAGCATGTCTCTAGACCTGAACCCTATTGAGCATCTGTGGGGCATCCTCAAACGGAAGGTGGAGAAGTGCAAGGTCTCTAACATCCACCAGCTCCGTGATGCCGTCATGGAGGAGTGGAAGAGGACTCCAGTGGCAACCTGTGAAGCTCTGGTGAACTCCATGCCCAAGAGGGTTAAGGCAGTGCTGGAAAATGATGGTGGCCACACAAAATATTGAAGTTTTAGGCCCAATTTGGACATTTTCACAGAGGGGTGTAATCACTTTTGTTGCCAGCGGTTAAGACATTAATGGCTGTGTGTTGAGTTATTTTGAGGGGACAGCAAATTTACACTGTTATACAAGCTGTACACTCACTACTTTACATTGTAGCAAAGTGTCATTTCTTCATTGTTGTCACATGAAAAGATATACTCAAATATTTACAAAAATGTCAGGGGTGTACTCACTTTTGTGAGATACTGTATCTACATACACAATATGAGTTGTAGGGATGTAAATACAAAACATTAGAGATGGTTGAGCTTCACTAGCCGCTGCTACGCTATCATGCCCCCTAGCTTATTAAAGTTTAGTTTTTCCACTGTTTCAAGCAGAATTAATCTTGTGTGTGTGTGTGTGTGTGTGTGTGTGTTCGTTCATGTGCATATTTGTGTGTGTATAGGCGCTGCAGAAGCTGAAGTCGGTGTGTGTCCGAGTAGCCTGTGGGCCGTGTCTCCTGGAGGCGTCCACCGTGGCACTGGTCTCCCACTTCCTCATGGGGCTGCCCTGGGTGTGGAGCTTCATTCTGGGGTACAGCACCGCCGCTCGCTGGCCTTCTGTCCACCCCTTTACATTAGCCTCCCCAACCCAGTAAAACTGAATCCTGCTGGCCGCTGTAGCCGAGGATGGTTCTGTCTAGAAGGTTTTTCACCAGAGAGGGTCATCTTAACCTGTACCTCATTTTATTTATTGGAACAAACCAGCCCGTTGGTTGGAATTAATTAAGTGATGTGTGTTTTTAGTAATTAAGATTGAAGAGTTGTAAAGAGAAAGCGGAAGATAGCAAGGTTTTTTAACTAAACAAACCCAGAAAAAGTCCCCTCCCTCTCTGCTCCCTCCATCTCTTTTCTCCATCATCGAGAAGTGATTGTTGTGTGATTGACAGCAGGATGTATTCGCCCTGAACCAATCAGGGAAGAGATGCACAGATTGCTCAGAAATGATCCGGGAGCGGTCTACAGTCGAAATTGGCCCATCCAGAGGCAGGGGCAGTGAAGTTTAAACAGAAACGGATATTCTCACGGAGCATTTCATTCACTACTAGCTTTCAACACCTTCGGCACCTTTTTAATAGTTATAAGAACTTTAATTCTAACTGATACACTTCTAAACCAAAGGACACTTCATAAACACAGAGCTTGAAAGTTGAATTCATCAAAAATCAATTGAATTTTCAGCACCATTTCATTATCCCAAGGAATCCCAGCAGAATCCCAGCAGGATAACATAAAAAAATGAAACGATATAAAAACGAGCAGAATTAGGCAGAGCCATTAAGGCTTGGACATTTGGCAAGGCTTACTTATATTCTGTCCATGGTTAAAGTGCTCTTCAGTGGAGGACTGATGACGTTCGCTCTCTCTTGCTCTCGCTCTCTCTCAGCTTCGTCTTGGGGGCGGTGTCTCCGGCGGTGGTGGTGCCCTCCATGCTGTTGCTCCAGAAGGACGGCTACGGCCTGGAGCAGGGCATCCCCACACTGCTCATGGCCGCGGGGAGCTTCGACGACATCCTGGCCATCACCGGCTTCACCACCTGCCTGGGCATGGCCTTCGCTACCGGTGAGTAAGGGAGGGCGGGTGGTTTTGGTGTGAGGGTGGCCTCTTCTTTTCTTCATGCCGAAATACTGGTTGCATCACTAGCGTGTTTGTGTGCGTGTGTTGTGGTCTTCAGACCTCTCTATGAAAAGCGATGGAGATCAGATCATGTTTTATCATAGCTTTTCTTGCTAAACATGAAGACAAAAACAATGAAGTGGTTCAAGTTCTGCCAAAAACGTGTGGGTGTGTGTGGGTGGGTGTTAATATTTAGCATGTAAGGGTCCAGCCAAAACAAAATCCCAATGAAATGTAAATCCATTCGTTTTATTATTATTCCCTCTTCTTCTCCGAATTGGAGAACACTTCCAGCTGGTTCCTCCAGGGGAACCTTTTCCCTCCGGTGTTCCGAGAGCCGTAAGAACGTGTGAACTGGTCTGAGGAACTGACTATGGGGTTCCCTACATGCTGCTCGCCCTTAAAAAGCCTCCTACTAACTCACAACTCCATACCTGGGAGAGTCACTGCAGATAAAGGGCATGGGAACCATCGTGCCATGGTACCAATACATTCAACCATGAGTTCCTTCTTCTTCCCCCACCTGAAGCCTGCTCGGAAGGGGTCTTGGGTCTCATAGCTGCTCTCAGGGCCCTGAGCAAACCTCTTTAGTTAACTAACCCCTAACGAAGGGGTTAGTTAGGACACATCAAGAAATGTAGGGTCACATAAAGATGTGCATGCATCTTAACGAATGGATCAGCTTTTTAATTTGTAACGTCACATCCGTCAAATCCTAGTCAAATAACAACTATTTGTTTCATAATGAAAAGAATTTGAATCATATTTTGCATGTGTGCTCACGTTAGCACATATCTATTTTTAGTTGCGTGTGCAGCAATATGGGCTGAGTGAAGAGCCCGGCCTGCTGTAGACCGCTCTGTTGGGCTAATGTTGTGAACCCCCCTGTAGGCTCAACGTGGTACAACCTGTTGAGGGGGCTACTGGAGGTGGGTGGGGGCATGTTGGCTGGCATCCTGCTGGGATTCCTCATCCAGTATTTCCCCAGCGTTGACCAGGTAAGACAGTCCATAGTACTACTACTGGTGGTGGTGGGACACACACGAGCCTGTTTCTACTGCATTAATGTAGTGTTTAGTTACACTAGCATTTACATTTACGTTTAGGGCATGTAGCAGACGCTTTTATCCAAAGTGTGTGTGTGTGCGTGTGCGTGTGTGTGTGTTGGTCATTTCTTTGGCATGAAGATGTTTTGAGGTTGAGTATGACTTCATTGTGTGCTCTGGAAAATAGGGACTGTTCATTTTGATTGTCTTATTTAAACGTATATATTTGAAACATATATCTATATATAGATATATATTCAAACTGATATGTAAAGTAAATTGGCTGCCTCATTTTTGTTAATTGTTTGAATTATTTCCCTTTTTTGTGCGGTTTAACAATTTCCTTCCCCCCCAGAAACACCTGGTGATGAAGCGTTCCTTCCTAGTGCTGGGTCTTTCTGTGTTCTCCGTGTTTGGGAGCGGAGTTGCAGGCTTCCCCGGTTCTGGAGGACTCTGTACTCTGGTGCTGGCTTTCCTGGCTGGGCTGGGCTGGGGCAAGGACAAGGTACAGTACCGGATGGATGGATGGATGGATGGATGGATGGATGGATGGATGGATGTGCTGAATGTTGAATGAATGTTAAAGTCTTCAAATACTGTGTGGTAATATCTGTAAGAGCCATTTTCATTGGTTTGGGTGTAGGACACAAATTGTCCACTGGTGGCACTGATAGGCATATGTGTGAATCCTATATAGGTAGGAACCTTTCAACAGGTAACCGGGGGTGCTGTTAAGCGAAGGAGCACAAACAGTTTTTGACCGTATCAAATCGCTACAGTGCGCAACGCTCATGGGGATCATGAAATGTTTGTTGATGGAGACATGGTTTCGTGCACATTGAGGTGAAGAACTTTGTGATCAATAAATGACGATCAAAACGCAACGATGACTAGTGGAGTCAGTGATTTCCACAGTAGTCTACGGAGCAGTGTAAGTTAGAAGAGAGTGCGTCAGCTAGTTTACTAGCCATAGACTGTTTATTTGTTTGTTTGTTTTAAGTCCGTATAGCAGCCCCCTCAGTGGCTTTAAGTTTGTAGGCTTAGCCATTATGTCTATACATTTTGTAATGGGGTCAACTGAAACACTATTAGAATACCTTAACAAGAATCCCCACAAAACAGAATTCATAAGTCTGTAGAGCCTTCTGGTTTTTAGTCCCCTTTACAACTTAATTACTTTTACACTGATATATTTTCTTGAGGTATTTGTGTTGACAACATTCTAGCTGATCCTTCTTATCCAGGAGGCAGCTGATGGACTCACTGTGGGCCTGGTTTGTTTCCTCAACCAGAGGAAACACCTCCCACATGCTGCTCTCGGTGGGGTCCCCAGCCCTCTCTGTGGGTTGCAGCTTGGGTTTATGTTTGTTTGTGTGTGTGTGTGTGTGTGTGTGTGTGTGTGTGTTTCTAGATTCATGTGGAGGAGGTGGTGGGGACAGTCTGGGATGTGTTTCAGCCCCTGCTGTTCGGTCTGATCGGAGCAGAGATCAGGATCTCTCAGCTGGAGGGACACACAGTAGGTGAGGCCCTGCCCATCTCCAGCATTCTCCCAGCGTTGGGCAGCCATCTTGGTTCTGAACGCTAGCTGGGTGGCGGAATGTTAGACATACATACGCCGCATTGACTGCTTTGGCCTGTTGCTTTTATGGGTCAACGTCAAACAAGTAAGATGGCTGCTATATGTGAACAAGGCCTATTGTCTCATTCAAATCCTTCCCATGCTGACGTACTCAAGTTTGCATAGCGTACACAATGCAGATAGTGCCCAGTGTTGTATTATGGTCTGAGTCAGGAGGTAATTAAGAAAATTCCCGTTCAGCTATTTCTATTATATTTTTATATCATATAATAACATTTGTATTGCATTTCTTTCATTCAATATAATACACAAATATTGGATAGAATTTTATTTTATTTGGTGATCAGGTATTGAGAATAGTTGTGGTAACTATTAAAAATATTTGTATTTAGTCATTTAGAATGCACTGAATTCAGGGTTAGGGGCTCTTTCTCAAGGATAGGCTGCGAACATTGGGGCTCGTGTGTGTGTGTGTGTGTGTAGGCCTGGGCATCGCCTCCCTCCTCATCGCCCTGGTGGTGCGCGTCCTCTTCACCTATGTGTGTGTGCTGTGTGCGGGCTTCACCACCAAGGAGAAGCTCTTCATCGCCCTGGCCTGGATGCCCAAGGCCACCGTGCAGGTACTGCAGTGCCGTGCCAGTAGAGGGTCCTTAAAGGTGCTGGACGGGAGATCAAAGAGTTGGAAAGAGGGTGGAAAAGAGTAGAAGTCGATTTTGAAAAGAAAAAAACCCAGAACAAGTCTCGTCCATCTCTGCTCCCTTCCTCCCTACATTTATCCGCCATTGAGATGGCAATGCAATGTGTCCTTATGTGGTTGACAGGCAAGAAGGATTCGCTGAACCCATCAGGGAAGAGATGCCCTGATTGATCATAAATGAGTGGTCATAAATCTTAAATTGCCTCATAAAAGAGAAAGTCACCCAGAACAGATATAACTGCAACTAACGCCAGTCAGTCCTCAGTAAAAGTAACCATAGCGACTACCTCCAGTAACCTACTGTTGCCCCCCCCCCCCCCCCCCCCCCAGGCAGCCATCGGCTCCACAGCGCTAGACATGGCCAGGATCAAGGGGGACCCTGTGATGGAGCAGTACGGTATGGACGTGCTGACGGTGGCCGTGCTGGCCATCCTACTCACTGCCCCCGTGGGGGCCCTGGCCATTGGCCTGGCCGGACCCCGCCTGCTGCAGAAACCAAGGAGCCCGAGCTGGGGTGAGCCCATCAAACACAACCTATCATCTTTCCTTCTTGGTAGGTACAGGGATTCATTCTCCTCTATAACCCTAGTAGTAGTAGAGCCTTCCCTTGATTCCCCAAACGCCGGTGGTCCTCAGGTTCCTTTAGTAACTAGTAAGTTCTGTAATGTAGTACCTGGTTGCTTCATCTTTTTTTTTGCCATATAGTGTGTATGACCCTGTTGTGAGAGTATGTATTGTTAGAAGAGTGATACCTTCACACAAGCCTCTTGAAGTTTCTTGCTGAGGATCAGTCTGGCCCCGCTCCCGTGAAACAAAC
This sequence comes from Lota lota, assembly GCA_026745465.1. Taxonomy (NCBI): domain Eukaryota; kingdom Metazoa; phylum Chordata; class Actinopteri; order Gadiformes; family Lotidae; genus Lota; species Lota lota. The sequence continues at coordinate 873,170 of JACYXH010000409.1, read as the reverse complement.
TTTCATAACCTAAATAGTAGACGGACCAATCAGAGCCAATGGGAGGGAGTTTTACAGCTCTTTTCCACTGCATGTTACCGGCTCGACTCGACTCTCCTTTTTTGATTTTCCAACGGGAAAAAGTTGTGGATAGTACCTGGTACCTAGTACTTTTGTGGTATCAACTCCATTGAGGTTCAAAGCGGGCTGAGGCGACACCAAAGGGTGATGAAAGAAAAACTGCAGACTTCTGATTGATCAGAGAGAATTGTCACTTGAATCGCTGCTGCATCAGTGCGTCACTGCATCATCATTGCACAACACAAGATATCCTGCACAAATCCGCCATATTATTTTCTTTGTTTGGTTAGCACAGTAACCTCGTGTCAAAGGTCCTTTTACATTAAACGCAATTCTTCGCTGCAACTTCAAAAACGTCTCCAAAACATGGATGCATTAAAGAACACTCCAAATGCACACCGAGACACAACCACTTATCATAACTCCCCTTCATCCGCGTTGAGCCAGCACCATTTGGTGGAAATGCACCAATTTATTAGCCTTACATCGGTATTGGTCGATATTCGCCTTGTTGACTGCCATCGGCCTAACGGCAAATAAGATGACATTGACGGCTACATCGCAGTAGCCAATGTTTATGTTGTTTCGCATTCATTTTAAGTTATATTTCCAAAATAAGTCTTTCTTGTGAAAGAAGGTTGTAGTGAAGGTTGTTTCAAACATTTGTATGATTGACTTGGTGATGAAGGGCTGAAAGACTTTAAAACGATTTCGCCTTTTTTTTCTTTCTTTGTTTCCCTGGCACAAAGAGGGAATAAATAACAGAAACAAAAATTAACAAACCAAAACAAACATCGGTATCAGCCCAGAATTTCACAATTGGTGCATCCTTAATAAGTTCATAACAAAGCATGGAGCACAGCGCTGCAGTCTGAGGACTTTCCAAAACAATGGCAGCAGTTGACGAAAGTACCACAATTGAAGAATAGTGATGTCAAAGGAAGAACATAAATATGCACTGGAGGGAAGTGATGTTTTTGCTTCACGTCCAACCAGATTGAATTCATCGAGAGTAGCCAATACCTGACTTGTTATGAGCTCAAATTCTGTCCCCCAAGCGCTGATTGGTTCCTTTTAACGGTAGAACTGAAATGTTAACTTGTGAGATCAGGATGCTGTATTGAGGCTACCTTCCCACAATATTTTGAATATAATGTTGTCCCAGCTACTTTTGTTTGCTCCTTTTAATTGTATTTATTGTTGCAGGTACTGCTGCGGGTACAGATGGAGACGATGAAACTCCTGTCAGTTATGAGAGTACTCTCTGAGTACAGTACTTCATGAGAGTACTGCAACCGTTTTTTATTCATAATGGATGTAACCAAAAGGACAGAAAGTGTGTGTGTACCTAAATGGTAGTTAGTTGGAGGCCATGTGTTTAATTCTTATTTATTTAATTCAACGGTTACAAGACCCTATACAAATCCACTGATATGCAACTGAAATGCAATCATTTATAGATACACAGTATCTCACAAAAGTGAGTACACCCCTCACATTTCTGTAAATATTTGAGTATATCTTTTCATGTGACAACACTGAAGAAATGACACTTTGCTACAATGTAAAGTAGTGAGTGTACAGATTGTATAACAGTGTACATTTGCTGTCCCCTCAAAATAACTCAACACACAGCCATTAATGTCTAAACCGCTGGCAACAAAAGTGAGTACACCCCTAAGTGAAAATGTCCAAATTGGGCCCAAAGTGTCAATATTTTGTATGGCCACCATCATTTTCCAGCACTGCCTTAACCCTCTTGGGCATGGAGTTCACCAGAGCTTCACAGGTTGCCACTGGTGTCCTCTTCCACTCCTCCATGACGACATCACGGAGCTGGTGGATGTTAGAGACCTTGCACTTCTCCGTCCATTTAAGGATGCCCCACAGATGCTCAATGGGGTTTAGGCCTGGAGACATGCTTGGCCAGTTCATCACCTTTACCCTCAGCTTCTTTAGCAAGGCAGTGGTCGTCTTGGAGGTGTGTTTGGTATCGTTATCATGTTGGAATACTGCCATGCGGCCCAGTCTCCGGAGGGAGGGGATCATGCTCTGCTTCAGTATGTCACAGTACATGTTGGCATTCATGGTTCCCTCAATGAACTGTAGCTCCCCAGTGCCGGCAGCACTCATGCAGCCCCAGACCATGACACTCCCACCACCATGCTTGACTGTAGGCAAGACACACTTGTCTTTGTACTCCTTACCTGGTTGCCGCCACACACGCTTGACACCATCTGAACCAAATAAGTTTATCTTGGTCTCATCAGACCACAGGACATGGTTCCTGTAATCCATGTCCTTAGTCTGCTTGTCTTCAGCAAACTGTTTGTGGGCTTTCTTGTGCATCATCTTTAGAAGAGGCTTCTTTCTGGGACGACAGCCATGCAGACCAATTTGATGCAGTGTGCGTATGGTCTGAGCACTGACAGGCTGACCCCCCACCCCTTCAACCTCTGCAGCAATGCTGGCAACACTCATACGTCTATTTCCCAAAGACAACCTCTGGATATGACGCTGAGCACGTGCACTCAACTTCTTTGGTCGACCATGGCGAGGCCTGTTCTGAGTGGAACCTGTCCTGTTAAACCGCTGTATGGTCTTGGCTACCGTGCTGCAGCTCAGTTTCAGGGTCTTGGCAATCGTCTTATAGCCCAGGCCATCTTTATGTAGAGCAACAATTCCTTTTTTCAGATCCTCAGTTATTTGCCATGAGGTGCCATGTTGAACTTCCAGTGACCAGTATGAGGGAGTGTGAGAGCGATGACACCAAATTTAACACACCTGCTCCCCATTCACACATGAGACCTTGTAACACTAACGAGTCACATGACACCGGGGAGGGAAAATGGCTAATTGGGCCAAATTTGGACATTTTCACTTAGGGGTGTACTCACTTTTGTTGCCAGCGGTGTAGACATTAATGGCTGTGTGTTGAGTTATTTTGAGGGGACAGCAAATTTACACTGTTATACAAGTTGTACACCCACTACTGTACATTGTAGCAAAGTGTCATTTCTTCAGTGTTGTCACATGAAAATATATACTCAAATATTTACAAAGATGTGAGGGGTGTACTCACTTTTGTGAGATACTGTATTTGTAACTACCGATAAAATTTGGCAGAAAAAGCTATAGTTCGAAGCATAAACGATAAGCAACTTAAACAGTAAGCTGACATTTTAATGGTGTACTTAGTCTTTTTACTGTTTTGTATTTAAGATAATGTGGTAGGTTTATTTTCTAGTTTTTTTTTTCCAGATTTGACAGATGCTAAACATTAGTTGTTTTGCACTTAGTAAAGTATTTCACAGCTATGGGCATTGTGTTTTTCATGTATTTTAATTACAAGTATTAGATTGCGATTATGAATTTGCTACACTTTTTAAACCTTTTTTAAACTAATACATGATGAAGACATGAAGACATTTGTTTTCAGTTATACCCAAACAACTCTTTCATGATCTCAAAGATGTTCATTTCATAACATCTAAAAAAGCATTTTCCCCACTTGCAATGTTTTAGTTTATCTGGATTCTTTGAAAATCATGCCGTCTTTTTTTAAATATTCATCACATTTACATGTTCTCGTACAAATGTTCTGTTATGTCTAGCTGTTCTTTATAAAAAAAAAATCCTGCGATATGTTTAGTTTTATAATGAAACTAAAGAACTGTCCCAAAGCTTGACAGGTTGTCAAATGCGATATGGACAAAAGAACAACACAATGATGGTTTACTTTTACCAAAGTCCATGAAGAAACAGGCAGATCTTTATTTTGTGTTAAATAAGAAAATAAAAGAGCTACAATACCAGTTATCTACATGTGTGGATTTTACGATGACAATACTTACAGCGAAAGTTAAACTGAACAACGAATGCAAGACAAAAAATAAGATACATGGAAAAACGAATGGCAAACGGTTTCTTCCACAAGTCAGTCATGATGGTAAAAACTAAATAGTTAAACATACTTAACTAGTAAGTGTTGAAGGCAATTCATTTGACAATAGGTTGTAAACAAATATATATTTTTAAGGACATGACTGAGAAACCAATTAAAAACATGGAGTAGATTCAAGCAATAACTTATATTTAATGTAATGACCTAAAGCATACACCGAGTGAAGCCTGCTGTTGATGTTAAAAATCTAAATAAATCATGTTTATATAATAAATCAAACTAGAAAAAAAAAGTATGAAATGTACAGTACGTAGTGCAAAAGACTATTGGAATTCCATATCTATAGCTAAGACTTGGAACATGGAGCCCTGTGGATACACTTGGTTTGGTCATGCATTATTTGTAACATTTACAAACCTTCCACATTTAAATTCATCATTGGCAATATCAAGCGATTGCAATTACATTAAAGTTGTCCCCTTTTGAGTGGTCCCAATAGTTTGGAACAGTGAGCATCGTCCTGTAAGCATACATGAAGATGCACAATGTGTGTACTTCCATGACCATGTGGACCATTGATGTATGTAACGTAACTCACTAAGAATAAAATGATGAAAACTAAAACAAAACGATACAAATAGAAAAAGTTCTGATCAAGAAGACTGAACACAAGGGTCATAGGTCACAGGTTAGTTCCAGGGGTAGGTGCACAGGTGTATTATAGGATCTTCTTCTTCAGTATGAGCGGGCCCACGTTGTCCCCTGTTAGCTCGTTGTGCTTTATGTGGGATTTGTCACAAACCGGAAACTGAAACACAAAGCAAGCTATATCAGCATACATACCCCAATGTAAAGCACCCACGTGCACATACCAAATCTAGTTCACGTATTATTCCATGTATTATCTCGGCTCGAGCAGTCCTATGTTATAGCAGAACCTCCGGGGGGAGACGGCGCCGAGCCTGGGCCGGAAACCAAAAACTGCAAGTGGCGGAGATTCCTGTTAAAGCGAGGTCTTCTACCTCAGAGTTTGACTGACCAAGTCAATAGTGATCAACTTCCTCAAACACCCACTGTCAAATAAATCACTGACGGTCTTTCTCAATACCAATTACGCCAAGTTCGGACTTGATGACGTCACCATCGGAGCTCGTCTTGGCAATACTCCGGTTATCTTCACCCAATAAAACGAAATATGATATAAAAAACAACCCTGCCTCTTTTCGTTTCATTTAAAAAATATGAATTTATATATATACTTTGAGTGTGAAGATCTGTAGCCTCCATATAAAAAGCCAGTGGATGGGAAAAAGTTGTGGACGTTGGTGAACGAATGTCAATGTAGAATGAAAATAAGACCAAAAAAAAAGCATAAAAATGGATCAGAGTTAAAACTAACAGTTGTGGGTTTTCTCCTCCGACATTGCCAGTTTTTGTTATGAAATGCCTTCTGGGATACTTGGCTGTCCCAAGTCCACAGAAGTCACCTCTCGATGCATCCTCGATCAAATGTGCGGAGCAAGAACACATCTGGGCATTAGGTGTGTACTTGGCTAGATGCAGACTTTTGAACGGAACAGAACTTTGGCTGCGACTGAAGTCCACAAGAACACAAGTGCAGACAAGAAAAATGATTGATAAATGGCTTGAAAGTGACGTAAACTCACGGTTTTGGAGCGCCAGCAGCGACAGTAGCAGACATTGGCGCTGTTCAGGTCCTCGATGTCGATCTCGTTCACCACCTTGGGGTTCTCCTTCTGGATCTTCAGGTTGATCAGGCTGTCCCTCTGCTTCTTCTTCTTTGGTAGGAAAGGTCGAATGGTCAGGTAGCCTAGCAACGCCAGGATGCCTAGCAGAGGGAGCAGCCGCAGCCACTCCGACACTGAAGAGGGAGCACACACACACACACACACACACACACACACACACACACACACACACACACACACACACACACACACACACACACACACACACACACACACACACACACACACACGTTTTGCTTATTCTTGTCATAGTCGTCTTAGAAACGTAAATACTTATCAATCCAATGGATATTTCTTTCTCCTTTGTTTTCAGCGAAAAGTTCTTCATTTGATCAATCGCAGCATTATTATTTGTTCATGTATCGTAATGCCTAAGAACTTCCCGTTTCTCACCACAAACTTAACATGAGTCTCGTTTATAAGCAGCTGTTAGCATTTCCTCATAGTTCTCCATGGAGCACTACCATGGTGGATGTTTTTTTTTTTTTTTAACAAAACAAGTTATCGACAGCTATATCCTCTCAACCCGACAAACAAAGCTGATATTATAAGGGCATTATTATTATTAATAATAATAAGTTATGTAGCCCATTATTATTAATAATAATAATAACGGTCACTTCCTGTTCTTACCATATTAAAGTTGAGCAAAAAGGATAGGTAGTTGCCAACACTGCAGAGAGAAGCCAAACACTACTTAATAATGACTAAATATCAGTGGATTCTTTTTCATTGTCTTTTGTATATAACCAATATTATCTCTGGGCTACATAACTGATGATTTACCTTACATCCCAAATGAAAAATCTCATCTCATTAATGATTACGGTAAAGTAGCATCCAATTCACATTTAGCTTCCATCTTCTGAGCTTAACATTCCTGCAGGTAGTTCACTGCATTAATCTGTGACAGAACGCATTAACATTAACCAAGGGTGAAACAAAACATTACAATAAAAGGCTTTTACCTCAAGGTGACTTTATACCCCTAACCAAAACTCCATGACGAAGTTTGGTATTAACTGATCCAGTTTACTTCAATGGAGCAAAAACACAATAAAAAGGAAATATCTCAAAGCAAATATCAAACAATATTATATTCAAACGTTACGTGCAACCAGTGTTCACTTGCAATCTGCTCTTAAAAGTTCACTTTCTCAAACTGTTGCACACAAGTGCATGGGGTGACTTAGAAAAACTACAATGAATTCTAGGCTACTATGTCCCGAGGAAAATGACAATGCATACGTTGATGCAGATCGATGCAACTTTCTACAGAAATGTGCATAGATAGATGCCATGGTTAGATTGCACCACGAATCATACGCCTATGTATCAGGCAAACGTGTTCTTCTAATGTTCAATACTACTATTATATTACAAGTATTTGTAATATACTTGGCCAATGTTGGACATTTCAAAAGTACACTATCGCATATGATGAACAACATAAAAAAACCAAACAAATCTAACTTTATATGGGAAAATACAACCTAAACGGTAGTGGAAGTAGTTTCCATGCAGAGGACACTATGTTGGGACATTGTCATATCCTACCTGTTAACCTTGCAAATCCGCCGATGGTCTCTGGAAGAGGGAGCTTCTTCAGGTAGGCTGGAAGCTGCACCTTGATAATCCTGGAAATAGTTTCGAACACCATCTTGGATAGGTCTGTACAAGACAAATTAACTTCAGTTGAATAGTTCCTGGGGTTGTTTCACGTCAATACGTACGTTTTACGTTATAGCGTGGTCTTAACCCGGTTCGTACTATATTACTGCGTATCTCGCCAACAGACTGTATGAACTACAGATCTTGAGGAAGCGTAAACTGTTTGGAGAATTGACGCAACAGCAGCCTGAGCGCTCTTGTAATTTAACCAATGAACAGTAGAGGAGTTGTTGTCATTTGATTGGCCAAACTTCTGTACATACTCATTTTCGTAATTCACAAAGCTACACTGGCAATTAGAATAAGTAGCTTATAGCCTACAATTTATGTTGAAGTGTAAAATAAAGTATACATGCAGCTTATAACGGCAGAGTTGTTCCATTGTATCAAACACATATGTATTAGAGTTATTTTAATTCACAAGTTCTACAATGGTCCTTTGGACGTTGAATCTTTGAAATTGATCTTTGACCGCCGCCTAGCGTTGCCAGCGCGCGCATTCACGTTTAACATTTGGAACTACATTACCCAGCATTCATACGAATTATAGTTGCCTAATATTTGCCTTAAACCCTCGCAGGGTCTACCTACTAAGTTAAAGCCATTTTTCTACAACGAAAAATGACAAAAACACATACGTAAATATTCCACGACCATATTCATGTTTGTTTTCATTTATTCCATCAGCTTTTGAACATAACTCATTCGGAACAATACCAGACAACTAAATCGTTGAGCTAGGGTCCACAGCCTCCCGTGTCATTGGTGAATGACCGAAGATGTCACACTGTAGGTTGTTCGCCAGGCTGCTATGTAAGTATTATAACTTATTTCAGTGGTTATCAAACTTAACGGTGTGTCAGGTTGGCGCCTGTTCGCGTGTGCTGTGCTCTGTTCTGCATGCTATTTCTGCAATCTTTTCATCTTGTCAATGACCACATTATTAAGCTTGACATGGCTAGCATGGCTAGCGTTGCTTAAGCTTGTCAATACCATGAAATTGGCGAGTTAGCATGTTAGCATGGTTAATATGTTCAAGATACCGCTGTAGCCTGGTGAAAACAAATACCAAGCCACTCAACACCTTGTTGAACTTAAACCTCGCATGTCCTTTACAATCATACCGGTATTTGCACGGTTTAAATGTTATAATATTGCCAGTTTTCGTGTCTAATCTCATTTGGCAACTGTCAACAATTATTGGGCTTGTCCATTCTGTGATTTTTCACCAGCAGCAGCAAATCACAGATATACCGAATGCTTGCATTATAACTATTTAGACGATTCGACTTTATCTCAATTGTCCATTGTTCAGTGTTCAGTTACGGGGCTCGTGGACTTATTTTAAGCTGCAATAAAACTGAGACCAAAGTCCATTCACGGCCGAGGCCCAGACGACCTCTGCTTAGCCCTACTGTCATTCAACACATCATATACACTGAAGTCATGGGAAAGAGTGTTACATTAATAATCAATCGCTTAATGCATTTTGTGTAGAAGTGAATCTTCAGTCATGGAAACTGACAGCCAATTAAAACAACAGTGAACAGCCCAAACCTGGATTATCTGTCTTCAGTGTTATTGATGTACAAATAAATGGATAAACACTCAGTATTAAACCACACTGGATGGTTTTACTTGTTAGTGTTAATGTCTAATGTAGGAACTGTCCCCTCGTGTTTTTATGTATTAATGTTTATTTAGGCATTATTTACATTAATGTATTACAACTAAATATTGCCTAACTATGGTCAAACATTTCCACCCAGACCCCATAAAAAGACCCAAGTATAAAGCTAACAAAATAGGCACAGTAAAAGCCAAGCACTGTAAACTGTAGGCCAAGTCATCTTCAGGTAGGGGTGTGTGAGGACATTCTTGAAGTTACATGACATCCTGACTCGTGAAGGACTCAAATTACCTACCATTATAGGACCCCTGTGTTTTACCCTACAGAGGGGCTCTTATGGTAGAAGACATGGAAGAAAATGCTAAAGGTCATCAACATCCATATCCTTTATCACAGGTCCATAGACCTCTCGAAAGATCAGATAACACTTACTTAATCCTTGCGGGGAAACTGAGGTGTTGCAATAACAATCCGATGAACATTCGGTTGGTTAATAGTAGACTAGCCCAGTTAAAGTAGAGTGATAATTACACACAGTAATACAGCACAATTAAAGTGCATGGAAATTTAATGGACAAATGTGTAGTGTCTACAAAAACCTGTCAGCTTAACTTGAAGGTCTTGGTCACTGCATGTGTTTATAATGGACCATTTAGTTAAATACTCATCAGATGTGTTGATGGTTTGTAAATAAGTTTGATAATGCTTTCAGTGACTAGATGTGTTACTTTTCTTGTTAAAACAATGGCAATGTTTTATTTACGTTCACTTATATTGTAGACTAGATATAGAGGGTCATGATACTAAATGGCTAGGATGTTTGACTCCCAGCCAGAAAGGTGCTACTGGGTTCGATCCCAAATGTCTAACTGTAGGCATCCTTGAGCAAGTTGCCTTAACGGCTTCCGGCTCATTAATGTTGGATATCAGAAAACTCTGCAAGCCACTTTGGATAAAGGTGTCTGCCAAATGACTAAATGTGTGTGTGTGTGTGTGTGTGTGTGTGTGTGTGTGTGTGTGTGTGTGTGTGTGTGTGTGTGTGTGTGTGTGTGTGTGTGTGTGTGTGTGTGTGTGCACCCCAGTGCAGCAGAGCGGGGTCAGAAGCTGCTACACTGCCTCCAGACAGAACCTGTACATCAATAAAGACACCAAGGTGATCTGCCAGGGCTTCACAGGCAAGCAGGTAGGTGGACTCACCAGATTGCCACACCTCAGAAACAACCATCCTTATTTTGTCTTGGCCTTCTATTGGCTCCATTGAACATGGGGACCCTGTCTTTTCTCTCACTTCCTTGCACATCTAGCTTGTTAGTGCTCTGACTACCTTTCCTGTAGAGTCTGCCGGGGGTTTAAGGGCAAAGGAACATTCTGGAACCAAACTGTCCATGGAGGCACTATCTCTTATTCTCAAATGTATTGATCATTGGTGAAAGACATCTGCAGGCTTTACCCTTCACCAATTAAATTAAATATTTATTTGAGCATTTATTTGACTTTGTTTGTTATATGTAGCATCCACAACTTTTTGTATAGATTTACTGTTTGTATAATGCATGTTTGAGTATGAGGGTAGTTGGAAGCAGTGTTCCCTCTAAGCTGCGCGCAATCGTGCTGTGCTCCCGAGTGCCACGCGCTCAACAAACATGCAGCACATAAAGTAAAACCTGACCTTTTCCCCATTTGTTTGCTGTCCGGTGTTGTGAAGTATAACGTAACGGTGTGTGTGGATGGAGATGCTCCACCTGAGCAGCGTTTTATGTTTGGTGTTCGATTGAGTGAGGATTAAGCATCTCGGACACATATAGTATAACGCCATGGTGTGTGGCGCATTTCATATACAACAAAGCTCTATAACATTGATACACAACGACTGTACTAAAAAAGTATCCCAAAGTTGCCGTGGGTCGTAACCATAGGGAACCCCTTCCTGGAACTCTCAACCCAAAACATTATTTTAAATGTCATGGTGTTTGAATTCTAGCTGAATCAGTGGGTTCATTTACACTTAAATGTTGTGTAGATAATCTTTTGAAACCAATGCTAAACCATGTCAAAATATTATTTTTTCCCTTTTAGTTATTTTTCCCTTGTGTCATATTGTTTTAAGAAAGTAAAGTAGTTGTGGTTGTAATGTTAAGTAAAATGCAAAATAAATGTAAAAACCAACATAAAACAGAATCGTGATAAGATGTCTTTGCCATATCGCTCACCCCTAATATCTCGTTTGAGTCCAAAGGGTTGATTTAACAGTCGATAGAAGGTTACAAGCTATGCTAACAGTACTTGGTAAACAAGTATTCGCACTACACGATACAAGCTTGATTTTCCAGGTTTCCAGGTTTTTGGAATTGCAGACAAGTGCAGCTTCGGAGGCATATCGTAGCATGCTGCCGTAAGCGATTGATTGTGTAGTCTGAACTGCTGAAAGTCGCGATCTGAGAGGCTTGCATATGCATCGCAGAGCCCCGAGGGATATCTAACAGTTGAATTATCTGTTGGAGAGTCCAAATTGCGCCTTGTTGTCTTTCTTTATTATGCCATTAAATATAGTTCTAATGAATTTGTGGAGTGATACAAGTGTGGAAATAATTAAAGCTGTTCCGTTTCAAGTTCAGACTAACTTGTCTTTCTGACTTCATAAGCAGAAGTCTGCTTAATTTATATTGAAATGTATTGTCATTGTAGTGACTACGACGTCCATTGTCCTTTCGTGTCGCTCACTCTGGGGTTGGCTGGGTATGTGCAATAATAGACGCTTGTTGTCTTGCGAAAAAGGGAATGTCCAGATCAAATTGAAGTAAAATATCTTCATTTATTAACAATTGTATCGTTAACTGACTTATCCAAATAACGAAAGTAGGGATTAGTATTATACAAATGTAAACAAAACAACGGCAAGACTAGCAAGACTAACAAGGTATAAAGACAGTGTGCTTTTCCAGCCAAAACCCCCTCTCGCTTCCGGTCCTTTCCTTTTAAGGACAACTTGCCCTGTAGGGGGAGCACACGGCACAAACAGCAATTAAACATGACAAACACACACACACAATACTACAAATTACAACTAAATGAAACCAAGGAAATTGGCTCCTACAGTCATTATATAGGATAGCGTCTGGCGAAAGGCCAGGGCACAAAACCCTGCTCAGAAATTATGAAACGCCACGATTGGTGCGGACCACAGTCACATTTTCAGTTTGTAGTTCATCCTGACTTAGCAATTATTATAGAAAATCTCATTTTAAATGTTGAAGTTTTCTTGTTCTTGTTCCTGTTACAGCCCACTACTCATTTCAATCTTATCATTCACATTTCTGTGCAGAATCTTTGGTGCATCGATTTTTCATGAAACTTTCCATTTCTTTTTTAAATACAAAAACCTTCTAATCAGCATATGTTTTCTGTATTTCAGTTATGTTTGTGAGCATCCTGAATCTCCAGTTGTTGTTTTTATTGGGGGCACTGTAACCATTAACACACTTAAAGGGGATTTCAGTTTATAACACTTCTGGGGTAACTTTTGTATGCACCTCAAGCAGTTTTTAGGTTGCTTGCTTCAATATTTTGATATTTGATACCTGTGTAAGCATATAATAATACTTTAATTTCCGCTAATTAAGAATCAATAACAGTATAGATGAAAGTAAATATCTAATCATTGTTGGTAACTGTGGTATAAGCATCATAAACCACTCCAGGGTGTCCTGTTAACAGAAAATAACGTACTTTAGCCGTGGTGATAGACATGGGCTTCAACCCCGTCGTGGTTTAATCCTTGCATACAATGTCCATCCCTAGTTGACCCTCCCTCTCTCTGCTGTCCAGGGTACGTTCCACAGCCAGCAGTCTCTGGACTATGGCTCCCAGTTGGTGGGCGGAGTCTCCCCAGGCAAGGGGGGCAAGACCCACCTGGGCCTGCCCGTCTTCAACTCAGTCAAGGAGGTGAGTCACCGTGAAGTTCCCCTGACCTTGAGTCACAGTGCTCTGGAAGACTTTCAGAGTTTCGTTGAACTGCATACTGGACGTTGTCCGAACGAATGGCCCCTGAAGGGCCAGGACATTGTGGAGGGTTGTTGATTATGAGGGGATCATTAGGTCCCCCCATTAGGTCCCCTCATAATAGCGACCCTAACTAACGACACACCTTGTCTCTGTCACTCTCTACATCTCTCTCTCTCTACATCAGACTCTACATCTCTCTCTCTACTTCTCTCTATATCTCTCAACATCACTCTACATCACACTCTACATCTCACTCTATCTCTCTCAACATCCCTCTATACATCTCTATATCTCTCTTAACATCCCTCTCTACATCTCTACATCAATACACCTCTATATCACTATATCACTACATCTCTCCCAAAATCTCTACTTCTTTCTCTACTTCTCTCTACTTCCCTATATCTCTGTACATCTACTGGAGTACAGTACTGTAGTCTCTCTGTCTCGCTCTCTGCACCTCTCTCTCCCTTCCACCCTTTGAAATCTGACCTCTATCGCCCTCTAGGCGAGGGCAGGCACTGGGGCCCACGCCACAGTGATCTACGTCCCTCCCCCCTTCGCGGCGGCTGCCATCATCGAGGCCATCGATGCGGAGATGCCGCTGGTGGTGTGCATCACGGAGGGCATCCCCCAGCAGGACATGGTGCGCGTCAAACACCGGCTACTGCGCCAGGGCAGCACCCGTCTCATCGGACCCAACTGTCCCGGGGTCATCAATGTGAGGACACCCCGTGTGTGTGTGTGTGTGTGTGACTCGCATTTAGTTGCGGAATGCAAAGTAAATGTAATACTGAGGGAAGGGGAAATGTGTCGATGCAGGGTTCTTTATTCTGTATATTTATACATGAGCAGATATGTTTTTGTGTAAAGTTTGTTCAACTGCCATGAGCTGTCATGATAAATGTTGATAGTTTTATAATAGATGTTTGAAGAGTTATGTTTTCCTTTTAAAAATAATAATCTAGCTGTGATTCCACAGCAGGTCAATATATATATATATATATATATATATATATATATATATATACAGAATATTTGTTTTCCAGTTTTCTACATTATATCAAATTTTGTCTAGCTAGCTGTGGACTCATGCTGAGGCTCACATTGCAAAGTTCAACACGCTCTGTCTCTGACGTGTGGGGGTTCTAGCTACCAGTTGGGGAAACTATTTTCCACTCAGATTTGTCATGAATATTGAAGCAAAACATAATTCCGGTTTTTATATGCAGCCTGGAGAATGCAAGATTGGCATCATGCCAGGACACATCCACAAGAAAGGAAGAATTGGTATGAATTTCAAAACCTTTTTTCTGTTTTAATCAAAGATCAAAACTCGAAATGTCTCTGCCTTTGGTGTCAGGAAGTGAGCCAGGTCTCTACTTAAAGGTATACCACAATAATCTCATTGAAAGCTAAACCGTGTTCAGACCTGATCCCAGTGTTTCCCTGATTTGGAAATCCTTCAGGGGAAAAGAACAATCAAAATCTATTCGGGATCGTATGCTCTTGCATGACTCATTTCCTCAAAGGACATTTTTTGGGCTCAAAGGAATCGGAATTCAGGTGCTGTAAAAGCAGAGGAAATGGAAGGTCCAAAAGAATTCATAAAATGAGGTTGTTGCGACGATTGAACCTGCAGCATTTCCAAGACCACTCCAACAGATAGTGTGATCAAATGCTTGAGTCATCCAGTCCCCATGGGCTGCATGCTTCTGAGAATAAAATGGGATAAAATAAAGAGCATGAAACTCTTCCCTGCAACACCAACGTGGAGGCTTTATGTTTTATTGCAGTATTTAAGTAACGGAGCAACAAGGTCAAAATTCAAACAATCAAAACCAGCCCATTCATTCATCATCTCTTATCACGTGCATAACAGGTGATTCTACCTAAAACTCGTTTTCTTTGTGTGCCGTCTGCCTCCCAGGCATCGTGTCCAGGTCCGGCACGCTGACGTATGAAGCTGTTCACCAGACCACACAGGTTGGCCTTGGCCAGTCTCTTTGCATCGGTAAGTACCCACACACGGGTGGGCTGATCAATCCTGCCCTGGCCACCCAACCTGGTGGCTACCAGGTTCCTTACTAGCAAGCACCTCTACACAACCATGTACTCATTTTATAACTTTATTTTACCTAAACTATTATGCTTGTTATACTACCATAAAATAATAATATTCAGTGTTTAGAAATACCAAAGGTATGATATTAAATACTATAAAAGATACAAAAGCACCTCTTTCTATTAAACCTTTTCCCGACATCTTACGAATACATTCTTTATTATGTTGTGATATGTATTTTGGCAAAGTTGTGAAGCAGGATATATAATTAAATAGTCCAAAATAAAATATTAGCCGTTGCATTGTTGTTGAGACTGAAATAGGTTCGTTCGCCAGCGCCTACACAAGAGGCTAATTACAAAGTACCCTGCCCTAAACAATAGCCTAACTAAAACGCAATTAACCCGGATATGTCTCACGTTACAAAATGTCTGCAATGGATTAAAAGGCTGTTTAGAAGTGCGTCCTGCTAGCTCAAAAAAAAAAAAGCAGGTAAAGAACTGTGGGGCCAGTGGCGCTCCCGTGTGGGTGTAACGCACATAGACTGTATATAATACAGGTTAAACTTACTTTCCTAAGGTGTACATTGGTAGAAACTATCTCCGACTTAAAAAAATACAAATGAGTGCACAAGTAGGTCCTACTCGTTTAGATTTGGACAGAGTCTATGGAAGAAGGTCGCTTATGTCCTATCTATTCATTATTCTATTGGCCATAAGTATTTAAACCGCGCAAGACTTGTCCAAGTTGGCAAATTGCATATTAGACACACAGCATTGTAGGTTAGACAACGTCATACATGTTACAATGACTTCTATCACCAGCAGCTCCGCTTTAGTTTTTTTAATAAACCGTATACCCCGGTGAAATGTCAGGAAGGTATGAAAAAATAGATACCGCCCAAGCCTAATGGTGTCATATAATGTGACCGGTGATGCCCTTTGAGACCAACTTTAATTCAAGCGCTATTCAAAGAGCATTGACTTGACTTGAATCCATATCTTCTCCACCATGGGTATGGTGGAGCCGAGAGGAGTTCAGGTGTGCCTTCCTCTCATCGTCATCCTCTTCCTCATCCTCGTCCTCCTCCAGGTATCGGCGGCGATCCGTTCAACGGGACGAACTTCATCGACTGTCTGGAGGTGTTCCTGCGGGACCCAAAGACCGAGGGCATCATCCTCATCGGCGAGATCGGTGGCGACGCCGAGGAGAACGCCGCTGATTACCTCAAGCAGCACAACTCTGTAAGGAATTGCAATACCATAAGTGCATACATTAGCGCGGATGGCTCCAGTGGGAATCAAACTGCTAACCCTGGAAGTGTTCAACCAGTCGAGCTCGATTTTTGCTCAGATATGTACAGAAAATTGCACACAAAGGTGAAGTCATCACCTTCTAACCCCTTAACCCTGTAATCGTCCCTTCTGTAGTCCTATAAGTCAGGCAATTTTATATCAACTGTGCTTCACACAAATTTGGCCCATATGTGTGTATTTATTTTATTCTTAAGCATGCGTGTGCGCAAGCGTGCCTGTGAGCGAGTGCGTGTTCAAAGTGCTCTGGGGCTTATAAATGGATTTGATTCGCTCCTAGCCGCTCTAATGCATGCAAATCTCACCCCATGGCGTCTCAGGAGAATAACTTCCTCCCCATCGCTCATCGAACGCAGGGCAAACACCCCTAGCCAATCAGCCGAGGTGTTTACAACCACGGGTTGCTAAGACGAGACACTCCCACGGTTGAATGGGCCGAGAGGAGTCGCGCAGGGGAGAACGTAGCTCTTCAACCGAGAGAGTTGGCTGTGGAGAGCTGCGTACAAACACTTTTAGTCTGCCCTTTTTTGAGATGGTGTATGCCAAGAAAAGGGAGGGGAAATAAATTCCTGTGATTTAGTTAGATCTGCTTTAACCTGGTGTTTAGCTGAACTCTGCTCAAGTTTTCAGTCAAGGATCCAAGAAAATGATACGTCAAATAGAGGACTTGGGGAATTTCATGAACCGTTTTGTAATAGTAAAGTCTAATAGTTTGGATAAATCACAAAGGTTACTTTTGCGGAGTCTGGCATCGACTAGTACATCAGCAGTAATGTCTTGATGAAACGGTCAGGGTAGTGATCTAAATGTGATCACATTGAATTTTTATCAAGGGATTTATCAAACCACTTGCACCTCTTTTTAACCTTTTGAAACTGTCTCAAGTTGAACATGCATAAATGAGACAGAAATCTGTCCCAAAGAACATTGCAAGGGCAGTGCGAAACCTTGAAAGACCATTAGAACACCAATAGGATTATTGTTCAGTGACAAATCACATGGATACATTGATAAATATATGCCGTTGGTGGACCCTTTTATTGAAAGTGTTCAGAGTGCATAAATTTTTAGCATGGGTGGGCCCCAGTGGGAGCCAAGCACCTAACCCGGGCAATGTCCATGCCATGCTCTACCAGATGAGCGAGACAGCACTGTCACTTATCTCCTCTTCCCGTCTTCACACTTATATCAGGACCATCGTGAGACAATTGCAGTTCTTTATCCCAAACGTCACATTGGAGCTGATGATGGGGGAAATAAGATGGGGCACCACATTAACTTGACAAGTCCTTTGCTTTTATGAGCCAAGTGTATAACATTCCCTGAAAGACTCTGGCCCTAAGCCTGATCGGATGGTGTCATGCAACATTAGACTAATTAAACTTGTAGCAGGAAAGGACATTCCTTCCCTTCCTCCTTCGCGCTCCCAACACCTTGGAGACTCACAGGCATCCATCTTGTTGCTTGTTGGAACACGATGGAGTATTGTTGTTTTGCAGATGATAGCTCATAGAAAGGCAGAAGAACTGGGGTCTATTGCTAGTGTCCACAAGGGGTTAACGCTTCCAATTCATTTCGCCGCACAAGAGTGTCCGTGTACTTGTGATTAAGCAGACCTTCACACACACGTCCACAGTGCGCAAAACAGTGTTTCTTGGCCTCTCCCGGAGACCAGCAGAGATGCAACGGGGAAACATCCCTATGGCGATGCCATTTCTTTTGGAAGTCGATTGGAACATTTAGTATCTCAGCTACAGTGAAGATTTACTGCCCCCTCCCCTGTTTCAGTTTCTTGACTTTAGGTGCAGACTCTGAAAGTGCACCACGCCTTTTTTTCATTCCATTAAAAGGAGAACTGCAGAAACAGCCAGCATGTGAAATACTGTGAGGCCTCTGTTGGGCTTCATGTAGAAATGCTGGGTCATTTTGCCAAAGTCAATGCCTGCTATTAGGGGCCTTTCAATGGACTCATCATCTTTAATGTTAGAAAAAGAGAAAGTGTCATCATGAAGCATGCTAGCCTTCACCGCCATCCCTGGATCCTAGGATCCTAGGGTCAGCCCCCTTCAGTTTACCCAACACATCTCGTATGACTGGTGTGCTTTAATATGTAGTCTAATCGTCCAGGGATACAGTGGTTTTTAATTGAGTTAATTCAACCCTATTCTCTTCCACTAGATGAAGACTTATTCTTACCAGGGCAGGTGTTTACGTTTGAGGCTGCCTGAGAATTATAGAAAGAGGATTTTCATTTGATCCTTTGTTTTTAATTGCTCATGATTTACGCCAACAATAAACACTATACAGCTTTATTTGACATCAAGAATATCAACAAGTTTACAAAGTCCTTGGACAAGACAAAAGACAGAGACATGAAGACACAGAGAAATTGAACAACAGTAACCAGTAACGATGAGTCAATTAGTGAATGTGTCAAATCTAACTTTGACAATCAATCAATCGCTTGAGTCTTTCACACTACATCCATAGTCCCACGTCATACCAGACCGCATGGGGACCAGGACCTGTGTGATGTTTCTGCAGACAAACGGATTGCCAGTGTCAATTATCATTGTCAGATGTGCAGTATCGTAGTCTTGTGTATAAAAAGGCACTAATCATAATCAGAAGCCGTAAAGGAGCGCTTGAACGGTGGCGTTCCAGCACCGTTCTTTGCATTGTTAACCATGTCATGTCAACCTTCAGATAACAGACGTGACAGACACGGTGGTAGGCTCAATGTGTGTGTATGTGTGTGCGTTTGTCTTTGTGTGTGCGTCTCCTTTTCTGTGCGAGTGTTTGTGTGTGTGTGTGACATCTCCAAGCCATATGATTATACAAGGATGAAATATAAGACATTCACTCACTGTCACGCCCCTCTCACTAACCCCCTAACGATGATCATGATGATGGTGGTGTTATTCGTGGAGATGGAGGGCTGGCTCCTCACCTTGGAGAGGGTATAGAGTGGTGAATGTTGCCATCCATCAGGGAGCTGGCTAAAAGGGGAGGTGTGCGGCCGACCCGCGGCTACATGACTATTTTACGCTCTGACGAGACGCTACCAAGCAGCGGGGCTCCCATTCTATGCAATTAAACGGCCTGCTTGACCCGTCCTCTCACCACTCTGCTAATTTAACTTTAGCGGCTGCGATGTTTTCTACCACGCCGTACAGTACAACGCTGCCATGCATATTATCCCTTTTTATATAACGTTTCTCTTGAAAGGGATTTTTTTTCCTTTTTTTTTTTGTTTAGCTCGCTTAGGTGGTCAGCCCTCTTTGAGACGATCCGCCCATCGCCTTTCAAACTAAAAATGTATGTCTTTGTTTCTCTTTCTCTCCGCTCTCTCTCGCTGTCTCCCTTTCTCTTCTCTCCGCTCTCTCTCGGTGTCTCTGTTTCTCTTGGTCTTTTCGCTTCTCCCTTCGTTCTCTCTCTCTCTCCCCTCCGCTCCGCAGGGTGCCAATGCCAAGCCTGTGGTGTCGTTCATCGCAGGGTTGACCGCGCCCCCTGGCCGCAGGATGGGTCACGCCGGCGCCATCATCGCCGGGGGGAAGGGCGGAGCCAAGGAGAAGATCGCCGCCCTGCAGTCAGCGGGGGTCGTCGTCAGCATGTCCCCCGCCCAGCTAGGAAGCACCATATTCAAGGTAAACGCACCTCACTGTCCAACCACTACCTGCGCCTTATTGACACATATCTGAACTCACTGTCTAACCCCTACCTTCTCCTTCATGACATGTATCTGAATTCACTGTCTAACCCCTACCTTTTCCTTAATGACATGTATCTGAATTCACTGTCCAACCCCTACCTTCTCCAAAATGACATGTATCTGAATTCACTGCAAGTCGGATACAAGCATATGCTTAGTGGTACTAATGTTATTATTCACAACACAGAAAAATAGGAAATGTTAAAGTGGGCATTTATTAGGTTTTTATTGGCGAAATTCCAGTTAATAATTCTGGCCTTACAAACAGTACACTCTTAACAAGCCCTGTGGATTTTCTTCCACTCCCTACTATATAACAGAAGCAATATTGTTCTTAGTTATTGAATTGCACAGATGCGTTTATTTGAGAGCATGGTTTAATTCGCCTGTGTGTGTGTGTGCATGTGTGTTCTCAGCATCTATAGACCCCTTCGCACGGCAGCATAATTAGATTGAAGTATACATCTAAATGTTCCTACTGCCATCCTTCCACCACTAACAAAGTACAAACACAACCTAACCCTGACTGATTATAGCCTTTGTATAATTATTTATTTGTATCGCTTTCCTTGCGAGGAACACGTTTTAGTTTAGACCTTCACTATATAGTCGTCAAGCAGAAGCTTTCATCCCAGTAGACTTGCAGGGACTTTTAGGTCCTGCATCCATTTGACACGTTTTCTCATTAGAGGGATATATTACAATATATAATAATATTTTGGATGCCATTCTACTGGCGGAGGGATTTCGTTTTAGTAATGAAATAATGATATCAAGCACTCTCACTGGGGCTGTTAGAAGAGGCTACTAAATATTCACTTTACACCATAGCATTGTTAAATACTGATTGGTCAAAAACGTTCCAATGGTTTAACAGTTCTGAATCAATGCGCTCCAACAGAAAAACAAACTATCAACGAGATGTTTCCATTACATCGTAAAAACAATATGCTCAATGCGCCGCTGAACCATATTTGAATCTCAACGGATTAAGTAGATTTAAAAACAAAAAAAAACAATGTCATAGATGGAAGTAGCAAATATCTCCAAATTCTTTGCCCCACTTAGGCGGTGGTAAGCCAACCTGGGCTTTGCCCCGGCCACATAACAACCCCGTCATACGTCATTTTCCAATGCGGCACACCCCGTCGTGGTTTGCGTTCCACTTTATTCTGTTTATTCACCTACTGTCCAAATATTTGCTCAAAAACGTGACTCAAATCCGCCGTTGCCCAGGTAAAACACACGAATGCACGTTGACCTCACCTTTTGTTGTTCCTAAGGCAACCGTGACAAACATTTCATCAGTCCAAGCGCTCCAGGAGAAACGAGGGGTTAACGCGCTAACACTGGACATTTAACATGCAATTAGCCGCAGGCGGGTGGGTGTGCTGGGGATATGAATATCTGCTGCCGGGGGCTCATTAGGCGCTACTGTCCCCCTCGCGCTACCATTCATCACGCCAGGAAAACACTTCTGACCACCAGATGTATTAGAGAAACAGTTTGTGTCTACCTTATTAGTCATGTGGTGTCATTCATTACCCGCCCCTGAGAAGGCAATAGCTATAGATCCGCCTGTGCCTTTCCCCTCCCAAAGTATAATCCATAACCGCGCTGCTTAATGATGGAAAAGCCAGCTTATGGTTGTTAATTTTACAGTCCATTGTGTCCATGCGTCTCTATTTACCTAATTGACCGCCATTACGGAGACACTGGCTCTTACAGAATGGGCCAAACGGTCGTCTTTAGCGCTGAGCGCCACACGCACAGATGGCGGGGCTGGGGTTATTTAGCATACTTAGTGATGCATCCATCCGTGCATTTATGCATGTGCATGTGTCCTGCATGTCCACGGTGGGTGGCACTTGGTTTTTGTTCATTTGTATTGATGAG
The DNA here is from genome assembly GCA_026745465.1 of Lota lota. Classification (NCBI taxonomy): domain Eukaryota; kingdom Metazoa; phylum Chordata; class Actinopteri; order Gadiformes; family Lotidae; genus Lota; species Lota lota. Next base: position 851,148 of record JACYXH010000409.1, on the reverse strand, counting down.
TGTTATTCCAGCGGTCCACGCTTTGTTAGTCGCTGAGAATGTTTCTAAACACAACGTGACTAACACAGAGATGGCTCGGTGTTTACACGGTAATAATGTTTGCCGTTTCACCTCCCCAATTAACTCTGTGGACTAGTGGCATGCAGAACAGCGTCCCCAAGTTCATCGTTTACTGGCGAAGTGTGTTGCGCACGCGCGCATGCACACACGCACACGGGGGAATATGACTCCCGTCTACAAACGTCTGTGTAGTGACATGAGATGGAAAATCTCACGAGGCCTGTTAAGGTCCGCTGTCTAGACCAAACTTCCGGAGAGCCCTTACCCATCACAATGTATCCCTTGCCTTCACCGCTACTTGTAACTTGCATTAACTGCATGGTTACGCCCCCGTTTTTATAATCACCAGGTTTCAAGTCTCGCTGTCAAACTTGTTCCCTCGTCTCTCTTCCCCTAGCTCTTCTCTCTCTCCTGTCTGTAAGCTGTGAGTGGCTATTGGCACCATGAGACTAGAGATTACACTTAAGATATTAGCACATTAACCAATAATTCCATTGATTTGTCAAATAAAATATATACATGTTATGGAACATCATCTATATCTTGGTGCTACCGATTATTTTAACGTTTTTTCCCACCTGGTTAGCTTATTTAGCCAGTAATAATATTCATATATTCCAAAAAGTAAAAGTCTCCAAAGTGCTATTAAGGGTACTTGTACTTTTCCTCTTGAAAAGCGTAATTACTGCTCTACACTAATAGTTCCACGCTGACTCCCAGGGCTGGGGAAAATGCAAAAGTCAAAAGAACTCAAACATTGCAAGCCTCGACTAAATCATCTTTTATTTCTTATCCTTAAAAGACCCCAAAACTTGGTTACTCTGGGGGCGCATTTAAAATGTTTCCTTCGTCCTAGCGGTCAATTCAGCTTTGAGTGCGTTGTGCTAGACTAGTGTGTTAGCCTACATTAATTAATACTGTCATCTTATCACAGCCAGACACTGCTGCTAAACCCCTGCCATTGTGGCTATTATTCAAAAAGCTGCGTTATTGTAGCCTGGGAACCAGACGAATGTGTGAGCCAATTTTTGATTACCCTCGGGCATATGCATCTGGCCCCTCTCCCATTCAGACAGATTTCCAGCAGATACCACCAGGTACCATGAGTTCACAGAGGAACACCTTCTGGGAGTGCAGATTAGGCATTTTCATAAACAACCAAGATGCCTGCTGCTGATGCTTCAGACGCTTTGTTGCTCTGATTGGTTGTAGATCCAGAGGCATTTTGGTCTGTGCCCTTTGATAATACCCCTTGGAAATCATAAATGATCGGAGATGTTCCAGGCTAATACGCATTTGCCAATTGGTCTGGCAAAGTCATGCTAGCGTTATTGCCCACCCTGCCAAGAATGAATTATGTCACTTGTTAAAACGAGCAGACACTAGGCAATTTGTGTGTCTTTATATCAATGGAGCTCTTCCAGCTCTAGCACAGGTGTTTTGTTAGTGGTATCAAGGAAAGAAAAATGTGTGATTTTAATCATCCTTTTCGATGTGCTGGAACAGAAGTCAGCACTTTCAAACTCCTTCGCCTCCCTTTTCTCCTGATAGTGGTTTCGTGGTAGAGGATGAATCTGAAAGAGGAAGGTGGCATGCTGGGAAATTGTATGTCACCATTGTCATTTTTTGTCCCCCTTGTTCGGGGGCCATTTTTAAGCCACCCATCCCTACTAGCTTGTATACAATTCTGTTACGCAATTATCCCCCCCCCCCCCCACCCAATTTCAGACCTTTCGACACACTTTTCCCTTTATGATGGCTCCCTCTATTTCCTCATATTATACTCCTCCTCCTCCTCCTTCCCTTCTACTAAACGTGTCAGCCACCCCCTCCCCGCCACCATTTGGCGGCTCTCTGGCTGGGATTGGGTGGTGTGAGGACAGTATTAAACGGCTGAGAGCCACATACCGCTTCTCACCTCAGGGTGGCAGTAGTCCTCCGGCTAGAATGACTGGACCAGCATGACTTGTGTGTTTCTGTGGAGCCGATGAGCATTTGCATTTCTTTCTCCCCCTGCGCGTGATGAAACACCTAGAGGAGAAGCATTATTGACTATTATAAATGTATGGTATTTCTATTTATTAGTCGTAGATTTACAAAACATTTTTGCATGTAAATGGCTCTGCATTGATAATGGCTGTCGTTGTATGTCACATTTGCTGTCAACGTGACTAAACTCTTCACTGATCAACATTGGCCTAGTTTGTCATGATTCCCCAAGAATGTCTGCTTTTGCGGGACACAACTGTGTGCGTGCGTGTGACTGACAGGCCAGCCTCTCTCCTCATGCATAACGAAACAGTTAAGCTTCACGCGGGACCCTGCGAGATGTCCATGGCCCACAGCACGTCTGAACCACAACCAAAGCGTGTGGTTTTCCCCATGAATAAATCAGCTGATGCTTTCATATCGTTTTGTGTATTCCTTTCTTTTTTTTTCTGCAGGAGTTTGAGAAGAGGAAGATGTTGTAGGTTGTGAGTGAAGGCCTCCTGCCCTTCAGCTCCTCCACCACCACCCCTACCCCACCCACCACCACCACCCTCTCAGCTCCACCCTGTTGGCTCACCAACTGGGGTCGGTCAGACAGCCTCCGTACGGATCAACTACCACACACACACGTCTGTGTCGGGCTTGGGTTCAACTCTTTCTTTCCCTCGCCCTGTGATGTTGTGCTATTCTCGTTGTGAAGGAATAAAAATCATTTTTCGTCTTAACGGCATTGGCATCTCTTTCAATGACTCGAAGTGCAAAAATGTGAAATCGCAATGTTGGAATTTCTTGTCCATTGGCTGTATGCCCAGGACCCGAGGGAGGGAGTCTATGGTAATGCCTACCATCTATTCTCTCGCTCTCGCTCTCGCTCGCTCATGCTCTCGCTCTCTGCCATCCATCAACTGTTTGAACTGAACGATTTCTGTGCTGTTCTGTAATACTTTCAATGGCGATTTGGTAGACATGTTGGGGGGGTCTCATATTGTTCAAAACCTTTGTGTGCACATTAACGTCTAGTTAATGGATTGAAAGGGCCTCTGTTATGTAGACAATAACACTGAAAGGAAACCCTTTCAATGTTGGTTAATGTCCACAAAAAAAGAATTCTCTCTAATGCGTTTCCAAGGCCACTAGTTACAGAATGGCCATCAGAGTCATGAAACGGCTTCAATTCCATGAACATTTTAGAAGAAAGTAAGTTGTTCGCTGTTGAGACCGTAAAATGAAAGTGATTGCATCAATGCAGTTGCCTGTCAAAAGGCAAGTTGCCGCTGTACATATGAATCAAACTGCCCTGCATCATTGTCTGCAAAGTGAAATTAGGCAGATTGGAGGAAAATGAAGGTAGACGATAAGGTTACCGATGGGGATGGCTTTGCCAAAATCCTTTTCAGCGAATAAAAGTGTGTAATGAAGCATTGGATGCCCTATACTGGACATCTCTACAGCTTATTGTTATCTCTGCCACCGCAGTTGGCAAAGACCCGTTATGTGTACACATTGTAAGCAATTACTTTTTAATCTGCATTAGCAAATTAACATAATGATTGGCGGTGGAATTGAAGGCTTATTTATTTAACGGCTTGGAAGTTTCTTGTGCTGTCACTGAAGTTGCCAAACTGTAATTTTTACTTTGGCTATAGAGCCGTGGACCATGTAAATTATGAGGACAGCTACTAAGGAAATTTTGCTTGATTCTCTTTTAATCTTTTATATTTTTTATATTTATTATTTTTTCTCGGTATTAGTGTGTTATTGGGAAATTAATTGCCCTATTAGCTAAGACCAAACATGTTTTCTGTTAAGAGGCTCAAAATGTTTGGTGAAACTTAGAGAATCAATCTCCATTTCTCTCCCCCCCCCCCTTCTGTCTCTGTCTCTATCTGTTATTAATATATACGTTATCTATCATCAACTATCATTCTGGACATTCATTTTTTTTAATGTTCACTTGTGTATTACCACAGCATGTATTTAAGTACCACAGGGTAGCCATGTAAAAGTCCTGGCAATGGGCTTTGGCCATAAGTATAGTGCTACTAAAATGAAACCTACATTTGACAGACAAACACTTGATTCCAGGCAACTTGTCATACTTTGTAATGAATGCCTTCTGGGGGAAGGGGGAAGTTGGGGGATGAACACCCAACCCTGATGAACCCATGGTGTCGCTCCCACCCCCCCCCCCCCCCCCATCCCCCCGGTTAGAGAACTGTCAATCTGACAAAGCCCAATGCCATTGGAGCGCTGTCGATAAATAATCTATCTGATCCAATGATGTTAGGAGTTTTAAGATGTAGAATGGTGTATTCAAATAAAACAACATTATTTTGGGGTGTGGTGGTAGAAATTAGGCCCCTGAGTTAAACAATGTATTTGCTCTATTTGCATGTATCCCAATTTATTTTATAAAGAATAATAATAATAAATATATATATGTATATGTATTTATTTCTGATATAATTGTTTGAATTCTCATGGGCCCCCTGGTCGTCGTCGTCCCCCCCCCCCCCCCCTTGCCACCTCAATTAAAAAAAACTGGAATGCCCCTGGCCGCTCACAGCTGCTTCGATGCACAATGCAACACCTAACCACTTTAATATGCAACTTAGCGCTTTATGCACGGACAAAGAAATATCAGAGTGCCAGGCATACAAATGACTTTCATATATTAACGGCGTGTCTTCAAACCCTAACCTCCCTCTTGGTGCATCGCAGCTCTAGGTTGGGCTGCGAGTTTGTTCATGTACCGAAGCAGCAGCATCTTCCGCAATCTTTCTGCCCTATCGTGTCCTTCTGGTTTGTGGTAGGTCGTAGCTTTGACCCATCTTTGTAATTTGCACTGGATTGTGCAGGCTGCAACCGTAGGCCTACATTGTTAATTTTACCCTACAATTACCCGCCGTGAGATTTTCACTAGTGCTCGCGCATCACGTGTCACACGTTGACCTTTTCCACGTGGAAGAGGTCACTCGCTGATTACTTTATTGAAAGTAGTTGCCTAATTGGAACGCTTTAAATATCTGCATGTCGGACGGAGGTCGTAATAGGCCTGCCCGTTCTGAAAAGGACCTACGTGCATTTAGGGTCTGGTTCGTAATGACCTTTGCAGGTTGGGCTCATTTAGTTTGTGTGGCATTTTAAGTAAACCTCAGATTGGTATGGAAATGCGAGGAAAGGAGAAAGCAGATTGAAGCAGAATTTGTTATACATGATGAAGAAAAGTGCAAGCGCTGCAGAGAAAGTTTATTTAATTTCATGGGCAGCATTTTCATTTGCTTGCGGAAATGCAGCCATGGTGATATTGGTATTCTTTCAGCTAGGCTAAATGAATAGAATATCACAATTTCAAATCACAACAAAAGTAGCTTGTTTTTATGTGTGTGTGTGTGTGTGTGTGTGTCACCCATTCTGCAGAGTGTTCTATAGGTGTGTGGGGGTGTTTACACGCGGCCCGTGGGAGGGGTGCATATTGATTGCCGCGCATGCTGGCTGGTGCTCCACAGGGTTGGCAGTCATCATCAACGCTCCCTCTCAACTGGCGCGACGTGATCCCGCCGAGACACACATCAAGTGTGCCACCGCCGCTTTGGAATGGGGGACACGCGATGTGGAAGTCCTGCCGTTAGCCGAACTAATGTTAACTTGTTGTTGTTGTTGTTGTTGTTATAGTTGTGTGAATGGCGTGTACCAACATGCGCTGCTTAGGCGATGCAGTGTTGTGTCGTTACCTTCCAGATGTGCACGTGTGTGATGTTTTCCAACAACCCAGGCGTCGGCGCTAATTCTAGCCGGAGATCATTCTAGTTTGTCAAAACAAGACATGGTCGAAGGAAAGTCTGATCATATTCTAATGTATTCTATTCATAAGAAGCATTCCTAGCAGTTCAAGCCTCATTATTTAAAGTTTCAGGCTTCTGGCAGCAGTCGTGGCATTTAGATAATTGATCGTGACTTTGAACCGTGCTGTTTATAATAAATATGTGTGCGTGCTGTTGATCAACCGTAATGCATCTTATCATGCACAAATCCAATAGCTGCAGCTGAGAGCAAAACAAACAAACAAGCAGTTTGCACACTTTCTACATGCTATTATCTCTCCCAAACACCCTTGGATCGACAACACTAAGACTAAAATGTATTTTAGTGGCTTCATTGAGCTATTCAGTGAACACTTTAGCTGGATTTGGAAAAACCTTTTCCTTGATCCCTTGAGCTTCGAGCCCCAGCAGAAGCACGATAAAGGAGCGGCGGGGAATAGGGACTGATTGGGGAAAGCCAAACTCCTTCAGCGACTGTTGATGATCTGACCAATCGCAAGACTTCATCGGCTATGTCTCTTTCTATGTGGCCGTACAGCAGCATGATACGGCAGTGTCTGCCGGCGTAGTCTGAAAATTGCTAACACACATCCTGTTGGATACGCTGATGGATCCTCGGGCCCCAAGCCGGTTTGGCGGCCGATTGAGCTTCTTGTGGAGCAATTCCACAATCGGAACAGAGGGTACAAAGGAGATCGAGGATGACATTTGAGTGGAAGGAAGAAGTGATACGCCCCGAAGCCTTGTGGCTTATTAGAGGTATTTGTCAGAGAGCTACAGCATGATCCTGGGTTATTTACAACAACCTGCTGCCGTCTCTCAAACACCACATTAACCAGGCTTTCATTCCACATCCTCCCTGGGCTGTAGACCTTACTCACCTTGTGGCTATTGGGTTTGCTGGGTGGGTAAACCTTCTAGAATCTCTGGAAAGCAGGACAACGCAGTGTAATATCAAACCAGTTTGCTGTTGTATTATCTGGAGTTTGAAATAAAGAACACAAAAACCGATTACGAAAAACTTTAAAGTAATTATTTCTAAGATAAAAAAACAACAACAAACAGTTCTATCGTTAAACCCTCATATTGCTTTATTGTGTTCTTATAACCCGCCTCTTGCAGTATTAATGAGATATTACTTTTCATTCCAAACAATTTCAGCATTCGATTATTATAGTTTTTCTATAGCTAGCTGCTAAAACAAATACATTGCCCTGCTTTCCTCCCTTTACTTAAAAACAACAGACAATGATTTGGCTATTATCTTTTCTTCACACATCTTAGCTGTTTAATAAGGTTCCAAATTCCACGCTTGCCTGTCGACCTCAAAGACTGGAAACAATCTGAACACTCGAAACTGTTCATTTTGGGGCTGTTTACGTGACTTGTCTGTGATATGAGGTTCTTACACAACTACTCAGGATTGGTGTCTACCTGTTCCCTGCCGAGCATGCATAAGCTCTGTGAAAACATCCAGAGACACAGACCTGGTGTGCTGTGTAGACTAATTAGTTCACAGAAGCTGTCCAACTTTCATTAGGGGTGAGGAAACAGTCACTGCTCTCGCATTTCAAGTTTTAGTGGAAATTTTTTGGAAATGTAACAAACGTAAAATAAATAAATACAAACAGGATATATAGTATTTCATTATTTTTTTTGCTTTTGTTGTTGGCAGAATAGTCTTGTAGTTACAGTCTTTGAATCCCAGCTGAAATGTTCTGGGTTCGAACCCCAATGCCCACAGAGAAAGTCTACCTGTAGGCACCCTTGAGCAATATGCCCTCACTGTAAATTGCTGTGGATACAAGCGTCTGCTATAAATGACTACACCGTAATTAATAATTCCGACATCATCTCTCCTGCGAGATTATTTCAGTTTGTTTATGTCGTACTCCTGTCTGTCCATCGCCAGAAGCGACTCCGACGCTGCGTAAGGAGCTGCAGGTCCATTCTTCCTCTGCGGTTGGCGTGCCGTCAGAGGGGACTAAGCCTGGATACGTCTCCATACTTAATTCCTTCCTTTATTCACGCGGGAGATGGCAGCCAGCGCCCGGCAGGGCTCGGTGAGGCGTGGCGCTGGAATCCCCCGCCTTGCCACCATTTATCTTCTGCTGCAAATATTTGACTCGAGGAAGAAACTCTCTCTCTCTCTCTCTCTCTCTCTCTCTCTCTCTCTCTGTCTCTCTCTCTCTCTCTCTCTACGAACATAGTGTAACACAGCGATAGAGCTGAGACTGCTGCTACACATTAATCCAAACTTTATCTGTTTTTTACAACACCCGCCCCCATACCCCCTCCACATCTTTCTCTTTTAAAAGTTTTTAGTTTGGGAATGGTCATGACATAGTAGCTTTGATGGCAGTTTTTTGGAATATGTTTATACAAGTTGAGTGGAAAAACTGCTGTCTTGTTGGGTAAGTCATTTAATGGTACATCTCTTGGTGTGTGTGTGTGTGTGTGTGTGTGTGTGTGTGTGTGTGTGTGTGTGTGTGTGTGTGCGTGCGTGTGTGTGTGTGTGTGTGTGTGAGTGCGTGCATACTTGCGTGCGTGCGTGCATGTGTGGACTACATACATGTACAGTTAGAGATACTCCCCTAAATTATATTTTGTATTGTACAAAATTCTCATGTCTTCTATATGGCTTGACAGCATATTTCCTTTGTACCCAATATGCTGTAAATAGTATGAGTACAGCCTTATGTAATCCTTCCTTTCTGTCTGTTTCACTGTATTCCCACGTTAAAGTCTCAAAGGTTCCAATTATTTCATTTTTCCTCAGTTTGAACTGTTTTGGGAGCTGAACTTCCTTCACATAAGTGATGCTAAGGCTGCTGGCTCGAACAAGGCCGTGCAGCCATATGGAACATAAAGTCAGGCTGGAACAACCAAGCATGTTCTTCAACTGCTTGCATTAGAGTGGACTGAAATGGATGCTCTAAAGCCTAGGGCTCAGACACCTAGGAACCTAGAAAACTAGGGACCTAGAAATCTATGATCATATAAACCTAAAGGGACCTAGAAACCTATGATCATATGAATCTTAAGGGACCTAAAACCTATGATCATATGAACCTTAAGGGACATAGAAACCTATGATCATATGAACCTAAAGGAACCTAGAAACTATGATCATATAAACCTAAAGGGACCTAGAAACCTATAATCATAGAAAACTAAGGACTGAGAGACCTAGGGACCTAGAAGCCTAAAGGTACCTAGAAACCTATGAACATGGAAACCTTTGGACATAAGAACCTAATGACCTAGAAACATATGACATAGAATGCTAGGGACATAGAACACTAGGGACATGGAAACCTAGGGACATAGAAACCTAGGGACATAGAAACCTAGGAACCTTGGGAACAAGGATTGTAAAGACCCAGAAGCCTAGAAACCTACAAATGCTATGTGGACGTTCTGAAAAAAAAATTCGTTAAATAAAAGATTGTGTTGCAATCATCACAGAAATGAATTGTCAAATGACAAATGACAGCATTTCATTAGCATGGAATGTGAAGGTAATGGTGTAGTGACACGATCACCCGTTATCCAGCACTCCATTTCTACAGCGTACCCGCTGTTTTGCTGTATCAATGCAGTAATTCACAATTTTAATCATTTATTGGGTCGCAGTCCAATTGGATCCAAATCAAACATCAATGTGAAAAAGGTATCCAGAATAGCATTCACAAGTAGCACATATTATGTTAGGTGGTATGCTGTAAAAAGTAATACGTTATATATTATTGTTGTATAACCGTTGGTAACAATCCTTGGAGATGGTGTGTGCATGTGTGCCTGCGTGCGTGCGTGTGTGTGTGTGTGTGTGTGTGTGTGTGTGTGTGTGCGTTCAGGCGTGTGTATGGGGAGGGAAGATATATTTCCCATAGAGGTCTCACCTAGAGGATGTCTAAGCCAGCCAGTGAACACCTTCGTCTTGAATCATTTAGCATGTGTTCGCGATCGATGACCCCTTTCTCCCCAACTTTTCGGTGAAAAATATGACGTCCCATCCCATAATTGTGTCCCGGAGCAACACGTACACAGGGTGAAATATATCTGCAGTGCAGTTCGCTGCTCAGTCACTGGCGTCGACTACAGTATGAAATATAGATGCCATCCAAAGGCGGATATTGGCAAACTGTGTAAAGAGTCTGAACGCACTCTTTTAAGAGTAGTTTCCCCCGTGACTTCATTAGCAACGATTATTCTCCAGAAAGGCACCTTTGATTGGACATATCCTTGAGTTATATTTTCCCCCTCCGATTTGCTGTCACTGAACGTTTTGTGCATTAGGTAGTTTGTCGTGCGATTAGCGCATACGCTAGCTCTGACGGGGAAACAAAAGGGCTGAAGTGTCATCATCATCATGATCACATCCACTGCAGTCTTATTGATCCCAGTCTGACACATGCCCCCCCCCCCCCCCCCCCCCCCCAATTCAAACATGCTTCAGATGGTAGTGGACTGGGATGGAGAGCTGCTTTGCAACCTTCAGCCCAATAGTCTCAACTCCCATCACCACTCTACTCGTCAAAACCTGCTCAAAATTGGACATCCTCCAAGCACGCATGCAGCCACGTGCTCTTTCATCACATGACACCTAATCAATGCTCCCACCCAGCCCCAGCCCCCTCCGTCCCCCAAGACATAAACAAAAGCTCATAAACTTTGTAATAATATATCGATAGCCTCGCTCGCTTCATGACTCCTTCTGATTGCCGATGGTTGCCAAGATGAGGGTTACACCATTCGTCTTGAATGACACGCCGGCGTTTGCCAGCGAAGATGTTTTAATCAATCACAGCATGGGGGTGGGGTGGGGGGGGGGTGGGAGGGGGGGGGGGGAGGACATTATGATTATGCTTGTGGTCCCCCAGGATTAATCACCGGCGTGAGCCTCTTCTGGGTTTGTATTTCTGCCCCGTCATCCGATGGCTATCGCTAGACGTGCGGGTGAAAGCACCCCTTGATTCGCCCCCCCCCCCCCGGGTGATTGAGGAAGTTGCACCCTCCTCTTCCTCGTCCTTTGTACTCTTTCTTTCTCAATCTCTTTTGTTTCTTTTCTTTTTTTTCCTATGACAGGTGGGGCGGCGGCGGCGGCTGATTTGTGGCGCTGTTTTGCATCTCCTCTACAGGCTGTCTTGCCAGTCCTCCACGTGGGTAATTAAATAGCACTTTAGGCCCGGGCTGTGTGTTGCCCGTGTAAATCAAAGACATAGCGAGTGAAGAATAGACGGCGAGAGAGAGAGAAAAAAAGAAAGATGTTTCTCTTCTTTCCTCGCTTATAAAACTGCTTCTTTATTTTCGTATATCGGACGTGGAGAGCGCACAATCTCTTAGAGTAAAAAGCTTCAAAGCAGCCTTTTTATTCCCATGAATTCACCACAGAGGTAAATAGATCAGCCAAACGTTTTATCTCTCTATATAAACACCCTCTCGCTTTAATTTGTTCTATAGTATCTGGGCTGCAGCCTGACAGCCACCCTGCTGTGTATATACTACGCTCCTTCCAGCGTCTCCTCTCCATGTTCATAGTGTTTCCACGTCCATTAAAAGCGCTATCTCCCTTCCACTAGCTACACATTATCACATCACTTCTGTTATTATGTTTACAGCCCGAAGCTTTGGTTGGGTACGGTGTGTTGCTGTTGGTGTGTATGCTTTTGTTCCTGGGACATTGTGATGTGTGTATGTTTGCATTTGTTTGTGTATTTCAACTTTGACCCTGCGCGCCTGCATGACGTAGGCCCGAACCAAAAGATTTGCAGTGCACTCCAAAAAGGCAGAATGTTTGGTGCCGCAGCCGCATTGAGTGTGTGTGTGTGTGTGTGTGTGTGTGTGTGTGTGTGTGTGTGTGTGTGCACCGATGCGTTAATGCTTCCTATTGATAATGTTGAAGGAAACAGGGCCGTCCAAAGCACAGCAACTGTAGCAGAATGTAACAAAAGTATCCACGATCCTTCCGATCCCTGCAGTGTTGTGTGCCTACGGCCTGGGGGCACCCCTCTGTTCTCCAGGCCGTCTGCACTATTTGTCTTGATTTGTTGGGGCTTCACATTGTCCAGGCGCACCAGGAAATAAAGACACACTGCACCAACTGTTGGCTTTGACACTGTGTGCATGTGTGTGTGTGTGGTGTGTTGGTGTGTGTGTGTGAGTGAGTGAGTGTGTGTGTGTGCGCAAGCGAGCGTGCGTGCGTCTGTGTGTGTGGGTCAGGGTCCTGGCTGTGGATGCCCAGGTGGTGATATAGTGTAGGTCCCTCTAGACTTGCTGTTTATTTTGGTGGCTCCGCGCTCTACGGTTTCACAGCGCTAGCCAAACACGCGTGTTGCTGCTGACCAGCGCAGCCGTTCCCAGCTCATTAAAGTTTCAAGAGGCCGCACAACGCGCAGTGAGAGCCAACATACGCTGGTAATGCTGGAAGTGTCTATCGACTGTTCTGTAACCTCTCATGGCTGATACCTATCGGCGACAACCAGTGCATTTGATTGTATCACTCATCACTCAATACGTGTGCGTGAAGAAAGTCTTTAATAACTTAAAGGTCCAGTGTGTATAATTGAGTGGCATCTAGTGGAACGGACTTGGGAAAATTAGAATATAGCTTTCATAAGTATGTTTTAATAAGTGTATAATCCCATGAAAATAAGTTTTGTTGTGTTTTCGATACCTTAGTTTGAGTCCTTTATATCTACCTATGGAGCAGGTCTTTCTACATGGAGGCCGCCATGTTGCACCGCCATGGTTCTACAGTGGCCCAGAAAGGAAAAACGGGTGGGGCGTGTTATCCCCATGGCTACGGCCTATTTGGGATTCTTTTTTAGTACCGTCGTTGTATGGTAATGTTATAATGAGCAATGTTATATATGAAATGAGCCACACACCGTGGCGTTATACTATGTATCCAAAAACCTTAACCATCTCGGACTCAACATCAAAATCAACCGCTGGCCATGAGCTCCATACATCGTCACACACACACACACACACACACACACACACCGTGGCGTTATACTATAAGTGTCCTAACCCTCTTAGGTTTAACCTTAGAGGGTTTACCCTCTCTCAGACCCAGACATCAACCAGAGCACAAATGGAGCTCCACACATCCACAAACTGTGGCATTATACTATAAGTGTCCTATAAACTTAACCCTCCCTCGGACGCGGACATCAACCGCTGCACATACGGTAAAATAGTGTAGCGAATGGCAGTTCGCGGATGAGGGGTATTTTATTATGATTATGCCATTTTGGAAGTACCTACTGGCCCCTTACACAATGTAGGCCAGTACAGGCCACCGTAGTCGTTGTAAAGGGAGGGCTGAGGGGGGAGATTCAGTTGGTTTCAATCTGCAACCCCACCGCTAGTAGCCACCTCAATTTTACACACTGGACCTTTAAATAACACTACGGAATGTATTCAATGCATTTCAGAGAGGTTGTGCTACGTCTTGATATTAAATCAAAGTTCTGTTGTTCTGTCTGTCTGTCTGTCTGTCTGTCTGTCTGTCTGTCTGTCTGTCTGTCTGTCTGTCTGTCTGTCCGTCTGTCTGTCGATCTATCTATCTATCTATTTATCTATCTATATGTCTCCCAAATGTCAGGTGTGGGATTGAGAATATTGAAGTAGTATCTTCTCTGATCTGTCTGTCTTAATCCATATCTGTCTGCATGACAGACAGACAGACACCATTATCATTGTCACAACAAACACATTTGTTTGTCAAACACATTAACTGTAGAGCCCGCCTCCACTCGATGAGAAAGTGAATTCATGTGTAAAATCATATGAACTAGCTTGTTGTCTGTTTGGTGGATCTCTCTGTGTGGATGAGATATTGAATATTAATGAGCTTCATTTCCTGCCTCACTCACTTCCTCCCAAACTGACGGTCAGTCTCCTTGGTGACACGCTGGGTTCTAGAACTCATCAGTATGACAGGCCACGCTGTCAGAAGAGCCTTTGAAGATCACTGTGTCCTTAAGTGACAACCTTGTTTATACACTGATAATGGGGTTTTCATTGTGAATATGAACTTTGGAAATGCAACAACATGCCAAACTTTATTATACTGCAACAGCCTTTGCAGCAGAATGACTGAAGGCCTGTCCACAAAAGACAAACTAGCAACTTGAGAGAGCTCGCAGGAGATCTCGCTACAGATGGTTTCATCATTTATGAGATGTCACAGGGAGTCCATAGAATAGCTCTCTTCTTTGAATGATCTGCTTCAAGATGGCTGTTGACTTCTCAATGTGTTGTCACTTCAAGGGACACATGCAAAACAGGAGCTTGCTACCAACAACCACTCTTACTATTGTTATTATTATTACCTTGTGTCCACATTCTACCAAAGTCATCCCTATGCAAGATGGCTAACACCTGCACCTGCTTCTTACTAACAAAATACACCCCTACCTTGCCAATAGACTACCCTACATATACACACACACACACACACACACACACACACACACACACACAAACAAACATACTTTGGTGTGGAGGACCACCCTGTGCAGAACCATTTAAGCTCAGGGCGTTTGTTCAGATCACAATGTTGTTGAAACAACAGAGCACCCGTGTAAAATGTAATAACCCACATGCCTGTGTTAAAACAATGACTTGTATAATGTAATAACCCACACAGCTGTGCCTGTAGGGGGTAAGTGCGACAGAGGCAATCCACTTCAGCCAATCGCGCTTCATTAAAACTGATTGGTTTCCATTTGCGCCGCGTTGGTGGGGGGGGAGGCCTCATGAGAGCCAGAGTTTAGACCGTAGATTCAAGTAGACACGGCCTCATCGGGAAGCCAGACCACGGACAGAGACTCTCTCTCATCTATTGGATATCATTGTGTTTGTCTTAATGAGTGCGATCGGGCCAAGCGGGAGTCCGGGGGAGGGGAGGGGGCATTCAGAAGATAATTGAGATTCCTGCAGAAGACGAGTTGTTTTCTTTTCTTCTTTTTCAGTTGAGACGTGCAGCGTTTTAAGGCTTTCCATCAGGGCCCACAAATGATTTAGTTTCGGGGGTTTTCACAGTCCACTCTGTGCTGTAAAATGTTCTATTGTGGCCAATATAAAGAGCTGATACTTTGAAGAGATGTCCTCACTCATCCACACAGAACTCATAAAGACTTCAACGTTTATCTAGCCTTACGCTGGTAACATGAGCTGGGAAGAGTATTGAGTCGGGCCGGTACTTAAAGGCATCAAAACCTCCATTTTAGGACGCTCATCGACACAGTGATTCGTTGGCTAGCAGTTTTGTTAGCTTGGATTAGCTTGCGCTGCACTAAATGGAAGACCAAGCAATATATTACCAGCAATGGAACTGCTACTGTAAAACTGTAATTTCATTTAGTTTGATTTGATTTCAGTTGTGTCTCGTATATCATTGCATCTCAGCCGAATACATTGGCTCTTTCTGAACACATATTAGCTAATGAGAGATGTATAAATTGATATACAATAAAGTTAATGTGAGCAGTGCACATTTGCACGCCACAATTCAGACTGATTATGCCCCGAGCTCACAGTTAATGAAGGCCTGCTATTGATTCGCATGTTGTCGTGGTAGTTATTCACCCTATGTTTAAGTACAGAGACCGCATGTGGTAATACGTTTATCTGGGTACATAACACCATAAAACTGTCCTGTTGGGCTAAAATGTGTAATTAATTCAAATAAATGCATGGGGCTACATTTAGAAATATCAAGTAAATTAATAAGATAAAAAAATGTATAAGGCGATAGGATAGAGTTAAGTCAAGTTAATTGAGAAAATGCAATGTCTTTAGCCGATTGACAGGTTTTCCGTGACATTAATTACAGCACACTAAATTCTTATTTCATTAAATCCAGGATGTAATTCTGGAAGCTAAACACCGGGATTAAATGTCTTGTGTCTCTGTGCTTCGTACAATAGCCATTATCCCTCTGCCTGCTGCTGCTGGCTCCGGCTCATTTTATTTCCGCCTGATCCGTGACGCATCTCGTGGCCAATTTAACGGCAGTTTAATCCCACAGATGATACGCATGCACGGTTCCAGTTGCACGCGGTTGATGGAAGTGCGGCGAGAGGTAATCTACTGTGGGATGTGTTGCTGATTGACACCTCTCTCAGGTGAGGGTGATGAGGAACCGGAAGCGGACGAGGTGAATGCTTGTGTCCGAGCTGCCCTGCCGATCATCCGCATCGTCGCGGCGTCTGAACACAGTGGCTAGCTAAAAGGAAATGAACTCTCCTTTTCTTCTTCTTCTTCTTCTTCTTCTTCTTCTTCTTCTTCTTCTTCTTCTTCTTCTTCTTCTTCTTCTTCTTCTTCTTCTTCTTCTTCTTCTTCTTCTTCTTCTTCTTCTTCTTCTTCTTCTTCCTCCTCCTCCTCCTCCTTTCGGCTCTGACGTGTTGTTTAATTTCAAATTGGACCTCATAATACCGCGGGATAGAGGCAGATTATACCGAGGGCTGGGGCGAAAGGTTGTCTATCAATCTCTGTATTCCGACCAAGTCCACAAGATATCGACTCCCCCCAGCTGAGGACATGTCATATTGACTTTATCTAGCTGCCATATTCTGGATAGTATATCTGTCTGAAAGTCTGAATTAAGAGTTGGTTTTACCACAATGTACCTCTGAGTGTTATGAAAAGAGGATACATGTGAAAGACATGAACAAGAACAAAAACGTTCTAAGTATTCCATAAAATAGTCCAAGCACTTCTTTATTAATATTATTATTGTTTAGTAAACCTGTGGTTGACCAGACCATGGTGGTACATGGTGTACCTGTGGTACAACTGCTGACCATTTTTACCATTGCATTCAACTAGACCAATGTTGTTTAAACTGATTTTGTGTGTGTGTGTGTGTGCGTTTGTGTGTGTATGTGCATGCATGTATACATGCATGTGTGTATGTATTTGTGTGTGTGTGTGTGTTTGTGCGTGCATAGCCTACATTTGTGTGTGTACCTGCGTGTATGTGTGCCTGCATGTATGTGTGTGTTTGTGTGTGTACATTTGAGTCTATGTGTGTATGTGTATTTGTGTGTGTTATAATATTATATTTATATAGAATTAATAATGCAAGCAGGGGTGCCACCCTACACACATTGATTGACTGGAGTGAGTGTTACCATGGCTGGGGAATTGATTGTTGTACCACACTGATCTCTGCTGTACACACACACACACACACACATACACACACACACACACACACACACACACACCAGGATTTAAAGCAATAAAAACAGGCCTCCAGACTAAAAAAACAATGAATCAATTATTCCAGGATTGTTTCATTTGCTGTTTGCTGTAATGAGAAAAATTCCCATGGAAAATAACACATTTCAATTATCCTCGCCCTGTCTATCATACTCAGTGAAAGAGTTTCCTTCAATTTTTAAAAGAATGAAATATGGCTTGTTTGGAAACTTCACCTGAAGGCGTGGTGTGTGCGTGTGTGTGTGTGTGAGTGACTGACTGTTGTGTGTGTGTGTGTGTGTGTGTGTGTGTGTGTGTGTGTATGTGTACGTACATGTGGGTGTGCCCGTGTGTGTGTGCTCACTCTCTAATTAGCATAACACCATATTATTGCCAGAATCTATTATGGTGCGGTGTGAGTTTTGAGTATTAACTGCAGCCCCTGAAGTGTGATGCCTTCGGCAACTTTAAATTAATTATTGTGTCAATGCCGATCCTAGTACAAGACTAAGTCATGCAAACGAAAACAACTGATACAGTGTTGGACGTCGATAAGACTCCCCAGTGTATTTCTATAGATTCATAAACTTTCTACTGAAGGAATTTGAACTTTTAAGAAAAAAGCTAGCTGGGTCCGGGAATAAATCTGGGTCCCTCCCAGCTGGAATTACATATTGAATTCGAGAAGGTTCTTTGGTGCGGAAGTGAATCCATCAATGTGTTTAGTGCCAGGTGATGTACAGGTATACAGTGGTTTTACAAAGATGTTTTCTGACGATATGAAAAGCACAAAAGCTGTGTTAATTAGCAACTTACACTATTCGCCGCAATTTTCTCTTTAAATATTTTGTTCCCAAAAAGTAGGTTGTGGGTTCGAACCCTAATTTCCACAGTGTACCTGTGGGTATCCGTGAGCAAAATGCCCTAACTCCTTAATGACAAATTTAAATACAGATCACTGTTCAAGAAGTCTCTCTTTCTGGGCTGTTCTGATTGACCAAATAAGATTAGATAAGAGATCAAATAAGCCTTTTTCATCCCTGGCAGTTTGAATTAAAAAATAGTGCTCAGGACTTTTACTTTGTAAAGCTGCAATCTCTTCCTCTGATTGAATCCATGTTTCCATGTGATTTCCACCCAGTAACATAGAATGTTATTAGACCTGCACTGTTGAGTAAAGTAATTCTAAGAATTGAATAAGAAGTTATTCATTTAGCAGATGCTTTTATAAAAGAAAAACGTATTTTGAAGTACCAATTTAGAGGCTGATTGGGGTGAGACATCTTGCTGACATTTGGAGTACATTAAGGCTGGGAATCAAACACCCTAGTCATAACAGCATCCTGTTTACTTGATTTATTACCTGCACAAAATAACAATATGACACACATGTACGCCTCATCTGATTAGCTTCCTTGCTGATCTGTAACGAATGGGAATCGGGAAGGTATTACAGGACCTCCTTACTAATCACATAAAGTAATACTAATCTACTTAATACATTAGTATTTAGAGTTAGTTTCCCTGCTCATCATTGTGTCTATTTACCTAGCCTGGTGCTGCACTCTACTGTTTCGTTCATTGAAATGTAATCAATAATTTAGACTTTAGAAAATATGTCTGTGCTAAAATGGAGAAGCACCTACAGTATATAACATGAAGTGCTTGATGGAGGCTCATGAGCTTTAAGAAGTGGAATACAATGTTTGTTTACCACCGAGTGTTTTCTTCAATGCTTCTAATGAGATCTGAGGCCGCGAGTTCGATTCCTGACAGAACGATATCAGTCTCTTGAAGCCGATCCCTCTCAGAGGACTACTGTGGAGACGAGGAATAAATCAACAGTGTTTCATAAAGCAAGTAATTAGCTGAACACACACACACACACACACACACACACAATTATACACACATCATAGAGACACACACTCACACTTAGTATACATACAAATACACATACACTCACACATACTGGTCATACACAAACGCAACTGTTTCAGCTCTTTTTTCTTTTTTTTCGTGGTAACATGTATTATATGATCGTCAACAAAGTAATCTATTCCATTTTATCACTGTTACTAAATTAACACTGTGATTTAGAAAAAAAAAGGGGTAAAATCCTCTTTTTTTTGCCATTCTCCCCAAAACACTACGTCACGAACAGAACGTCACCTGATTGGACCTGTTAGGTCAGTCAGCAATTCTTTTCAATTTTGCGTAGGCTAATCCTGCAGAACGCAGGATTTTAGTGTTGATAGTCTAGTACTAGATGGGACTGTACAACATGGCATCTCATTTCAGCATTTATTTTGGTCTGGAGAAATATATCCACAATGCCTACAAGTGGACCTGTCAGAAGGGGCATTGATCTATGAAATTATCGGTGGGGTGTAGGATGAATCAGCGCAGTGGTCGTGTGTGTCTTGTCTCGTCAAACATTGATAGACATATTTATAAATAAAAGTGTCTGCTAAATGACATGATGTACAAATAAAAGTAGTAGAAAGAATCAAATATACATTCTTGAAGTGGTTTGTCTACTTAGCCACGCATCATCTCGGCGTGCACGCTCTCCGTGGAGGGTTTAGATTGTGTCACTCAAGACCAACCAAACTCAACCTGGGACGGGCTGATTTACATTACAGTGCCAACTCCATGTGATAACTTGTGTGTTGTGCTCACACTGTGTCTTAACCTGTCACCTCCTTTATATTTAACGATAGCAACAGCCCCCCCCCCCCCCCCCTTCATAACTCCACTTGAAGCGCTGTCAGGTTATTAATAACTCTGTCTCTGCCCCCCCCCCCCCCCCTCCCCCTCTCTCTTATCTTCTGGTATGGCCACTGAACCAGTGTGACATATCTGTATGGCTCTCCCATGCCTTCAAGGAAGATAAAGTGTTGAATTACAAACTAGTATCAACTTCATAACATTTAATGTTTCTGGAATGTTTTGGCCTTGTCTTTTACATTTCGTCATTTAGCAGACACTTTTATACTCTGAAGTAACACTGTTACTTAGTTCCAAAAATCAACTGTGAAAAGAATTCAGAGTAGCTAGAGGAAACAGAAATACCAGGTTCGTT
Organism: Lota lota; assembly: GCA_026745465.1. NCBI lineage: Eukaryota > Metazoa > Chordata > Actinopteri > Gadiformes > Lotidae > Lota > Lota lota. Next base: position 830,973 of record JACYXH010000409.1, on the reverse strand, counting down.
TTTCACCCCACATGTTAGCTTAGAGCCGCTAAACGCTAACTTGTTGTAACACTGTTGTGCAAGCGTAGCATGTGTATGAATGTGAGATTTCAAAGCTAGCTTATATATGTATGAGCTGCAGCTGCGTGGTTGCTAATTAAATAGCAAGATATCTGGTGTCTGTGCCACGCAATACTCTGGTTTTTGATTGAGTCCCGTGGGAGGGCAGGAGGCCCGGGGAGGGCTCTGTGTTTTGTACTTTATTCTCTTCTACAGTCTCAACATGAAGTGAACAAGTCTGGATGAAATGAGTGTAAACTGAGCAACAGAGTGCTCCAGAGTGCTGGAGTGCTTCTCTGACACTCTGTGCCTCTGTGGCTGTCATCCCAGAGAAGCTAGGAAGGGATTTCCGCAAAATCCCAAAGCTGATGTTCTCTCTGTATCGCTGACAAACGTACATCACAACTACTGGCAGAGACACAGGCCTGTCACTCACTCTGTGTGTCTGTCTGTCTGTCTGGCTATCTAGAGCCATCTAGCATAGCTTCTAGTGGTGAGGGGGTTTGCCCCCCAGCTGTAAGGTTCCAGGTTTGATCCCCAACATCTGCAGTGTACCTGTACGCATGCTTGAGCAAGAGGCCTTCAGCCCTTGCTGCTCTTGATATGTATAAAACAGATAATTGTTTAGTTGCTTTGGATAAAAACATTTATACATGACTGACTCTCTATGTGATTTCAACTATAAAATTACAGCAGTTTATCGGTTTTTAACATAGCATTCTAGTTTAAATGGAAATACTTTTCATAAATATCTGGGAAGTACAGCTTCAAGTATAATATGGCAGTAGTTTGCAGGGAAATGGTCAGGTTTGATTTCTATGAATCTGACCTAACTAAATAAAATAACTTGATGATCAATGTTGGGTAACAGGTAGGCCACGATAAATATATAGGCCTACATGTCCCTATAAAATCTATGGGGTGGATGCGAGGAGAGCATTCAATAATCTGGGAGATCTTCCTGACACAGCCCTAAATCTTCTGCGTGTCATTACTGGCTGTCACGGTGGCGGTGGAATGACTCAATATGCCGTGCTTTTCAAACCAAGGGACATGTGCAAATTTCGTTCTAACCAGAGTTCTCCTAATCTTCCCCAGACGGAGAGCGAGAGGGCACACATTAAAACTGTCGTTCTCATATTTCATCCCGTCGCATGGTGCCAGGGGAATCTTTATGTTCCATTTTTTTGGAGATTTGTCCCGTTTACTAAAAGGATGTGTGGGGTCCTCAAAATGGCTGTGCAGTGTAACGTGGAGAGGCTGTTCAACTCCATTCCAGTTGAAGGGGAAATGGTGTTGATGCTAGAGTGTTTATTAATGACTAACTCATTGTGTTTGTGCCCACTTTAGTTACTCACAGTGCGCTGCTGGCCACCAGAAATCACTATTACTTTAGGGAATTGATGACATCAAATACTTTTGTATTATTTGATTTTGTACTACCCTAGTCAAATGATGGCCTATTGAGTAGGCCTTCGTAGTTCTACATTGAGTTGATAAAATACGTTACATACTGCACATGGCTGCATTACTGTGGATCAATATAACTGATTTGGTCTTTTTAGTGTCAAGACAGGTGGTTTTGTCTTCCAATCAGATGGCCAAATTCACCACGGCCACGCCATTATTTAAGGACTAAATCCAGACGGGGTGTCCTGTTATTGGAAGATAAGTTGGTGCTGGGGCCGAGGCGAAGCCCAGATTGCCTACAACTGCTGTACAATAATACAGCAAAGTACAATAATAATAATAAAAATCAACTATAATGATATTGGATTTTTATCCACTTAATCAGCTGGAATTTTATATTTATCCGCTTTGAGCGGCTAAATGAACCAGAGAAGGTGGGAGTGTGGCATAGCAGAGAGAAAGGCAACGATATTGTTTTTCGTTGCCAAGGAAACATCTGGTAGCTGTATTAGACTGTCGTTGTTAATGTTGGAGTTGTAGCCAATTATTTCCAAAACATCACTAGGAATAAACTAGTCAAGTTTGTTCACATAACTGGAATAAATTTCTTGAAGATCTGAGCCTTACTCCAACCCTGACTACATTTAAATCAAGGTTTAAAACGCTTATGTTCACCTTCGCTTTCTGCTAAACTATAATGCCCTTCTAACTTATTATTTTATTCAAATGTCTTTAATGTATACTTTTAAATCCTGTTTTCATGTGTCTTTTATGGATTCTTTTCAATCTTGTTTTATTTTATTATGTGACATGTATGACATGCATGACATGTGAGGCACATTGAGTCTGCCTTGTGTATGAAATGTGCTAAATAAATAAAGCTGACTTGACTTGACTTCGCTAGGATGGGATGAGAGTGTAGCTAGGGGTATTCAAGTCCCAAGCCCGGAAGGTACTGGGTTCGATTCCCCTGGATGTCCGCAAATGTGTTCATAGGCCCCTCCGCTATGACATACAACCCGCGTGAGCCATCTGTAGGCCGTTAGAGGAACTACACAATAGACGCTAGCGTGAACCGCCTATAGGCTGTTAGAGGAACTACACAATAGACGCTAGCGTGAACCGCCTATAGGCTGTTAGAAGACCTACACGTTAGTTGCTAGCGTGAACCGCCTATGCTGTTAGAGGAACAACACAATAGACGCTAGCGTGAACCGCCTATAGGCTGTTAGAGGAACTACACGTTATTCACTAGTGTGAACCGCCTATTGGCTGTTAGAGGAACTACACGTTATTCACTAGTGTGAACCGCCTATTGGCTGTTAGAGGAACTACACGTTAGTCGCTACCGTGAACCCCCAATAGGCTGTTAAAGGAACTACACGTTAGCTGCTACGGTTAGCCACCTATAGGCTGTTAGAGGAACTACACTCTAGTTTTTACCATGAACCACATCTAGGCTGTTAGAGGAACTACACATTAGTCGCTACCGTGAACCCCCAATAGGCTGTTAAAGGAACTACACGTTAGCTGCTACGGTTAGCCACCTATAGGCTGTTAGAGGAACTACACTCTAGTTTTTACCATGAACCACATCTAGGCTGTTAGAGGAACTACACATTAGTCGCTACCGTGAGCCACATATAGGCCATTAGATGAACAACACGCTAGTCGCTACCATGAACCATATATAGGCTGTTAGAGGAACTACATGTTAGTCGCTACAGTGAGCCACCTATAGGCTGTTAGGGGAACTACATGTTAGTAGCTTCCGCCAGCGCTACACAAACAGGCGATCATGGCTGCCGCTTGATCTCCATTAAGTGTAATTAACTTTGGATAATAGTAAAATAATTATTGGTTTATTCATTTATTTCATTGAATAAACACATGAATGTATAAATGTCAAGGATGAGGTTTTACAAGTATGGGAAAGTATGAAAAGATGGGCCTTAGACACAGTCGTGTTATGTTTTACTTCAATGGAAGAACTACTACTCTTGTTTATGTATTTTTTACATGTCTACCATTTTTTCGGGTCTTGAACATTTTCAGCGTATACAAGGACTATATTTATGGTATGCTGTAGAGCTGGTAGGCTTCTTTAAAACACATAATTGCCTTCAAAGTGAAGCATCATTTATGACATCCAAATGAAACTGTATTTTTGAGTTTATTTAAAAGGTTTCAACATATTCTGTTTTCATGAGGGAAATTGTGCCAAAAACGTTCTCATCTCACGTTAACTTACCTCAAGATGCTTGTGGAACAGCTGTCAATGCTTTCTATATAAAGGTAAATTTCATTATGTATGCAGGAAGTTATAAACTCCCCAAAAGTAATATGAGGCAGAATTCCTTCCCATAATAGGCAAAACATGAAGCAAGCCTTATGAGCCTTGGGACATGATTAAGCTATTTAAATCCCATTCAGTGCTTGAGGTCTTCAGTAGATTGTAACCATGCCTATTACCTTAACAATAACGTAGTACCACATGCTTTTGCAATATTATAGGTCAGGCAATTTGTTTCCTTTTAGTCTCCGGCGATTGGGAAATACAGAATAATATTTTCATAACAACTGCTATAATTTGATATATATATATATATGAAATTATAGCAGTTCTTATGAAAATATTATTTTATATATATATATATATATAAAATAATATTTTCATATTTCATATTTTCATATATATTCATTTTCATATATATATATATCAAATTATAATATACCTCATGGTCTCATAAAAAAATTATTCTGTATTCTCCTATACTGGTAACTGGTATCAACAGGAAAGGCCAGCTGACCTGGGCATCCAGGATAGGGGCTGAAAAATAAATACATTGTCATTACCCCACCACCTTAAATTGTTTTAACCCTAACCCTAACCCTAACCCTAACCACCACCATTGGTTGTATTCATGCACAGGTGTGTTGGACCTATCGAAACATAAGCCGGGTATAGCCGAGGCAGGCACAGTCAACCAGAAGAGATATTGTCACAGAGCATTTCCCTCACTAATAGCTGATGGATGGCGGTGTCATTTTTTATCAAATACACTCATATTATAGCTCTTTAATCTTACCTAGAGCCTATTTCAATACTGGAACTATATTGTGTAGGTGCTATATACCTAATAATAATTTGCTAATAATAATTTAACACAACTATATTTCTATGATATAGGTGCTTTATATCTAATAATAATATCCTAGTAATAATTAAATACAACTATACATATATTGTGCTATATACCTAATACAAACATAATAATTCAATACAACTTTATACATACATAGTCTACGTCTTTGATATCAGGGTACCGTGTTTTCTCTTGTTTATTCTGACCACCATCAGCCAGCCCAATGTGGTCTGGCATTTGAAGCATTCTCATTAAGCGGTCCACTGTGTATTTCCTGCCAGGTAGGCCCTTCGTTAGGGTTGTAGCGTTGCTTAGCAACATGAGGAATTTGTCTGCATCACTGCACACTGTTAGCTAAGTCGATGCAGGAACAAAAGGTTAATGATTAGGTAAACATTTAAGCAGCCTGACTGGGGCTGACAGAGCAACGTGTTCAAATTCATATTTTAGTTGTTATTGTTGTTGGATACATATGAACATACTTTTGAACTTTTATACTGTTAAAATGGTGTGAAAACAGATCAGATCTGTGTGTGTGAGGACATGTGTGTTTGTGTGTGTGTGTGGGTATGTGTGTGTTTGTGCGTGTGTGGCTACCTTTTGTGTGCGATTCTGTGGTGTGCTTATGCATGTGCATGTGTGTGCTTGTGTTTGTGTGTGCGTGTGTGTGCTTGACGGAGGATCCAATCAGCCTTCACTTTGATGGTCACATGACCACCAGAACATCAACACCCCAGGCTCACCTTGTACATATGAGTACACTCTCACACACACACACACACACACATCCCAAAACAAATACTCTCACACACACACACACACACACACACACACACACACACATGCATGCACACACATGCAAATGCACACACACACACACACACACAAACATCCCAACACACACACAAGTACACACTATCACACACACGCCCCAACACACACAAACATAAACACACAGTCTCACACACACAAACACCACCTCCCCCTCCTTCTATCTTTCTCTTTTAGTGGGTCTTTCCCTGCCAGGCCCAGCACCTGCTGGCTGCAGAGGGCTGTGATAGCCGCTAATAAACTCTGACAGCCGCCCACCACAGCCAGTATTGATGACCGGCTACCTGGCAGGCAAACCTGTGAGAGTGTTTCAATGAAGCGATCCACCCACCCACACACACACACACACACACACACACACACACACACACACACACACACACACACACACACACACACACACACATAAACACCCTCACACACACACAAACACACACACACATATACAAACTCACATACACACACGCACTCACACAAACTCTCTCTCACACACACACACACACACAAACTCTCTCTCACACACACACACACACACACACACACACACACACACACACACACACACACCCAGGTCTTCTTATTTACCGTCCGCAGACAGGCAGATTAGAGCCCTCCTGAGTTTAGTCTTCCCTCTGGCCTGGCCGCAAGGTTAATTACCAGAACCGCCCAACACACACGTACACACACTCACACACACACACACACACACACACACACACACACACACACACACACACACACACACACACACACACACACACATACACAACCAAAACCCCTGCATTACCTCCTCCAGCTGTTTGCACACCCACCCACCCACACACACACACACACACACACACACACACACACACACACACACACACACACACATACTAACATACAGATACACACACACACACAAACAGATACACACACAAGAATACACACACACATACGCACACACACACACACACACACACACACAACCCAAAGCCCCTGCATTACCAGCTGATCACACTCACACTCTAACACATATGCACACACACATGCCCACACAGATACCCACACACACAAATGCAGGGTTAGCTTGCACAACAATGCCAGCCCCTTCGAGAAATAGGTAAACACAAAACAGTTCCCGATTTACTTTAGCATGTTCGATAGACTGCATCTTTATAGGTGGGATATTTTAATTGCGAGTTTCTAGGGCTTGGATTTGAGCAAACACAAAGTTTAAGTTGTTGTTTTTATTTGATAAGACGTACTGCGTTCTTGGATAAGCTTGCGTCTCTCTGGTGCCAACTATGGTTTCAACCTCGGGCCAAAACAAAGTCACACACAGAACAATACATAGGGACTTCTGTATATTTTAGCCAGGAGTCCACTCTAAAACAAATAGAAGGAAATATCAATAGCTCAAAAATCTCCAATAGTTCTGAGGGATAGGGGGTCTTTAAAGAAATGAAGGAACTTGCGAAACATACTCTTAAAACACACACACACACACACACACACACACACACACACACACACACACACACACACACACACACACCCTATACACACACACACACACACACACACACACAGCATACAGAAGTTGTTATTGCCGGCTCAAACAGCGACTGTGGGAGGTGTTTGTTTTCTATGCTATCACTTTGAGGGTGCTCATTTGGTTATTCCTGTCACCGGGGAGCACCAGGCAGAGTGGGTCTGCCTTCTGGTTCCAACAGCCCTTTAGTCTGTTAGTCCTCAGTCCCGTGGGCACGCAGGGGTCCGTCACACATCGTGGGAGCTTCAGAAACACCTCGGCAGAGCGCTCTGTACGAGCGGCTCAGCCCCCTGTGGTGCGGGGCAGCGTGCGCACTTGTGCCTTCCAAAAGGCTTTAACGGTAAAAAACGGATTTGATAAGAGGCAGAGCTCCGATGACGGCTTTCGTAGTATTAGTATTATCCTTTCAAAAAGGGTTTGGGTCCGACATACAGACATTTTGTAACATATTCTCTGTCGTTGTCAAATATGTGACCGTTGACCTACAACCTTGATAGGTACTAAATCCCGCCTTCTGCTTCTGATTTGATTGATTGCCTAGACCGAACTGACATTTACGAGCGGTGCTGCGCCGCGCCCAGTGCCCAAACTTTTATGCACGGTTAAAAAAACACCAGAAAAAACGTGAGGCGCATCACAAGCCGGAGCTCAGCACAGGCACGCTGCACCGTAGGAAAACAATGGAAGAGTGTGCGTTGGAGTCTTTCCTCCTGGGTCTTGAATCCTCAGTCCTTAGTCTTTAGTCCTTAGTCTTGAGTCTTTAGCCCTGGGTCTTTGATCCTTAGTCCTTGGTCTTGAGTCTTTTGTCCTGGGTCTTTGATCCTTAGTCCTTAGTCTTGAGTCTTTCGTCCTGGATCTTTAATCCTTAGTCCTTAGTGTTGAATTTTGAGTCCTGGATCTTTGATCCTTAGTACTTAGTCCATCATCTTTATTGGATCACAACTCTTTACCTCTTCATCACACTCTGCAAAACAATCCACGCGTGAACTTGCTAGAATATCTTGATCCTCCTTTATAATAGCTTTATCATCCTTCATGGTAATGAAATTGTGTTTAGAACGGACACCAGCTGACTTTGTCAGTTGACGTTATAAGACCTCTGAGTTATTGATAGAAAGATCACACCCTGATTGATGTCTAACAGCGACAGATTACTTTTGATATCTAGTAAACAACTTGTTTACAGCGCAGCACAGCACAGCTCTGTTTTGGTTTGGTTTTCTGCAATAATTTGTCTTTAATTAGAAAGGCAGAGATGCATCTGGACACACACACACACACGTACACACAAACACACACACACGTACACACAAACACACACACACACACACACACATACAAACACACATGCACGTACATACACACAAACACCCACACCAACACACACACACACACACACACACACCCACACACACGCACACACACATAGACACACGAACGCTCACAAACACACACGCATGTGTTCACGCAACAGGCGACAACAAAGCCGATTCATCCTCTGACTGCGTGTGTTAATTAATCTCCCAGCGTGAAGTGGCGCTGCCTTGAGGCGCCGCGGCCCGCTCTCCTGTGGGCTCCAGTATGTCACATCGGAGGGGCCTATGAAACACCGCCACCCCAATAAACCAGGGGATTTACTCCATTGTACTTGGGCTTCTCTTAGCGAGGGTGACAAGTGATAGCGCAGCACTCTCTCCGCCGCTTTCGCCGCCGTGGGTTGCCGCCGGTTACGGTGTTGGAGCCGCGGTGAACGGGGAAGTCAATAAGGACGAGCTAATCCCCAAAGCCAGGGTTCATTCATGTTTCAGGATTACCAATTGGGTGATTATACGCTGTGTGGGTAAAGTCCATTGTGTCTGCTACTTCTTCTTCTTCTTTTTCTCCTTCTTTTTCTTCTTCTTCTACCGAGTCCAAAGGCAGGTGAAGTGTACCTGCGAGGGGCTTTCCAGCCTCTCCTCTGTTTGTGTGTTGCATTCTCTGCATCGTGTTCCAAGTGGTACAAAGCCTCAAGATTATTTCATAATCTCATTCCACAATCTTTTTATCTCATCACACTGAAATCCCTTAACATGCTGGCAACACAACCCTTGAATGAGGCTTTCTTTTTGTGTAGTATGCCTGGAGAGCCTCTCCTCAGCTAACATGCTAATGTGCTCCAGACACACAGAAGGGGAGCGGGAGTAGACGGCGGTGGTGGTGGTGTTGGTGGTGGTGGTGATGGCAGAGGTGGTGGTGTTGGTGGTGATGGCAGAGGTGGAGGTGGTGGTGTTGGTGGTGGTGGTGGTGATGGCAGAGGTGGAGGTGATGGTGTTGGTGGTGGTGGTGATGGCAGAGGTGGAGGTGATGGTGTTGGTGGTGGTGGTGATGGCGGAGGTGGAGGCGGTGGTGGTGGTGGAGGTGGAGGTGATGGTGTTGGTGGTGGTGGTGATGGCGGAGGTGGAGGTGGTGGTGTTGGTGGTGGTGATGGTGGTGATGGCAGAGGTGGAGGTGGTGGTGTTGGTGGTGGTGGTGATGGCAGAGGTGGAGGTGATGGTGTTGGTGGTGATGGCGGAGGTGGAGGCGGTGGTGGTGGTGGAGGTGGAGGTGGAGGTGATGGTGTTGGTGGTGGTGATGGCGGAGGTGGAGGCGGTGGTGGTGGTGATGGTGTTGGTGGTGGTGGTGATGGCAGAGGTGGAGGTGATGGTGTTGGTGGTGGTGGTGATGGTGGAGGTGGAGGCGGTGGTGGTGGTGGAGGTGGAGGCGGTGGTGGTGGTGATGGTGGTGGTGATGGTGTTGGTGGAGGCTGTGGACGTGGTAGTGGAGGTTTGGTTTGAAGGAATAACAAGTAAGGAGGAGGAGGAGGAGGAGGAGGAGGAGGAGGGTAAAGATGGCGTCAGGGCATGGCTCAGCGCGTCTCTGGGGTCCAACTTGACACCGGGAATCAGGGAGCTTCAAGGACTGCATACCAACGATCAGGGGTGAACGCGTTTCAGCCCTCAGAGCTGAGGCGTCGACTGAAACCGCACAGTAATTATGAAGAGAAGGGGATGGGGGGGGACGGGGAGGGGGACGGGACGGGGGGGACGGGGGGGGGGGACGGGGGGGGGGGGGGACGGGGGGGGGGGTGGTTTGGTTTCACAATGCCGGAACCGACCGGGGGCCTCTGGGCCCGGCTGCCGTCTCCTGGCACGCCGCTGCTCATCAGCACCGAAATAAATCAATTTCCATCCTCGCACAACCCTCACTCACTCACACACACACACACACACACACACACACACACAGCCATCATGCACGCATGCACACACAAACACACACACACACACACACACACGCACACACACAGTCCTGTCTTCTCTCTCTCTCTCTCGCTCTACAAGTTCCACTTCCTCCTCTGTCCTGGTCCTGGAGTCTGGAGCCTCATGTGTCCCCTCACAGGCCGCTGAGCTCTGTCCAGACACTAGAGAGCTGCACCGGTGTTGTCAGGTGTTGTGTTGTGTGAACCCTTGCCAGTGTTGAAACCAACAGCATAACCCCATCCAACACACACACTTCACCCCCAGGCAGCCTCACCTCAAGCGGACACCATGAGCTACACGAGGCACCCCCTTCCCCTGGAGGTAGATGAGTCTGATCTGGGTAACCCCACGTACCACCACAGGCCCTCCCCTGGTCCTTGGTTTCGCCTGAGGGAGGGGGGCTTGTGTCACTGGGTGGGGATGGCTCTGATGGGGGTGGGGGGCGGGATGTACCAGGGGACAAGGTGGGGGGGCAGCTCATGAGGTCCTTGTGTGTGAGTGTCAGTGGATGGAGCTGGGGGGGGGGGGGGGGGGGGACAGGGAGAGAGAGGGGGAGGGAGAGAGAGTGGAGGGTGGGGGTAGACAGGGAGCGAGAGTGAAAGAGAGAGAGAGAGGGAGAGCTAGAGGGAGGAATAGAGACAGAGAGAGAGAGATAGGAGGGGAGGGAGGGAGGAGACGGAGAGATAGATGGCGAGAAAGAGAGAGAGAGAGAGAGAGAGAGAGAGAGAGAGAGAGAGAGAGAGAGAGAGAGAGAGAGAGAGAGAGAGAGAGAGGGGCGTTCCTTGGAGTGGGTAGGTCGGTCGGTCGGTCGGTCGGCTCAGATTCATCTCAAGGGTGACTTTAGGCTACTCTTTTATATTTGGAGCACCCACACACACACACACACACTTTCACCTCTGAAACATGGACATACACTCCCACAAACACACACACACACACCCCACAAACAACGCAGGGCAGTAGAGCTCTGACCCAGCCAGACCTCCTTGAAGTCAGGACTTCCCTTTGTGGTGCCGGCTGACGTGCGGCCATAAGACGACCGGCTACGTGGACGCATGCGGTGTGACACGGCTGGTGCATTTAGCGGGGGGGGGGGGGGGGGGGGGGGGGGGGGGGGGGGGGGGGGGGGGGGGGGGGGGGGGGGGCATGCTAACCAGCGGCTACAGCGCCACCGCAGTGCGCTGGAGCAATGGCAACCGGTTCTTATTCTCTGGGATTTCTTTGCTAGTGTTGTAAGCAGCAGTGTGGGGTGGTTGTTTCTTTCTTACGCTGCCCTTGGCAGAAGTATGCTAAGGTCAGGTGTTCTTCAACACAAGAGGGGAGTTGCAACCCACCCTGCACGTTTCAACCATGACACAATTCTTTCTTGAAGAAAATGTTCGAAATGCCCTCGACCTGAGATACGTGTTTTGTTTTAAGGCCAAACAGTGTAGTACATTCTACGGGGAAATCCATTTTTGTAGGAGTACAATCAATGGAATACATCATATGTTGTTTTTTTATTTTTTTATATGTCTTTCTCTCAATTTGCTTTGTTTTCCTTATTTGGCAACGCAAAGTCAATCCCCATGGTTGGGTGGCTTACATCCAGCCGTCTAATTTAGCAGGACTGAGGGAGTCCATCTTCTATCTGTATCTACTGTCCCCACCCCGGGCTCCTCCGCCTGCACCACCCGCACCACCAGGGGCTCCGGGAATTCAACTTCAGCACAAACTTTATTTGCTGCCTTAGATTCTTGAGAAGAGCTTAACAAGCATTGGATGCACACACACACACACACACACACACATAGATACAGATACAGATAATATTAATTGTCGAACATTAACTAATGCTGATACAGATAGTGGTGTCACTGCACACCCCTAATACACACATTTATACATAAACACACACACATATTTATACATAAACACTCACACACACACACACACACACACACACACACACATACACATATAGACACAAAACACACACACACGCATGCTTAAACACACACATCACACAAACCTACATAAAAACACACATGTCGTCAACACAATGTCTTTTCTGTATCTCCTCGGGCCCCATATGATGTCTCACAGAACACAAGTCTCACGCCGCTGACCAAGCAGGCTTGGGTTTTGATGAAGAGCCATGTCTCTCTCTACCAGCCCCCCCCCCCCCCCCCCCCCCCCCAGTCCCTCTCATCCCAAATCCACATCTCCTCCATCAGAGAACGCATGCGAGGAAGAAACGTGCCGGCGGTCTATGGCGGTCTTCACCCAGCACAGGACATAACCAAACACAACGCAGGCACACCCTGCTGAATAGCCTCTCTGCCCTACCCTCTCCAGGGACTGGTGCAGGTTAGCGTAGCAGTGGCTAGGGAGGTGGACTCCCAGCTGAAAGGTACTGGGTTCGAGCACACAATGTGCACAGTCAACCTGTTGGCATCCTTAGTCAAGATGCCCTCACCACCCACCTGCTCCTTAATGACCTGTATCTGAACTAATGTTAATGTTGGTGTAAGTGTGAGTCACGTTGGATAAAAGCGGCTGCTTTATGACTCAGTAGAAGTAGAAAAGTAGCACTTTATGTCACTCTTGCTCTCCAGCTGTGTTTTAATCTCCTAGATTTAGCAGCTGTGGATTGGGAGGCCTAAATAATGGCGTTTGAATCCAGCTGAAGAATAGAGACAACTATGGAATTGGCTGCTTACCAGTAGTCTAAACCAAGGAACATCACAGAAACATCCTCGCCACCAGGAAACAACACCAACTATACTTTTCTGGCTTGTTCCCCAAATATAAATATTTTGTCTAATATGGTTTCTTTCTTTTCTATGAGCCACTCCATGCACAATTATATCTCACTATCTCACAGCCATTCACGAAATATTTTGTTGGTGACAAACGCAAAACATGTCTGGAAAGATGGGGATTCACAAAAAAAGATGTGGATCCATTAATCTTAAGTCTAGTTTGTGAGACTATCAGTGGCGTGTCCAAACTAATTTAGTAGGAGTAGCCTAGGAGTGGCACAGAATAAGACTGAGGGGGGTACCAGTCCCAGCCTTTGTGGAGCGGCGCAGTGAATGAACACTTCACAAATGTCCTCCCAGGCCATCAGAAACAGAATGGGTTTTATTGGCCCGTAAGTCTGGACATACTAGGAATGTGTTCTGGAATGTTGGTGCAATAAAAGAAATACAAGCCTCAAAATACAGCTGTACAGGACATTTAATGAAGTACAGGGTATAAAATAATCACAGCCCAAATGCTGCCTCCACACAGACTGTAAACTTTCCCTGGCATGAAGACAGCTAAGTTTATTGTGGACAATTATTGAAGTGTACCCGTAAGAATATTGCTGTTTTATCAGAAACACTGGGGTTTTATATATTGTCGTTTAATTAGAAAGGGATTTATGGCTTGTGTTTAGAGAAGGGAGAGTACATCTGCAGAGCTACCTTGAGAAATAGAAAGCCTTTCCTGAACACGTTTTGGTATTAATATTAGCGTAAGTATTAGCATTAGTCCTGCATGAACTCTTTCCTCAGTGGTCTTGCTGTATCTCATGAAGCTTACCTGTGTCATAGCAAGACACTTACTTCCTACGTCATGGCACCCTGTCACAGCACCTAACCGCTGGTAGGGACGGGATCAGTTCTAGCATCATTGGAATGCTACAGCAGCCACACTATCCTACCCACAATCTCCGCCACCCCTAACACCATTACCACCAAAACCAGCAGCACCACCTCAAACATTACCACCTCCACCAACATAACCATCACTACCACCAACAACATCACCACCATAAACCACCATCCCAACCACAGTAACCACCACCATCATCACCAACACAAACAACATCCCCACAACAACCATCACCACCTCCAACCCCAACAATAACCCTAGCGATAACAATGTGCAACTCAATCTCCACCCACACCTCCCCTTTAAAGAGACGCAACGCAGCTGGATTAATCCAACACCCAGCTGGTAGTCCACCAACTACTGAACCCTTCTCATGTCAACACGAAGGGCAAATAAATAATCCTCTACAGTCACCCCCCCCCCCCCCGCCCTACAACACACACACACACACACACACACACACACTCATTCACACACACAGACACCTGTGGTGACCAGCTACCTTTTCTTCTCTCCCAGCAACACACGCTGATAACAAGGTCTGGAGATGTGGTGGCTGTTTGGTTTCTCCATCTTCTTCCCGGGGACAGTATTTTCTGTCAGCCTCATATCAGGACCTCTGCTTGTGGAAGCAAAACAAAGAAGTAGAAGATGGGGGCGGGGGGGGATGATGAATCGAGTAGTCAGGCGAGCAGTCAGGGACAAGCTGTCAGTCGCTTTGTTGAGCTAATGATCACTGCTGCGGTCCAGGGGAATGGACCTTATTCAGCTGGCGGCCATCTTAGTTCTAAACACCAGCTGGGTGACTTAACTGAATGCTCATATCATCTACGTAGGTTTGGTGTGATGGCTGGGTCCAAACATCCGGTGGTGAGCCCACTGTAGACTGGTGAATAACATCTTCTTTTGATGAATGTGCTGTTTGATCTCCATGTATTTTCACCCCATGCTAGCCAAGTGGGTGGGAACTGAATGTAGAATCCCTCACCCTGCTAGGGTTTTAGAACCAAGATGGCCACTATAGTGATAAGGCCCACTGGAGGTCTGTTATTCTGTGGCTGCTTTCTTCTTCTGGTTCTGTTGTGTTTTCTCCTTTTTTGTTTTGTTTATATTATATTATATTATATTACAGCTCCTACCAGCTTCAAAATGGCCTCAGTCATGCCTATCCGAAAGAAGCCAGGTCTCAACCCTGACAACCCCAACCACTTGAGCTTCACGATTCCTTTCAATCCGGATTCAGAACTCACCACAGCACGTAGACTGCCCTCATTAAAATCACCAATGACCTCCTTATCGCTGCTGACGCAGGTTACATCAATATCCTCCTTGACCTCTCAGCTGCCTTCGACCCAGTCTCCAACACTATCCTCCTCAACCGTCTATCAGACTACTTTGGTGTCTCCGGCACAGAACTCTCCTGGTTCCAATCCTACCTCACCGACAGGAAACAGTTCATCACCATCAGAGACTCCAGCTCCTCCCCTGCCCCAGTCAACCAAGGCGTGCCTCAAGGCTCTGTGCTCGGGCCCCTCCTCTTCACCATCTACATGCTCTCCCTTGGTCAGATCATACACCACCACGGTTTAAGATTCCACACCTACGCTGATGACACCCAGTTATACATCAGCACCAAACCATCCATTCGGTTCCCCCCTCAGTCTCTTCTCAACTGCCTTCATGACATCAAAGTCATCTATTTATCCTGCTCAAAGTAAACAACAATAAAACGGAACTCATGGTTGTGGCTCCCAAGGCACTGCTCAGGAATGGTTGGAGATCTGCACATGGTTGTTGATGGCTGCTCCATCTCCCCATCCCCCGAAGGACGCAATCTGGGCGTAACTTTTGATTCCACCCTCTCATTTGACTCCCACATCAAATCCATGACCAAATCTGCCTTCTTCCACCTCAAGTACATTTCCAGACTCCGCCCATCACTGTCTGAGTCTGTGGCTGAAACACTGGTCCATGCATTCATCACCTCCCGCCTGGACTACTGCAATGGAGTCCTCTCCGGGGTTCCTAGCAAAGCCCTGGACAGGCTCCAGTATATTCAAAACTCTGCTGCCAGAGTTCTCACCCGTAGCAAACCCTGGCAGCACATCACCCCCACCCTCATCCATCTTCACTGGCTCCCCGTTAAATCCTGTATCACATACAAAACCCTACTCCTCACCTACAAGGCCCCCCACGCCCTTACGTGGAGGACCTCCTCCACCCCTATACCCCCAACCGGAAGCTCCGGTCCTCAGACTGCTACCCACCCCCCGCACTAGGCTACAAACGTTTCGGGGACAGAGCCTTCAGTGTGGCAGCCCCCATCCTCTGGTACTCTCTCCCCACTGACATTCGAAATGCACCATCCCTGGCCACTTTCAAAAACCTCCTCAAAACCTACCTGTTCAGCAAGGCCTACTGCCCCTGATGCCCTTTTAGATTTTTTGGTCTGTCTTTATTTATTTATTATGATTCAATGACCTTGTCTTGTTCCTGTTATGTTTGTTTGTTTCCTCTGTAAAGTGTCCTTGGGTTTAAGAAAGGCGCTAAATAAATCCCTGCTATTATCATTATATTGTTGTCGTCGTTAGTTGCTGTTGTCAAGTTGTGAAGGAAGGCCAGTCGTGTTATTTCACTGAACCATTGTCAAACAGAATCGCAAACAGAAGCAAAGATACTTCATCTTAGATTTTCTTCCTTACAGTATGGAAAGATACATAACTAAGTTATACATGGCTGTACTTACTTCACAATGGTGGTCTGATTTGAATCAAAAACTACTATTGAGATACAGTACAGAAAGTCATAATGCAGCTATGTAAATAAAACAGACAATATAATATGGACTAAGACTACATTTGGCAATTTGTGGGTCAATACCAAATAATATATATTGTTGATAGTAAGTCTTATTGGCTCAGCCACGCCTTTTGCCAGGAACAATGCACGCTTAGGAAGAAATTCATTTCCTGCGCTGATCCGACATACAGCGGCTAGTCAGGCAGAAGAAGAAGCCTATAGAGGTGAACAAGTTATCCATCTAAGAAACCGCCACTTTGGGATTATATAACCAGCAATAAATTAACTTTTTTATTTTTGTTGTGTTGTACAAATGAAGCTTGCAGCTGTCCACATTGTTCCCAGCACTCAACATCCCATTGTGAAAATCAACACTTTCAAATTTTTTGGGCAGAACTTGCAAATCAGTAATCATGTGTGACTATGTGTGAATGTCATTTATTTGTGGATCTCATCTGTTATCATTGTGTATGAATCCAAGCAGGAGGAGTGGTGGAGAACGTTGTTAATCTGGTGTATTTGATATTAGGCTGAGTGGTTTAAGATTCTTGTGAAATGATTTAAATTGCAGGTGTTTGTGTTTGTGAGATTGGAGTGTGTGGTTTGGCAGAGGAAAGCAACAGGGGAGTTGAAAGCGTGTCTGGAATATGCTAGGAAGTTGTCAAAGAGGATTTGCGAGGATTTCGTTTTTGTTTGTTTGTTTCGTGTTTTTGTTGACAGTTGAAAGGTGCTTTAATTAGCTAGAGTCCCTCTGTGTCTGCATCCATTATGAAGATCAAAAGATCAAATGCTTTGACCTATCTGAGAAGTTGTCTATTTGAGAAAGACTTTGATGATAATCGCTCCATTGTCAACACACACTCATCATGATGAATACTTTCAGAACCAAGTCCGTGGTTAGTTTTGCTCAACTCAAACTTTGGCTCTGCTGATTGTTGTTTATGATGACACCTCACATAAAAATAGATCAGGATCACTA
Source organism: Lota lota (assembly GCA_026745465.1). Lineage (NCBI taxonomy): Eukaryota > Metazoa > Chordata > Actinopteri > Gadiformes > Lotidae > Lota > Lota lota. The sequence goes on along the minus strand of JACYXH010000409.1, from coordinate 813,315 downwards.
AGTCAAATCAATTTATGCATCAATCCATCTATTCAACTGAAAGAAGTATAATAATCTGTGTCTCGTCACATCCCTACACATGCTCCCTTCAATAGATGCTGCCAAACCATCTCCTTTCTTCTGACTCCGTATTGAAATCTCAGCATCTCACACGCTGTTAGATCTCCTCTAAGCTGAACACACACAGAAAGACACAAAAACGACTCAGAAAATCACACACTGGCACAATCCTAAGATCTGTCTACTTCCCTTCATGCTAAAACAACAATATTGTAAAAGCAAGGAGGAAAAGACAAGATCAAATCTACTATTTAGGTCTATATCTACTATACCTACTTATTTAACCCCAGACGGGACGGTCAGGGGTCACAGCAGAAAGTACAGGTCAAGAATAAGAATTAAACAGAGAAAGAGATAAAAACCTCTTGTTTGAAACCTCAAACAATATAAACCGAACATATGTTAACATACACCAAGAGAACCTAGAAGTGTAGATGATTGAAGATGGCCTTCAGCAGTGGTAGAAGGTCTGCCACAACCGAGACACTGTCTCTAACCAGATGGCACGTGGGTTTGGGCATCGCAGGGATCACATTGGTGCTGAGTTCAGAGGTGTCTTTCTTGTCAAACCACGACCCTTCAACGCTAACCGTGTATCCTTGAGCAGAATTAAGCCGCGTCTTTCAGCTGGGATGAGAGATCTGGCGAAGGCGGCCGTTGAGTTCATGGTTTGAATTTATTGAAATTAGTTTCATTTAGTTGTCTATGGATGGGCAGAGTGAAGAGGCGGCTTCACAGTGGGTTCGCAAATGAATAGTTTTTATTTCTGCATATTTCCCTTTTATATAATTAACTGGCAGAAGACACCTCTGCTATGTTTGCTCCCCAACAACTAAATAATAAATAGAATATTACTGAATTTAACACACTTTAATAACGTCCAACAGTCACATCTATTTACTTTCCAATTGAATTTAGCTTTAAGTTAGCCATCTTTAAGAATTTCATTTGGCTATACTTAAACATATTTTAATGGAGACAGTTTCCATTTCTACCAGGGCGTATCTGACTAATAATATAACACATAAGGCACTTTAATCCTAAACTGATATAAGAAACAAATATAACCATAGTGGTAATAAACACAAATACATGTCTGCTGGGATGAATACTGCAAGGTAAACAAGCTTATTTTTCTGGGTGTTTTACACTATAATGCAGGCACATTATTAGACATCCATACATCCATATTTTCTATGGTCTAAACGTTAGACCATAGAGCGTAAAAAATATGGATGTACAGCCCGTCAGGTCACCCATTGGTTTACACACGACCGTCATGGAGATCTCAAAATAATTGTGCCTAAAGTGAGCCTTGTGTTAGCCTTTTGCCATTTGGCTAACCATGCACTACACAGCCCCTACAAGAGCTTTTCCAACCTGTTAAATGACTACAGAATAAGGGTATAACTTGTGGAAACAAACTACAAAAGAATTTAACGTCATACATTAGATCAGAGTTGTTGAATTCTCTGCATTGCAGTCATTGTAGTTTTTTTCTCTCTTTTTTTAATCAATATTTGTTAAACTAACCAGAAGAGGTTATTACTATCGTAGATCGTAAAATCTCTTTGGTCCAGAATTTGATTTCAGTGTAGCAAGTTCATATTTAATAACTCTGGTTTTAACAGAACGAGGCAGACGATTAGTACATTATAAAGTAGGCCTATGTGCTGGCTCACCATGAAGTAAAACTTGTGTTTGCTATGCTATGCTATGTCCTGTTCTAGATGCACTGAATCACAATACATTTGTTTATCTGTTCATCATGGTTGGCATGACTTCCTAACCAATGATTTACAATTTGGTGGAAAATGTAATATTGTCTTCACATTGGGCTGTGGATAGTGTTAGAGAGTTTACTCTGTTTAGAATGGCACCTTGGCACTGCCACCATACAAAAATGTCCTTCATAAGTACTATTTATATTTATTAATTTAGCAGACATTTGTTCAAAGTAATTTACAATGAATGCCTACATGTCATTGAGGTGCAGGTAAGGGCTTGGTCATGGCTTGGACTTCAGTCCTACCTAGCAGCAACAAATGAAGCAAATATATTAAATAGAAAATGCATTTGAGCAAACTACAAAAAGCCCTGTGACTCATGCTACACTTCAATCTCTTTGAATCAGCTTCCTCCTTCTCAGTGTTTGTTTGAATTACAGATATCAACCGGTCACCTGTGTGTGTGTGTGTGTGTGTGTGTGTGTGTGTGTGTGTGTGTGTGTGTGTGTGTGTGTGTGTGTGTGTGTGTGTGTGTGTGTGTGTGTGTGTGTGTGTGTGTGTGTGTGTGTGTGTGTGTGTGTGTTTGATTAAGATTAATTGTTTTTAGGTAATATACTACGTGTACCTGTACTATGCAACACAATGTATTTATTTTTATTAAATTAAAGAATAAAATTTGTGTTTTCTATCAGTGACACACCGAGGTCAGTTGGCTACGTATTAATTGTTTGTAGCCTTGACTACTTGAAACAAGTTATGGCAAATAATTAATAAACTATAGGCTAAGTTGAAATGGGCAGGTGGCAAGATGTTTAAGGCCTGCTTTGTCTTTTTCTAATTCGAAACTGAACAAAGCAATACAATAACGGCATGCGTGTTAAGAATCCAAGCTCGTTATTTTACCATTAGAAACAACAACAAAAAAATCAAACCCCAGAGCTGCCGTAGGCCTACACATCTCCGTCCTGATTGTTGTGTCATCGCAGATCACATTGATTGATAGAACGTGATTGAATTTAACACAGCTGCACCCTGTTTCATCTCAATTATGCTAATCTGGGATAACAGACGGCAATTTGGTTATAGGCCCTATCCAAAAATGTTTCCGTCGGCATGCCGCGGTGCAACACGGGAGCCGATGGAGGAGTGCACAGCTGCTTCCGTGTCGACGACTCCATCTCCCCGCGCAGAGGAGCCCCGTGGAGCCTCTGTTTGCGTTGCCCAGTTTGCTTTGCGTTATGCGACGTTTTCTTAGATTCATGGTAATGGTTCCTTAATCCCTGAATACCGAAAAAAAAGGAGGCTGTCGGTTAGGTTTAGTGGAACATCGGACGTGCTTTTCACGACGTGTGTATTTGTCGTGTCTTTTGATCTGCATGGCAGATTTATGGTGCTGTGTTTTAAAAGTTGAATATATCAAGGGTTGGCCTGTTTATACTCACCCGTCTTTTTTTTTTTTGCAAGACGTTGCACATTCGGTTGGATGATACATGTGGATGATACAATTTGTTGTTTTCTTATGTGAATATCGGTCATTAACAGCATGCATAAATAAAAACAACAGTTAATAGTTGGTTCTGGAAGCCCGGCTGTACACGCCAGTGAACGCGGAGACGAATCACATCCAGTCACATGTACTGATGTCTTAGCATGCTGCCGTAGGCTAATATTTACATAACAAAGTCCATGCCAACAACGTCGGACTGATGCGTTTTGTCTCAACTTTGGACAGTGTGTGGTCTAAACACGATGAAGACATGCGTCTTAGTGGACACTAGGGGGAGCTGCAACTCTCCTTCCACCTCTGGCGGGTGTTTCTCCCCCCACCCCTCCCTGTTGCACGTGTAGGTTTCTCCCACGTACCCGCTGTGACTTGGCCATCACCCTGCCAAGTAATTCTCCCCATAATATCACTACATTTGCTTGTCAGCTCGTCTGCCCTTTGTTTTCCTTCCTGTCTCAGGTTTAAGGTTGCCCATTGTGCTCTCAAATACCCCTTTCTCCCTTTTTCTACCTGTCGAATTCCCCTTGTGTTTTCAAGTAAGGACATCCGCAAGACATCCGCTCTTTTGATGTGTGTCTCGTGTCTGTTCTATACCTTTGTAATTGGCTGAACCCTCATTGGAGGTTTCGATTGGTTGGCTACTGACTTTGACATCTTCTCTTTGCCAAATGTACAATTGAACAAAATGTGAGGTGGGATGCATCAAATAGATGGTAAAAAAGTCGGAAACATGTAGCTTTTTGGTTGCTGATCCACCCTATTAAATGTTAACAATAAACTTTTAGACTTTATCTCTTATATCTATTCTTTCCCATCTTCTTAGCCTCTTTACCATGTGTCTCCAGTTCTTTGAGTTTTATAAATTATTGAATACCTTCAATGTTTCCTAAACAAGCCAGATAATGCAGACAAAACTGCATTTATCAAACCGACATGGTTAGAACCCAGATACCCAGAACCCCGATTCAGCTGAATCAAAATTGCCTTTCTTCTTTGCGATACGACCTTAAATCGGGCCCACCTATGAGCAGTGTGATCCCCTCCCCTGCCATGGCAGACGTCAGTGGGTGTCCGTATCCCAGCCACCGGTGGTCCACACATGCTATCCTCCATACCTGCTGGTAAATCGCGCTGACGCAGCCCCCCCCGGTCTCTGCTGTACTCCTGAGGGGCTTAGTGGGAGAGTGTTAACCAACTGAACCATTACTGTCACTAATGTGCAAAATTATGCACACCCTGCGACTGTGAAAGCAGACGTTAAACACAACGATACCCGAGGACCCGCGTTAAATGATTCATGGAGCCTTTTATAGTTTATTTAACAGAGTTCACAGGTTGGATGTGGGCACACACTCTGTAAACACGCATATCACACTGTACATACACACACACACACACAGACACTACATACACACACACATAGACACTACATACACACACACACACATATACACTCCACATACACACACACACACACATAGACACTACATACACACACACATATACACTACATACACACACACATAGACACTCCACATACACACACACACACACACACACACACACACACACATAGACACTGTACACACACACATACACTCTGTACACACACACACACACACACACTCGCATAGGCATACTTGAAAGAGGTATGGAATGAACATCCCATATTTGTAAACGGCATCAAACCAGCACACCTTGCCTTGCAGGAGACTGTGTGTGTGTGTGTGTGTGTGTATGTGTTTGACCTGACTGCTGCCAGTTCAATAGTCAGAGTAAAGGGTACAGATTCAGTTGTACTCCCCCCTCCCTGGGAGGGGGGGGGGGGGGGGGGGATGGAAACGGCAGCTCTTTAATATTCCATACATAAATGCATCCATCCAACACACACACACACACGCGCACACAAATGCCACTTTATTGAACGCACCTGAGGTGAAAGAAATGTCCGTCCCCCCCCCCCCCACCAGGGATCCGTCCAGTCCTGAAGACCTCTTCCAACGTTCAAGCCTCGCTGGTCGTCGCACATCACTGTCTTCAAAGCTGTCGCATGGAGCCAGTGAAGCTCCAGCGTGGGAGAAAACCCCAGCATCTTCTTTAGGCTCGGCTGTGCGGGGGAAGTAGAAAGAGGACGGGGGAGCCGGTTGGTGCAGGTGGTTTCCGTCTGAGATTCTGGGATGGATTATTTTGTCGTGTGTGTCACAACTGGAGCGGATGCACCATAATGTTTCAGTAAAAACAACGGTATTTAGGTGCGGTCCAGCTCGATATGCAGCAGCCAGATACAAAAAAATGGCTGATGTGACGCTCATGTTGTGGATTCCAGAGTTTAATCAAAACTAAAGTCCGTTTGGTGTGACTCTTGTGGTCACACCAAACGGACTTTAGTTTTGATTAAAGTCTTAAAAGTAAAAAATAATAATAATAATTGTAACATAGCAATATGGCTGTTGGTTACAGTGTGATATCGAAATCTTGCAGCATAGTCAAACATGTTTTTAGATGTTAGAAACTAACATCCACATCAAAAAAGTGTTGCCATATTATTTGTTTATGAATTGATTGGGGTTTGTTTATGTATCGGGCAGGATATTGTAGTTGCTAGGGTTTTCAACACAGCTGAAAGTTATTAGGTTCGATCCCCTATGTCCTCAATCTACCTGTCGAGGAGGGGAAAATATGTTATGCGAGGTCGTAAGAACAAAATGACGCGATTACACCATTAGTTAATATGAACACCATAGCCAAAGCATTTACAATTGCTAGTTTAACCCATTCCCCGTGTACAACTAAGATAGCTAGGATAAGATGCTACACAATGCTAAGTACTATTTTTAAGTGCCAGGACGTACAAACATACAATAAGTGTGTACATGAAGTGCCAGGGCGTACAAACATACAATAAGTGTGTAAGGGGGGTGTTTTTAGAAGAGTAAGGGATGAGAGGGTAAGGAGGGAGGTTATGCAGAGTCCAGGTGAACTCTGAACAAGTGAGTCTTGACTCTCTAGGGGAAGCTGGTGAGCGACTCTGCAGTCCTGACATCGGCAGGGAGTTCATTCCACCCTTGGGGTGCCAAAACGGAAAAGAGTTGTGCCTTTGCTGTGCAACCTTTGCTTGCTATTAGCGATGGCGGTACAAGGCGTCCAGCTGAGGTAGTTGAGCAGAGTGCTCGAGCTGGGGTGTGCGGTCTGACTAACGTGTTCCCAGCGTTTCTAAGTTAGACTGGACCATGCACTGTATGCGTATTGATCGGTGAAGGCATTAAAATGCAGCTGCATAGTGGAATATGATGTAGAATAAGATATGGTAAAATCGGGTTATTCCTTGATACTGCCTTCCTTCAGCAGGAAACCAGCTTGTGTCCCATGCTGGCTTTCAATAACAGCTTGACACACAGATGAATAACTGATAAAACTGTTTCTTTGCTTATTGCTTTACTGGAATCTCTCGCTGTTGGTTTTGTTATTTCAACCCCTTCTTAACCCCTGGTTGAGTCCACCGGTAAGCTAGCTAGTGTGTGTTGAGGTGTGTCACTACACAGATAATAATAATAAGAGATTATTTCTCTAGTGTTTATGTGTGAAAACCACTAAACCACCATGTTTAAATATTTGAAGTGAACCCAAACCGACCCAAAGACCGCATGCCAATGTGTGTGTTTGCATGCTGTATGTCTGTATGTGTGCATCTGTACGTCTCTGTGTGTGTGTGCATCTGTATGTCTCTGTGTGTGTGCATTTGTGTGTGTGTATCTGTGCGTGTATCTGTGTGTATCTGTGCATGTATGTGTGTGAGTGTCTGCGTATGCATGTGTACCAGTTGTCTACACCCCCCCACCCCCCCCCCCCCCCCCCCCCCCGCGCCCCAGTGAGTGAGTGATGGCGTAGTGGGACGCGGTGGTGCCTGGCTTGCATGGTGGTAGTTTAGCAGACGAAGCATGGCTCAGGTCCTGTGGAACGGACCCAAGCTGGGCAGTAACTCATTTGTCAGTGCTTGACATCTCCCTGTCTCTCTCTGACACATCAAAACACCTGACCCACTCATGTTCACACCCCTCTCTCCTCCCGCTCTCGTCCTGTTGAAAGCAGACACCAGAATAGATTAAGCCGTTGTTGTGCTACCGTACATATCTAGTATTGATTTAGGTTGTGTGTGTGTGTGTGTATTGACTTGTTGGCGTTTTTTGTTCCGTAGAATTAGTTTTCCCCTCAATATGTTGTTATGTATAGTTTACACCACACAGATATATGTGCATCCCCGGGATGCATTGATTTAGCCATCCATCTTATTCAGAGTACTGTTGGAAATGGGTTGTAAGCTTTAGGCCTAGTCAGTGCTTTGTCTATCAGCAGAATCAGGTATAGTACTATAGCAGAAATTCTTTTATAGATTGGAAACAAATGTCTGAGTGAACTAAATGCTTTAAATAAGCGAAGGGCGCCAGCCAGTCTTGACTCACAGTCGCTGTAGTGATTACTGCTAACTGTGGAGGTTATCCTAGCCTACCAATAGCTTATCATATAATTATAATGCTAACTTTGGAGGTAAGCCTAGCATACCCTTAGCTTGTCATAGGGCCATGCTTGTAACTGTGGGATCAGCGGGCAGGCCTATGGCAGGAGATTGGAGTGCACCGCTATGCAGATATTTTGAGAGTAGCAGTGTACTGGTACAAGTATTCAAATCCCTTAAAAAGCACATTAGTGCACTCAAACCTGCACACAGGGAATAATATGTCACCTCAAAAATATAATATACTTGGAATTTATTAACTCACGAAGTGAGTGCTATTCATCAGGAATTTATATGACTTACTTTATAGGGGAAAAAACGAAACACATTTGTAACTCTGTGCTTGTGGAGACGGTGTAGAGGAGGCGATGAAAACAGAAATCATTTGGAAGTGAAGAGTAGGGTTACTGTCCACAGAAAAAAACAACATATCCTATCAAATATGTTGTAATACGATACAGGAAAATACATCATCAACAGCATGCTAAATCAGCATGGTAGTATGATGTATGTTATATTCATAAAATTCTTTTCTTTTGGGCTTTATTTGTGCCGCTGTTTAAGTTCTGGAGGAAGTTCTGCCACACACACACACACACACACACAAATATACACAAACACACACACACTAACAGCGCCATCTGTCACCCTCCACAGACCCGAGTCACGCTTGGCCCGGTCGCTTGTGACGAGCCAAGAGCAGCCGAACCCGGTTTATGGTTTGTTTGCATCATATTCACTCTATTTAATATTAATAACGACAAGAGGATAGTCATTCTCCACCTCCCTCCTTTCTCCTCTCTCCCCCACCTCCCCTCCTCCCCTCCCCTCCCCTCCCCTCCTCCCCTCCCCTCCCCCCCTCCCCGAGCCAGCTAACTGTGGCCCTGTGTCTGGGTTACACACACACACACACACACACACACACATAGACACACACACACACACACACAGACACACACACACACACACACACATAGACACACACAGTCAGACACACACACACATAGACACACACACACACACACACACACACATAGACACACACACACACACACACACATAGAGGAAATGGTTTGATGCCCAGCTGAATAATGCATTCCGGTGTTGCGGAATATTTGGAAAATACTCTACAGCGTGACAGGGGAAGGGCAAAACAACACGTTACAGGTTATACGCGATTTGAGGAACATTCCTGGATGGTTATTTGGGCAGGGGAGGTGGTGGCTGTAGGAATCGCTGGTGGTAAGGACAACATGCTGTGTGAGGTCTGCGTTTGGGTAATTTAATCGCATTATTGCCATTGTATCAAAAGCCAAAGTGTATATATTCTATGGTATAGCATGCTGTCGTTGATCTATGTACATTTAACAAATCAATTTTTTCAACTACCTCTCCAGCTGTAACCTCTATATACATGTATCCTCCCCTTAAAGAAGGTTGTGTGTTAAAACCCTACTGTCCACAGTCTACCTGTAGGCATCCTTAACCAAGACACCTGCTCATTCATGACATATATCTAAAGGAAATGCTTGAGCTGGTAGTCACTTTGGATAAAGCATCTTCTGAGTGAAGCTACATCAGCAATGCAGAACCGACAGCCTATCCCCTCCATTGTACTTAATTATTTGTGTTGACTCTTTTCCTTGCTCATTGTCCTGGAGGAGAGAGTTTTCCTCTATAACTGAGAAAATATCTTTATTCTATGAGTCAAGTAGGCAGATAAAGGCTGCGGTAATTGACATGCCTAGTGAGATATAGATTGTAAGTTGCCTTTAATAAAAGGAATTGTGAAAGGACAAAGACATGCATGCTAATTGTATCACTGTACTTTATTGTAAAATATGGTAAATCGATCCGATTTAGAAAAGGCGTGCGTAGCTTAAGGAACCGCCCGTGATGAAAAGCACGCTGTTTGTTTCCAATTGCACTTCTGCTTTGTTTTATAACTCAGTAAAGTTCAGTAGTACTGCGTTCATTACATTACCTTTCTAATAAAATGAAAGGTTTTGGGAGTTTTTTTGGTCTTTAATTGCTGATTTACACTGTAGTTACAATTTACCATCAAAGACAAGGAAGATCTTTATTCCACATAAGCAGTATTCCTTTCTCTTACAGTTGCAAGAAAGCTACTCCTTTTATTTTTTATATATTCAAAGACGCATCCAAAGTCATAAAAGCATATAGAGTGCCTGTTGCTATTAGCGTAATTGGATTGGTTTCATTTACTGGCTCCCAAAATGTGGCACATCAGCAGGGAGGCCTTCGTACAGCAGGGGTACGACCATAACGGCACTGCCCGTACCGTCCCATCTCTCCCCAGCTGAACATGGAGAGACGTAGACAATGCATCTCTCCATATATTCATGTCCGGGAGCAAAAGACTTCAGCAAAAGTCTTTGCAAAGAGTCTCAGCAAAGAGTGTCAGAAGCATCACAGATGTTCCAAGGAAATATAAAAGCTCAGACATGAAGGTTCTCTGGATGAGATTGGAACTTATTTATTTCAATAATGTTATTTACAACCAGTGGAAATATTTTATACTTCCTTCTTTTTTGCAAGGGGGGCAGGATGGTCTAGTGTTTGACTCCAGGCCGAAAGGTTGTGGGTTCAGACCCCAACGCCCCAGTCCACATGTAGGCCTCCTCCAGCAAGCCCCCTAACACCTACCCCTCTAAATCCACTCTCAGTGGCATGTATAAAAGTGTGTAACTGACTCATAGTAAATACAAATAGCAACTGTCGAGTTGCTTACTGAAATCCCAACTCATTAGGTCACTGAAAAAAATGTCTGCTTCTTACAAAGGAGTCCAGAGGTCCATCCAGGGTGTAAAGGCCTCTGATGACATGAGTTGTTAAAGTTTCCTCATGAGAAAAGGAGTGAGTGAGTAGATCTCAGGAACGGGAGCCAAGATTATCTGTCTCCTGCCAAAACGATCATGATGGTACGACTTTTCAAAGTTGGATTCCAACTTTGCCCTACATTTTGAAATTGTGAATGAAATAATAACAAAAATAAAAGGATTTATTTGAATTATGCCATTGTCTTATAGTATACATGATGACACCATTTTAATATCAATTACATTTACATGCTAGGACTAAGTGAGGATTTTAAATTACTACAATTATTGAATTGAGAGAGGGTGTACTTTCCTAGTTTTTCATCATACTTTAAAACATTGATTAAATTAAATTGTGTAGTTTTATGTAATACGGAAAATGGATTTCAGAGATTTGGATGCACCCCTATCTGCATGTCAGAGGAGATGGCTGAACGATGAAGAGGATTCTCATTGCTGCTCTTTAGTAATATTAGTATTAAGCCCTTTGTAATCGGAGCAATAAACACCATTGATAGTTCCTCTAAAAGATTAGCTTTACTCCCATCCCCTGATAACATGCTGCTGATATCTGATAGGATAAAAGCGTAGAGATGTTTGCCAATCACCCAATGGGAAATGTAGACCAGTGAACACAGAGCACCGATAGGGGAAGCAGCCTGCCCGGCCTTAAATTCCACTTTGTTCCCACCATGGATTCTACTTGGCTGGACAGGGTGCTTACATCTACAGCCGAAAGACAACCAGAAAAAGTAATTTAAAGCGAGAAAAGTTTTGCCCTGCCGCTAATGTATTTTGAGACGAGGAGGCTGCCTGCCACCAGCAAAGCAAACACACCTATCTTCACCAGACGCCAGCGCTGAATATGACCATGCCTGGCCTCGCCAGGGCAGCTCGCCAACAGGGCCTGATTGAAGGGGGAGGAAGAGGAAGAGGAAGAGGAGGATGAGGAAGAGGAGTTGGAGGAGGAGAGAGGAGAATAGAGGAAGAGGAGGAGTTGGAGTGAGGGACGGAGGCAGGTTGGAGGAATAGGAAGAGGAAGAGGAAGAGGAGGAGGAGGAGGAGGAGGAGGAGGAGGAGGAGGAGGAGGAGGAGGAGGAGGAGGAGGAGGAGGAGGGAGGGATGGAAAGAGGGACGAAGAGAGGGAGGAGGAGGTGGCAAGATTTTGGGGGCTGTGGTGGGAGGGATGAAAAAGTGATAAAGCCCAAATATGGATGAAATATAACGTCAGGGCCGAATTTTCCTGCACGCTGCGCAGAGATTTCCGCAGCATCATGGGTAACATTTAAGAGTGAGCGTTCACAGTGGGGCTGAAGCCACAGAGTGCACCAGTACAGTTTGGAGAGTGTGAACGTGTCCTGGCTGCTCCAGCGACTAAGATACATCCACTCTGCCGATGTATTGGGAGGACTGACACCTTCTTCTTCATTATGGATCTAGTATGGAGAGGAAAGGAAAACTTTAAACTCCTCTTTATCTGCACTCTCCATCATTTAAGACTCAATCTAGTGTCCATCTGAGCCCTAGACCCTCGGTGGGCTTTAGCCGACCTCTGTCTTTATTAAACACTCACACACACACACTCACACACACACCCACACACACACACCCACACACACACCAACACACACACACACAGCCAGAGTTTGTGTGAGCGGGTCCAACTGCCAGGGAGCAGAGTTGAGGTTAGGGTTAGGGTTAGGGATAGGGTTAAGGTTATGGTTCGGGTTAGGGTGTTTGTGTCTCTATCTGTGTGTGTACTTGTGTGTGTGTGTGTGTGTGTGTGTGTGTGTGTGTGTGTCTATCCGTGTGTGTATCTGTGGTTGTGTGGGTGTGCATGTGAGATGTTTGAAGTCTAAGAGATTAGAGTTATTTTGTACCACTTAATCCTCTGACTGCATGCCTGAATTAAAATGCTGAGTGTGTGTGTGTGCGTGTGACCTGCTGGAGAAGGTTTTCATACTCCATTTGGTGTGAATATCAGAGCTCTCTCTCTCTCTCCCTCACTCACTCTCTTACTCTCTCTCTATCTCTCTCCCTCTCTCTTTCTGTTTCCCTCTCTCTCTCCCTCTATCTTACTCTCTCTCTCTCCGTCTATCCCTCTGTCTCTGTCTCTCTCTCTTTCTCTCTCTATCTCTCCCTCTCTCTCTCTCACACTCTCTCTACCTCTGTACTCTCCCTCTCTATCTCTCTCTCTCTCTCTCTCTCTCGACCTCGTCTCCACTGGAGATTCCATGTCAAGACTCCTTGACTGATTAAGAAAAGGTTTAAATGAATTCCAAATATATGTTTGTACGTTTTATCACAACATTGAAAATCTGCTGGCAGGGTTTTGGCTTGTGTTTTGTATTATTAAAATAGTAATTTTATCTGATATATTTCGATGAAGAAAGTAATCAGATAACTTGGACCGAAATGACTATTTCAGTCTACTACTGAATGAATTGGAACAGCATAACTTTTATTACTATTTTAGGCATAAGATAATGGGTTAGCATTTTGTAACAAATACGGTATCTGTTGCAATATGCAAACATATGATCTTCAGTCTCCACATGATGGAAATGATTGTGTATTGGTGCCAGGAAATATACCAAAGATACACACAATAAACCATACATACACAAAATATACCAAAGATGCACACAATATACCATACATACACACAATATACCAAAGATACAAACAATAAATACACACTATACAAAACATACACACAATTTACCATGTATACATGATATACCATCGATATGCACAATAACCAGACATCGATACAGACAACATATCATTGATACACACAATCAAAAAACAAAGATACACACAATCACAAAACATAGATACAAACATACTGAGATAGAAATAAAAACCAGAGCCAATGTCCATGCAAAGTGCCCAGTTAATGGGAACAGTTCTGATATCTATGATGGAAAAAAGCTTTCCCCAATGATTGAGACTTACTGAATATATTGGCAGGAGAGGAAGAACCGTAGGCATACTGTGGAGTAGCTAAATAATAAATTGTGGGACACTACTCGAATAAGTATGCTAGTAATAATACAATTCATGGCTGAATAGTTACTTGGATTTTCTTAATATTTCAATTTACGTAATCTCCCCTCTAGTCAAGATGCGAAATGAAAGACACTAGTGTGCAAGAAACCAATCAGTCTGAGTTAGAGAAAGTTTTTCCCATCTTGTCAATCTTGTCCTAGAAAAATATTTCTTGTGAAGTTCTTGTGCGCGTTGGGCTTTTACCCAAATCTCAGCGAAGCGTGATTAATTAGCCCATCATCGAACCAGATCCATTCAGAGGACAAAATAAGTAATGAGCAAGCAATCACTAGAATTTTAATGCACCTTACATCTGCATGCCTTGGCACAAAAAAATGTGGCCTCCCTTCCACATTCAGAGGAGGAACTGCAGGCATCCACCGGGGATGTTGTAGCCTGTGTATTATTTTATGATCCCCCCCCCCCCCCCCCCCCAACGTTTTATTAGGTGTTCTGAACAAAAAGAGCTCTGTGAAATGTCTTCGCAATGACACGCTACACATTTTGTGTGTGCGTGTGTGTGCAAGAGTCGGACTCTGGAGAAAACGGTGCAGGCTGGCAGAAGACTTCACATTAATTAGCGTTAGAAAGCATTAGCATTAAAATAGGATGAGTGAGGCGTTTTGCGCTTGCCTTTAACAATGCAATTGTGAGGAAATAGGCTTGAGTGTAATTGGTGAGGGTGGGATGAAGGGTGGGGGGGGGGGGGGAGGAGTTAGGGTGTAATGCTATCCTTTGTTAATTATGGCGTTGAAGCAAACGCAATCTAAAACAATTCCTTCTATCTCTCCTTAAACAAACAAGAAGCTCACGGGCCGACCCGCAGCGAATGTTAAGAGAGAGCGAGCGAGAGAGAGAGAGGGAGAGAGATAGAGAAGGAGAGGTAGAGAGAGGGAGAGGGAGATAGAGAGAGATAGAGAAGGAGAGAGAGAGAGAGGGAGAGAAATAGATAGAGAAGGAGAGAGAGGGAGAAGGAGAGAGAGATAGAGGAGAGAGGGAGAGAGACAGAGAGACAGGGAGGGAGAGATGGAGAGAGAGAGTCAGAGAAAAAGAGAGGGAGAGGGAGAGAGAGAGAGAGGGAGAGAGAGAAGGTGGACAAAATGAGTGAAATAAAGATGGAGACAGAGAGGGGGACGGAAGGGGGAGACAGCGAGAGCCAGGGGGGAGCAGAGATCGTGAGAGAGAGGAAGGGTGATTCAAGCTAGTATTTATAGAATGACATTTGGAGAGGCATACATGGTGATTCAGACCTTACCCTTTGCCCCGTGTATTTCCTCTGCGTATGTGTTACGGTTTGAGTGCAGGGGGAGTTGCTTCAAACTCTATGGCTGTGTGACAGGGACGCATTTCAGGGGTTTCAAATTGCACATCAATCGGCCAATATAAGTATGGAAGTCACACAGGGAAAATCATTCTGCACACGCAAACACACATATGCACACAATAATAAACATATACACATAAACATATACACCCCAGCCCCCCCCCCCCCCCCACACACACACACACACACTCACTTAAATCGCTTTATATCGTGTGTGTGTGTGTGTGTGTGTTTGTGTGTGGGGTGTGTGGGGGTAGGTCTCACCTTATCCACTACCACACACACACACACACACACACACACACATACACACACACACACACACACACATACACACACATACACACATACACACACACACACACACACAGACACACACACACACACACACACACACACACATAAACTCACTATGATGTTCTTACCTTAATATGTATTGAAAAGTGTGTGATGTGTAAAAACACATCACACACTTTTCAATACATACAGTATTAAGGTAAGAACATCAGCATCAAGGTGTGCACAGATGCAAACGGTACAGAGTCAGGTTAGGTCAGCTAGACCACTGGACTGCCCATTATCAGAGTTTATCCAGATCTGATTGAACACATTTCGAAAACAGAATGATTATTGCAAGAAGGAATAAAGATGGCTGCCAGTTAAGGGAATTCAGTTAATTGACCTTTAAGACTCATGAATAACCTTTATAATATCTAGATGTTACAGTAATAAATACAGTGATTTGAATGCATAAATATCTCATATATATTCTCATGGCAAAGTATAATAAATAAATAAGAAATGCTGAACACACGCATCATAATACCTTTGTAATGATCTGATTGGGTTATTCTGTTAGATTATATTATATCACATAAAATCTAATTGGCTCAATCCAGATTGCAGTACATTGGACTGGATCATTGGATTGGATCAGATTAGATTAGATTAGATTAGAGGAGATGGAATGGGATTATATTATATTGGTACATTATCCCCCTGGTGTCAGTCAGAACATACAACATCGCTAAACCCTTTGAGTGTAACAGTGTTTGAAGCTACAGTACCTCAGATGTCAGTGTGTTCAGTAACCATCCATTGGACTGGGGGAACAAGGCTCTCAGGGGTTGGGTAATCTACGATAAGAAAAACTAGAGCTGGTGTTTGTTTGATAGCATGCATGTTTGCTAGCATGTGTATGTCTCCTAGCGCATTTGTCTGCTAGCTTGCTGGTTTGGTCTGTCAGCTAAAAATTGTGTCAGGAGGTGAGGGGAAGCAGCCGGCGTATGTGTGAGCATTTTTAATGATGTTGTTTGACACAGCAGTTGGCTGGGTAGCTGTAAATGTCAGGAGCTGGCAGGACTACCACCTATATGATGTACAGAAGCTATGATTAATGTGCGGACTGAGAAATGTCACGTACATCTGTGGTGCGGAGGCTGTACGTAAGAAGGCTTTTATTGCTATATTCCCTTTGGTGGATGCTTTTATCCTGACGGTGTCCGTGTCTTACTTGTATTGGCTACACACACATATTCACATCGGTGGTATAGCTATTATACAACTAATAAACAAAACTTATTCTGGTTTCTTCCTCCTCCATCCTTTGTTGAATAGGTAACAATATGTCAAAATCAGCTAACAAGGTGGAAGAAACATCCTTTTCTTTTTTTTCTGTAGGTGGATGAATGTTGTTGAATGAAGCCACAGGCTCCCTGCTTGTTTGGGTTAGTTTGGGTTTTCAAACAGCCGTGTTGGTAATGAATAACCCACTGTGTCAGAGCTACCAGTAAGAAGGACGCTGGATGTGCCAAAATTGCACTGATTTATATTCATCCTTTTCTTTTGGCTAGGCGTCCAATTTGCCGTGAGATTTGTTTTCTTTTTTTGAATAGCCATCGGAATAATTTGTATCAACTGAACCTGATATTCATTGACATATTCCAGGAGAAGGGTAACATTTGCATTTGTATGCTTCTCATTCTTCACGTCCACATTTCTAATAAAAGGCCCCCAGAATGATTTGTTTGTGAATTGTGGCCCTTGCTTTTTTTGGCGTGCACAATAAATAAGGAGGGCTATAACGTTTAACTGTAAACTGCTTGGAAAACAATGTGTATTAACGCCCCAATACGCTATTTATATATACGCATAATTTTTGAGTAACCGGTCGGAAATTTCAACTGGAACGCCAACTGAAGTCGGATTTCCGACACTGACAGTCAGAAAAACTTCACAACCCCAACCTCAGGATCCAAGATGGCTGCTCTGCACATAAACAGTAGTGAAAGATGTATTAAAATACTGTTTATCAGCCCTTCTGGCTTATTTGTGTCTCATTAAATCAGTCCTACACACAGTACTGTCCAACTTCTATCAGTGGACTTGTTGCTGCAGTGTTTCTATCAGCAAAATACCAGCGTTGTCAACTGGTATTGCTAACAATGGCTACAAATGGGTAACCTGGCTAGAACTGGTATTGCTAGTTATAAATGCCATCTTGGGTTTCCGACTTGTTGTACTGGAACACGATCGACTTGGGTGTGATGTCATTCACAGCTCTGACTTTCGAGGTAAATGGAACGTAGCGTTAGTCTTGCGCAGCCAGATTCTGGAAAGTCTGCCATCGGCAGTGTTTGTTGTGGAGCAGGGGTCTGCTACCTTCACTATCAAAAAAGCCATTTTTGGTCCCTCTCCCACCAAATAAAATCGATCTGGAGCCACAAAACCTATTTGACCCCTAAAATGAAGATAACACAGTGTATAAAGTAGTATACATAGTTATACTAAATATAAAATAACTAAACCTATAGTTTGTTGCATTTATGATATTTGTAGTTGTAGAATGTGACGTTTGGTTTGGGTGACAAAATATTAAAACCTTTCTTTGCTGTTTTAGTGTCACAGTATCACCTTGATCTCCAAAATAAGAGGTGTTCCCTTTGAAAGAGCCGTGGGTTGCTGACCCCTGCTGTGGGGCGTCGTCAGACAACCTAACATAACTATGCAGAACTGGAGGTGGGCTCCCTGAAACTGTAAAAGTTGTCAATTTCTGTAATATCCCCGTACAACAGGGACAGTACAACAAGGTAAGATAAAGACGCACGCCGAAACAGTAGAAAGTTTCAGTCGCATAACCGCATAATTATTATTTTTCTATCTTCAAAGGTATTTAGATAGATAGATTCTTTATTCATCCGAAATGAAATTTAGACAGCCACTAGCTTAATACAACACACAATTATATAAAGGATCAATACACATCATAATAAATGGCTTGTATAAAGAACCTACACATATACATTAACATAAGATACTATAAAGAACCTTGAAATACAAGATCGTGTACATATTGAGATTGATAATGCAGTAGATAAATAAATAATGCACACTGCAAAAATCATTGTGCAATGACAGGGCTAATATAGCCAGGGAAAATAAAGTACAATCAGAGATCACAGCCTAAGACCCAGTATTCACATTTCCCCTGGCCTCCCTTGGGAAAAGTTGAAGAGCCTACTGTCTCTTGGGACAAAGGATCTCCTGAGTCTGTCCGTTGAGCAGCCCTGTGCCAGAAACCTGCCACTGAACACACTTCTCTGCTTCCTTATGGTGGTGTGCAGTGGGTGACTGTCATTGTACATGATAGACAGCAGTTGTGTCTTGCACAGCCCCTCCTCTCTTCAACCGTCACCAGAGAGTCCATCTCCATGCCGAGCACAGAGTCAGCACAGACTTGTTTCAGGAGTGGCCCAGACCTATGATAGTCCACCACTATCTCCCTGGTCTTGGATGAATTCAACTGCAGGTGGTTTGACTGGGACCATGACACAAAGTCATCCACACCCCGCAATGGCAGGGTCGTCCGAGAACCTCTGCATGTGGCACGACTCCGAGCTGTACCTAAAGTCCACTTTGTATAAGGGGGAGATTCGAGGGGAAATGCATGGCCTCCATGTGGTGCCCCTGTGTTGCTAACCACAGTCCCTGATTGGAGGGGCTGCAGGAGGGTGCTGACCTGTGCTGATATAAGAAGGGGGGGGGGAGGGGGCTGTGTTGACTGTACTGGCAGTCTGGCGGAGCGGTGTTGAGCCCATATTCATATGTATATCTGGTGGGCCGTTTAATTCCAGCAATGCCACTAAGCAATCCAGACTAACAATAGCTGCAACAAAGACCTCTGATGGCAATTAGCTTAAAAAACGAATGGCTTGACATATAACTCCCACTTCCCTCACCCCCCTCTGCTCTCATGATGCGAGGAGTGCTGAGGTGACATTTGAAGCAGACTAAGGTAGCTTAGGACCACAATTACACTCTGACCAGCGCCCTGCTACCAGATGCTAATGGCTGTCGGCCGTGAAACAAGTGAGGCGAGGGGTTAAAGGTCATACTTTCCCCCCCGCTCCCAGATAAAGGTCTAGCCACGGTAATTGAGCTGAATTAATGCAATAGAAGTGTATTTTGAAGGGGGGAAAAAGGAACGAGACAACGCGATGACATATGGCGACACAATAACTGCCTGCCACTGGGTTAATTAGCAGGCTAGTCCGTGGTTCGTGCGCTCTGTTGCCCTGCATGTCTCACCTCTTGTCTTGGTGAGAGTCTGGTGGCGTGGCTTGGAGAACCAGATATACTTGCAAAGTCTTGACTCTGTGCTGTGTTTTAGATTACACATGCGATGAGATACCACACACACATATTCGCAGCTGCTTTCTCAGACAGGTAACCATTTACCTTTCGCTGACGTCTCTTTCCATGTGTTTTCTTTCAGTGGGCGAATTCAAGCCATATCTGTTTCACAGTCTTTCCCTGCTCTACTTATTTCTGATCAAATATACAACTGTCCGCCTGTGTCCTGCCATGGCTGCTCATGCATTAATGCTTTCTATCTATTTTTACCCTCAATATAAAGAGGGTAAACAAACATGAGCTGGTCCAGACTAGACTCTTGTCTTTTTTGTTTGTTTTCATTTTACCTTGGCTGCATTTTTCGGACTGCAAAAACATTTCTTTATCTTCCATTCTCTTTGGGCTGTTTTAAATTATTAAACCGTGCTTCATTGCCACAACTTAAAACACTATTGTAATTTGTGTTTTCATCAAACATTTAGTCCCATTCTAATTATTGGTCCATTCTATTTTCCACCTAAAAACATTTTTAAGCAGACTTCTGTTTAAACAGTAAGCACATTATCCAGTAACTAAATGACTAATGGATAACGGATACCAAATTTACCCTGAAATGCAGAGTGGTTATAGTTTCTAGGATTACGCTAAGCAATATATAATGTACCATTTACATTTACTATTTACCATTAAATCATTAGCAGATGTTTTCTTCATAGCAATCAACAGTGCATTTCAGATATAGGGCATTAATGGGCAGGTAGAGGTTAGGGCATCTTGCCCCTTCCTTTCCAATGTGGTGGTAAACAATTTAGGAGCTCAAACGCCATCTGCTTCACCGTTGGCTGTGATAGAGCAGGATTGGTTGGAACCTGCTATTGGTATTGATTCAATTCATTACTAGAATTATACTCTAGCAAACCATACGCGTTTCAGGGCCACCCTCTACATTTATGGCAAACCCTGCCTTCAAAGCAGATTGTGCATTTCTCCCACTGTAGTGTTTCCTTAGATACAGTACTGAAGACAGTATGGTTGAAATAGGCAAATTATTGAACAATTAATTAATTATATGTATAACATCCATGGTAGGTAAGATAATAACGACATATGTAAATTCATCCTGCACGTTGTCAAATACATTACACTTTTACGTGGCTTTTAGGTTGTGTTGTATAGGGGGTTACAAACAATATATATATAATACATTTTTTCATATGCTATGAACTAGTCGTCCTAACAACTAATAATAATAATACAAATAATACAAACACAAATGTATGATCTTTGTAGACTATGGATATTGATACACATGTAATACTGAATTGAGTTTGAACAGAGGATTCAGAAATTCAGCCAAACGTTCCGCATTGGAGTTCAGGAATACTCCAGCTTCAACATTACATCTCGGGAGGGCTAGGGTGGTCCGACATCCCAAAGGTTGCTGTTTCGATCCTATGCTCCTCCTGGCTAACAGTCTAAGTGCCTAACCCACCCAACTGCTTCAGACAAGCCGGCGGTTCCCTTGCATGGTTAACACATGTTGTTGGGGTATGCATGTGTGTATGAAAGGGTAAATGTGATGCACTAATTGTAAAGCAGCTTGATTGGCCACAGGCTTGAGAAGCGCTGTATAAATGCAGTTAATTCACCATTTACTCTGTTGCTTTTTGAAAATGGAAAGATAATTATAGAATATCTTCCACGAGGCACTTTGCTGTCACAGGGACATCAGATTGGAGAGCCCAGTGAGAATGCAATAAGACAGTAGATTGCTGTCGAATCTTTCCTATAATTGGAGAGCTATTTTTTCCACTATCTTAAAAGTAAATCAGGAACCAGAACTTTCTCTCTCTCTCATTGCTTCAGAGGGAACGGTCCTCTTTCGTTTCATCCAGATTTAATGACAATCAAGTCTTTTAGACGGTGGAGTTTCTATTTACTGTTTGTTTATTGATTTATTGCTTTGTTTTTGCATTTAAATTATCTGCATTAAATTGCAATACAATGATTGTGAATGCTTCTGTACCTGTTAGATTGCCTTGCTTTATATTTGTAACTGAAATAGGCCTTGTCTCGGCCAATGGTTCTGGATTCCTCTTCAAACGGCTTCATTCAGTGTAAATTTCCATTGCTGGTTTTGATTACTTTCCGAAAGCTTTCAGAATCTGTTGTCCCCCCGGTTTCTTTTCAATTTTAGAAAGGCGATGCAAGACTGGTGCTAAACTGATCCTTTTCCATCTCATCCCATGCCTTATACTAAAACACCTCTTTCCTCTAACATGTAACATGGCCAATGTGCATATTGTAGCAACCCTTCAGATAAATGTAATGTTTAGCATGCTGACATTAGCATTGGCTAGAATGCGTTTAAAGGTGAATTATGTAATTTCTGCTGCTAGGGGTCACTCAATCAAAACAATAACAAAAGACGTCGCTTATTAACGTAAAGTACCGTGGGATCATGGGAGTTGTTGTCTTTGCCAGCATTGCCCGTGAAAGTCGATCTGACGTAACTCAGGCAGTTTCTCTGTGTTTGAACACTGTTGGGAACAATTTGGATAATGTCAGTGCACAACTCGATAAATAAATACTACATAGGTCTAGTTATTTCTATATATACTTTGACGTGGAAATGTTACAGATTGTAAGTTTAGATGGGAAGCTCAAGGTCAGCAACGTTAATGGTGCCACGTGAAGAATTCTGGCACATTCCAAACGTTCCGTCTGTTAGGGGTTACACACTGATCTATGCTCGAGTACATGTGAAGTTTGCGACGGCTCACGAGGGCTTGATTGTGATAAGAGATGCATGTTTTCTCCTCGTTTCCATAGGGACAGCATCTACCTATTCTCAATTGGTTTAGTACGGCCTCCAGTTTGGGAGCACGAAAAGAGTGCTGAACTGGTTTCACAAAATGTTGCACAAACCGCTGCAAGCCTTCATTTCCAGTGGTGTTGGTATCGCATTGGCATGCATAGAAAACAAGTAATTGTGCACAGTGGTGGTGGAGGAAGAAACAGGCAATTGTACATTTCAGCTCCAGCCTTCAGACCTCCCCTGGGCTTTCAGATGCTGGTCAATTACACTGCTCAATACAGTCGGACAGCAGCAACAAACCAAACATTTCCAACAGTGGCAATTGACCAGTTGATACCACTGTTCTCTAATTGATTACCACTAGTGGGAGATGGCTTTCTCTATTCTGTATCATTTCTGAAAGCATGTTTCTTCCAAAGAAATACAAAAACCACTCTTGAAATTCCATCTTGGTATCCTATGATAAAGAGAACAATTGCGCCTTCATGACTACGAATCAGGGGCATGTCCATTTCATTTCTTAGTTTATTTATTGTAATGCAGTGGCTAGCATTGTAAGATAAATAAGTAATAACTCTCATTTTCTCAAGTCATGTTCTCTTTCTCTCTGCAACTTGTCCTGCCTGGGTCTGTGTCAAAGCTTTGCTCGAGCTTTCTCACTAGGGTCTAGTTAGATTTTCCCAAAGGACCAAATATTCATGATTTGTAAAGCAACTTTGAAGGCGATGAAAGTATATATGGATGGCTGGATGGCAGCAGTAATGGAAGGAAGCGTGGAGGGATGGGTGGATGCAAAGATGGATGGATGGAGGGAAGGAGATGGATGGTGGAAGCGTGGCTGTGTGGATGGTAGAAGGTAGGGATGGATGTGTGGATGAATGTAAGGATGGATGGGTGGAAGTAGGGATGGATAGATGAGGAATGATGTAGTGCTGATGGTCCCCCGGTCTAAAGTAATCCCAAACAAACCTTTCTCCTGTCCTTTCTTCGGAGGAAACATGTGGTGCTGAGGGGCTGTGCTGCAGCCAGATGATGGGGACGTTCACCTGGGCAGGACATTACCACAGCACAGATTCTGTCATCCTTGTGATTGGGTCTCTTGTGATCAATCGTACCCCTGCTCTGCTGTACCTGGACCTGCACGTTCAGCACCTCTACAGAAAAAACAGCTCGGCCCGAAATCCTCCATCTCATTCAGATCATGGTCCGCAACCCGAGATGCTGTTATCTAATACATTATTTCATTTTTCATTATCCCTCTCAATGTCCCCCTGTCTCACTCTCTCTCAATGTCCCTCTCTCTCTCTCCATGTCCCTCTCTCTCTGTCTCTCAATGTCCCTCTCTCTCTCTGTCTCTCTTGATGTCTCTATCTCTCTAGCTTTCTTTCTCCCTCTCTCCCACCCCACTGAAACCTATTAAAATGTTGCCCCTCTCATATATATAATACCTCTTCAGCTATACCTGGTCTATTTTGCTGTTTATCTGTCTTGGTCTGACAGCTATAAGTGGTGGTTGCTTGGCTTAGAGCGCAGACATTTTAAGAAATCTGAAACATTGAAAAGGTATACGTTCACCGTATTTTATCTGGAATTCACCCCTGGGCTCCGACAGGGCTTCATTCTGAAATCTTGTGAGAGTGTGTCATGTGTTTGATTGTACGTATGTGTGTGCGTGTGTGTGTGTGTGTGTGTGTGAAATGGAGAGAAAAACATGTTCAGCTGTCCTGATGTAAAAAGTGTTGGCAGTAGAATTGTGATTGTGAATCAACCTGCAAGACCACTGGGAGAATATATTTTGGATCTGTTTGTGTATATGTCTGCTTGTACATGGCTTAGTGTGGGTGTGTGTGTGTGTGTGTGTGTGTGTGTGCATGCTTGTGTGCATGAGGGAGAGCGTGTGTATGTGTGTGTGTGTTCACGTGTGTGTAGGCATGAGTGCGTGGGAGTGTGCGTGTGTTTAAGTGTGTGTGTCTGTTTGTGCATTCAGTAGGTTGGGGTAGTGTGGATCAAATGCTTACATAGCGGTCACTTATACAAAGTGCTGAGGTGGCTCGAACAGCACAGTGAGCTTGTCTGGAGTTCGACAGGAGGCGGGTCAGAAGCGGTTAGAGGTGGGCGCTAATTCACACTCACACCTGTCTGTCATTGTCACCACACACTCACACACACTCACACACACACACACACACACACACACGCACACACACCAACACACACACACACACACACACACACACACACACACACACATTCACACACCAACACACACAATCTCACACGCACTGTTATGACTCACTAAGGAGTGAGTGGATAATTACAAAATGATTGAAAGATGGTCAGACAGATCATTATTGGGCAGGCGGTTTATCCATAAAACCATGATAAATACTAACAACTCAAATTCATCCACTTAAAGGTTAATATGTAATTTCTGTTGCTAGGGGCCTCTCAATCAAAACGAAAACAAACACGTAGTTTGATGAAGTAGCATGGGATCTGTTGTCAGTTGGGAAGTAGTTGTCTTCACCACCATTGCCGGTGAAAATCTATCTGACGTAACTCAGGTAGAAATCGTGTTCACAGACACGGTAATGTACTACAGTTTTATTCACGGTTATTCACGTTATGTCATTTTATTCTAATAAAATAACCGCAGGTAGTTTACGTTACGTTAGCTTGCTGACATACCATTAGATGAGTAGACTACCCATACTGCTGTAGCTAACGTTATGTGGGGAATTCAATCTTGGGTTAGCCCAGCGCTGTTAGCCGTGGTCGGTTGTGAATAAATTAACTCTGGTTAATCATTGCGAATGATCACCTGTGTGGACCTAAATTACTACACTCAGAGTTGGAGCCGACAACCTTTACGCGGCCGGTCCTGCCATCTGGGTAAGAGTTGGAGGTAAGATATGGTAGAGTTTAGCTAGGGGTCTGGTGTGACATGCCTCATTTTAGGTCAGTTTAGGTTGGGTTAGGATCGGTCGAGTTTGTTATGGTAGTTAGCTTAGGTTCGGTAGCGTTAGGTTAGGTTCGGTAGGGTTAGGTCAATTAGGGTTAGGTTTGAAGATTTAGGTTAGGTTCCGTATGGTTAGGTTCGGTAGGGTTGGGTTTGGTAGAATTAGGTTTGTTAGGGATGGGTTTAGTAGGGTTTGTTTATGTCAGGTTAGGTTAAATTTGGTTCAGGTTCGGTAGGGTAAGGTTCTGTAGGCTATGGTTTGGTAGGGTTAGGTTCGATTAATTTAAGTCTCACTAATCAGATCTTAGATTACTATCTAATATCTGATGGCAGCCCAGCTCAAATCTGGGTGAATGCTTTCATTCGCTTCATATTTGTTTTGACCAATCATGTCGCATGAGGTGGGAAACTATAAGTGCGCAATTGGCGCACAACGAATTCAGGAGTGGTAAACAGTGAAACAGTGTCAGTAAAGGTTTCAACTCAACACTGCGAAGACTTACACTAGTTAAAATGCCTTTCTGAAAGCTTCACCAACTTGCGTGAATGAGTTCTGTAGAATATCTCCGTAACAAAACAGGAAAACAGATGTTACTCAGACATTGCAGTCTGGTGTCCGGCCCAGGCTCTGTACCATCTCCCCCAATAAATTCTGCTATAGTAGGACTGCTGGATACGAGATTAAGTTAATTCAAGCTCAGATCTTATTCAGCTTCTTTGACACTTGTTTGATTTATTGATGTTTTTCCGATCATGATATCCATGAATCTCTTATTTTTACCTCCTCTGGTTTCTGCAGAGAAAACAAAATGTATTGTCATTAGGTGTGTGAGTGTGTGTCATAGTATTTGTGTGTGTGTGCGTGTGAGAGCGTGACTAGTAATTACAGTGCATGTGTTTTTTCTGTACAAATGGAGGGCCTGAGATCATTGTGCATGACTCTCTAGACTCTCATTAAAGTTGTTTTGCAAGAGTGCCGTCAAGAGTACGTCCCTTTTCTGCTGGCCTCATCCATTTTTCATACAATGTATTTGCAAGAGCCAAACCAAAAAAAAAAAAAAAAAAAAGCAATATGTTGCTCATCCATAATCATATACAGCAGCCTGGATACAGTGCTGCAGATGCACAACACAACATATAAACCTCTGTGCTGATAATAGGTGCTGCATATGTAAACATTCACGTAAAAATCGATATCGCCTGTGTTTCTCATAAAGTGGCTAGTGCATAAATGCTAGTGCATTACGGAGTACATTAAGGATGATTATATCCTGGCCTATAGTATGCACTATATATGTTTGTGAATACAAACCGGACCCGACCCGTTGACGTTGTACAGCTAAAAAAAAAAAAAAAAAAAACGATATATTTTCCCCTCATGTGGCATTTTAAACCATTAGAGGTCACGCAAGATGAGCGTACTATCCACTGAGTCTGCGACGTTCTCATAACAATCCTTGATTAAATAGCACTTAGCTCCCGGAGAAAACATGCGCCGCTTGCCGCCATCACGCCATATATCACTATGCTCCGTGACAGCTCATACTCAGCCCGGAGAGACGCCATACCCCTCGTGCACCTGCCAGCTGACATCGTCTCCCAGCCGCGGTATTTCAGCACCGTTTAGCGGTACTTCACCTGCCAACCTGTTCCGCAAACACACGCGTGAGTTACACCGCGGGAGTTACACCAAGTGAGTTAACACCGCGGGAGTTACACCACGTGAGTTAACAACACACGTCTCCTGATCCCGCAGGAAACCAGCGCGTTGTTTCGACCGCTCGGTTTTCTACAGATAGACGTTGTCTCTCCCGAAAGCCACTCGGGGAACTTGAAAAATACGTTTTCCAAAAGTGTTTGGGGTAAAGTTTACCACCGATAGATGTGTCGCTCCAACAAATTGGAACTGCGAAGACATTTTTAATAATGTTTTGGGATGTGTATTTAATTGTAAATTTGTTTTTATCAGATCTCACATTTGATTAAAAGTTTAAATTTGGATCAATCCGGAGGATTGAGCAACTGTGAATTACCAACGGCTGTCTAAATTCTTCTCTCAAATTGGATGGATTGGCAACAACATAATCCCCTTGAATAATTTCCACAATAATTCTCGCACTCCCTTCTCACTTTCCTCCACTGTATTTAAATGAAAGTCCTTCATTTGTTGCAGAGTCTCTGTTTGAAGAGTGTTAATTACTTCGATAATTAATTTGACAACGCCACAGACTTCTCCCAATAGTCACCAAGCCTTCCATAGCTATCAATCTTATTTACTTATTTATTCAATTATCTATGGGGGGGGGGGGGGGGGGGGGGGGGGGGGGGCAAATCACACATTACTTTGGCTAGAGTGTAACCTGACTTCTCCGATATGTGCGTGTTAGCTTTGCAATTTTATTTCAATCAACTCCAGATTATAACATGGCTCTCCATGTTGGCTTAGTAATCAACCTATTTTTGACTATGATTATTGACTAGTCTATAATCGTATATTAGTAACTACAGGCCTGGTCCGGCTAAGGGGAGGTTGTGTTACAGTGTCGTCTGACCCCTCCTCACCCCTTCCTCCCCTGGCGATGTGAGGTCTGTGAGATTGAAGGGAGACATTCTGACGACAGTCACTTCCATATTTATTTTTTAAAAAGTGAAATAGGGGGCACTAAAACCCCACTGCACTTAATGTGTCCCTTCCAATTAGCTCGATAAATCATAATTAATTGGCTACATTTATTTCCCCACTTAATTATGTGTGCTACAAAGGGACAATTGCCATATAGGATGCACGTTGCGATCCATCATCCATCCAGTGCGAGTTGAATTACCTCTGCTGATTATCAAAGGTAGTTGTCAGGGAGGCCCATGGCAGCATCACATTAACAGCAGGAGTTGTTTTTCTCTTCCCCTCTCTCTTTAAACAAAAGCGAGATGGCTTTTGGATGCCAACTCAGAACCTGTAAGGGATAGTTTGATGGGCCACGTTAACTTTTGTTCATTCCTCCCCAATGAAAGCATCCGAATCAGAGTGCGTTCTCTCTGTTGTGCTTCTGTGGTCTGCTACCCAGCAATGCTTTAGAACGAGTCACAATGCTCTTTTCCTGTTGCTTTGCAGACGCCGTTGCGATGATTCATTGTTAGGGAGAATCATTGACAGTGATGCAGAGGAGGTAAATAAACATCCAGAAACACACAGTACCTCCCTGTCTGTTGCTCTATACTTTAGGAAGAATATACTATATTTATGCTGCTGAAAGGATCGATTCTGAGGACCAATGCAACAGGATAATTTTACCATTTTACTTTTGGACAACTACGTGACTAATTGACAATGGCACATAAAGATGTAAAGTATATTTGGGGGATTCCTTTTTTTAAGTTTTTCAGAAACTTTGAAAAACCATATCTTGGTTATAGTATTTTTGATTGATTTATCATTATTAAGCCTTGTAATACAATTTGTATGAGTTTATTTTATTATATTTATTTATTTATTTATTTACATTTCATACTTATATGAATCATATCTCTAATTATTGTATATCTAATAATTATTTAATTTTTCTGGGTCAGGACCTCATTATGCCCTGTATATATCTAGAAAACCCAAATAAACCACTAAATAGTAACCCCCGTATGAAAGTAGCTCTTCAGATAGCTCTATTTCCTGTAGTCCGCTCCTAAAATGTTCCTCTTCACTTGTAGTTCTTTGTTACTACCAAAAAAACACATATTTATATACATTCACTCGGGGTGATTTTCTGCTCTTCAGGAAGCTTTGTTTATCTCAAAACGTATTCTCTGCTGGGGCCCAAAGCGCTTTTATTTTCTCACAGCACGCACAACAACTGACCGAAGCATCAATTAAACATTAGCTGAAATTTTGCAGAGGCTTTTATCCACTTTCAGTGACAGTGAATTCAGATAAGTGTGGTTTGAGGAGGCCCACGGTACAGACCTGTTAGACCGTTGGGGCATCGAACCCAAGTACTCTTCTGCTTGGAGCGGAACACCCATCATGGCCAGTACGCGATCCTGCTCATTTCTACCACTGTCACTTTCAAAGATAATCACAACGCACGCACTCCTATTCCAAAGAAAAACACCTTGTGGATCCATAGACAATGAAAGTGTACGACTGGAGTCTGATCGCTCTTTTTGTTGTTGAGTATATGTACACAACATTATAAAAGCCCCACGCAACCTCAGTGATGAATGTGAACACAAAGGGCTTGTGTAGCCCTGGACGCTCCTACACCATTGCGGTCAGCTGCAGTGAGCTGGGCCATCCATCTTGCCGCACACTAATCACTCATCAATTAAGCCTCCGCACTTTGTTGTGAGATGAGGGGGACAATGTCGCCGTCTCGGCCCTAGACTTCCCCGTCACCCCCGCCAACTAAAAATGATAAATCAATTAATGAATTGGCCTTGATTAACCTTATGAGGTTTGATTAATACTGCCATTAATTGCAATGCAAAAGGTGTCCTTGCACTGCTTGGGCAAGAAAGAATAGGGGAAAGTAGCCTGAGGCTGCATCTCCACGGTAACCAAAAATCTCCACAATGTACCGTATTGAGTGTGGAGGTTTTATTGTAATGGATTTCAGGGACAGTGTCCTTCAACCCATTAACCTGTGGTGTAGAACACATTTAAAGCTGCGTAAATCCATTTTTATTCAGTTGTTATAGTGGCTCCTCAAATTTATCCTTTTCCTAGTTTCTCTCTCTTTTTTTATGTCAGGTCTCACAACACTTCAATGATAAGGCCTCGGGTTAGGAGAAATACTACATGCTACACATGTTTTATTTAACTATACACAATGTGCACACAAAGCAATGCAATGCATTCGTCTTATCCAAATACATTTTGTGTGTGAAGATAAATCCCTAAACTCTACAAAATGATCTATCAACAGACAAGACATTTTATGTCAACCATCCATAATCCCAACACCTCCCATATTTCTAACAGCACAGAAGGCAAGCGCAGAAATTTCAGTTCAGTGGTGCACTTTTCCCTTGGATGTGACTAATAACCTAGATCCTAAGCCAATAATGTAATGCTTTGATTAACCGCGGAGCAGTGGGCAATTACAAACTGCTGAGCTGGCATGTCTCATAACTGCAACGAGAGAGCAGCGATTGCGGTCACAACCAACTACCTGCCATCAATCTGCTGGGGTGAGATGTTTGACGTTCTCCCCCAACCCCACCCTCCAACCCTACCCCATCCCCACCGTGAAAGTGCACGGTGACAGTAAAGCGAGGGCCAAGGGGGTAGGATGGCTCCAAAGGTTCATAAAATGTTCCCTTCAGGAGAGTTCTCCTTAAGTAACGGTACGAGGTACCTCGTGAAACATTCTTATAAGGCCGTTGCGTTTTATCGATTCAGGGGAGAAGTGATTCCCAAATAGTGTCCTCAGACCTATTTTTGGGATAGACCTTTTGGATCCCAGGGGGGAGCGTGAGGGGGAAAAGGGTTGAGTAGGTGATTTCTGCTCTTATCAAAAACCCAGTGGTGTATTTCTGCTGAGCATTGGTGTATTTAAAATCACAATTGAATACCACTGACTACCACTGAAAAACCACATGCACTATATGAGCTCATTTACAATGCAGAGGAAATTGTTTAAGAATGGACCTGCCACAAGGTCGTTACCTCCTCCCTGCCACAGCACCTTCGCACCTCCCGACCAAGACACCCCCTTTGCACCCAATAGTTTCTTAACAGTGAAGCCCCCCAGGGTCCAGCACTCCTGCAATGGCAGGGCCTAACCCCCCCTGCTCCTCTCTCTGGGCCCTTCCACCTCTTCTCCTCTCTCTTATCCTCAACCTGGAGCCCAGCAATCATTTCCCTCCCTGCAATTATTTCCTCTACCCTCCACCTCTCCCCCCAACATCACCTCAACCTCCTCCCCACCCACCCACCTCCTCCCCCCTGTGGCTCCTGTCTCCACACACGGGAGGCCCTGATGAAATGAAAAATCTTTCGAACAATGTTTTTCCACATATTTTCAATTAAAATGTTCAGCTCCGCTCATGTCGTCCTCCCCCCTCTCCCTACCTCCCTCCCTCCCTCCTTCCCAACCGCTCGGCCAAAAGCAGACGATAAATGGAGCACTTTGCTGAACCAGTAAGAAGCTTTTCACCTTGACACATTGAGAGGGAGAACATAACCATGGCTGAGTGGTGTACAGAAAATAAGGGGTATGGCCGGGAATTTCAAAGTGAGCCATGGAGAAATAATGAGGCCAGTTTGGCTGGTTATAAACGTGTATTAAGTTTGAAATTGTGTCCTTTTCGTTCCCTGATCGTCCCAACACTGATCAAAATGATCATAATCATAACCATATTCCTAACCCTAATTCTAATCCTAAACCAACCCGAATCCTATTCCTTAGCCTTAATCCTAACCTCAATCCTATCGTAATCCTACACTACAATTTCCACTTGTAAAGTAGTTCTCCAGGCTGGGATCTTGTGCTCTCCAAACAAAATATATACTCTGCATTCATGAGACTCGCGGTTTCATGAAAACATTTTAATGAGTTTTTGCTTAACATCACCGTATAATGAAAATGTTGTGTAATTAATCTATTCTTCAGTGAATTCATGTAACAACATACCACAGGAGGAGAACACAAAAAACAACAACTATGAAATGTAATCTGAGGGAAATGATTAGATTCCGCTTAGCTGCCAATTTGGGCCAAGTTTATTTCTATGTTGAAAAACAACAAAACTACAACAAGTAGAGGTCGAAAATAGTGTGAGAAAGTGTATTTGCATGCTACCTGTCTCATCAGGGAGGTAAACACAATGACAATAAACTTTTAAGAACACCCAAACATTGGGAAATAAATCCCCCAAACCATGGGGAATGAAGTATAAAAAAAGTATTTGAAAGAAATTGGAAAGTGGCCAATTCTTGTTTTAGTTGGGTTCTCTAGAAGCTGTTTCCCAAGCCTGCTTGCTAACCCAAACATTGTTCAAGGTTTGGTGTATCCGTGACTTGTAAATAATAATATAGCCTTGTTGATTGACATGTAGCCTAACTACTCACAACAGCTGTTTTATAATTTCACTGTTCATTAGAATGTTATAGATGATGTTCAACAAATGCCAGATTTGCCAATCAGGCCAAAGATTACGCAGGCCTCCATGCATGCCAACCAGTCACAGGGCTTGGTATGAACTCAACAGTCAGAATCTCCATCCTCTTAGGAGATCCTCTCTAAAGATTTGATTTTGAAATCTGTTGATTTATCGATTGGTTAGGTTAGCAGAAAACTGCAAAATATGTCTCTCAATGGAAATGGACATGGCACTATAAAATTCATTAAAGTTGCCATGTAATGACTGTCAGGGTGTGTTTGTGTGTGTTACTGTGATTGTGTGTGTGTGTATTTGTGTGTCTGTGAGAGTGTTGGTGTGTGTGTGTCTGTGGGGGGGAGGGGGTACAGGGTAACTTTTCCGATGTGCTTGATCACTGGGGTTATGCAATAGAAATTATTATTTCCAGTGTGTAACCCATTTTAAGAGATGAAACTGCTTTTAACGACTCTGGCAAAATTACTGATACTGCTCAGGTTCCAAAAGTTGTAAAAGCCTGATGACCTTTACTCTTGCCACTTCCGGGCCTAATGATTCATAGAGAGCTAAGTGGGCAGCCGTAAAACCTTAGGCCCACGCCAGAGATGATTGAAACTTTACGTACAAGTTCAGACCGACTGGGTAAGCAGAGGAGACCGTCCAGTGTTAGGAGGCGCGGAGGGTACTCCACGGCCCGGTGAGAAATATGGTTTATTAACCTAAGTGTAGCGTAAAGAGGGACATGATGTTATTTCCTATATCAGGTGATACTACAGTGGGCGGGAACATCTACCCACCCAAATGATATATATTCAAATTTACTGTCTGCAGCTAGAGTCCTAGCTGCACATGCACACACAAACACACACGCACACACACACACACACACACACACACACACACACACACTAACACAGATACATTTTGGCTCCCTTTGTTAAATCTGTTGCATCAGTCTGTAAAATACAAATAACAACAAAGAAACCAATTCTACACAGCGCCCTAAACTGGGCAACACATGATTAGCATTCATCTTCAACGTTGCCAATGTATTCCTATGTAGTTGAGCGTTGAAGCGCAACGTAGCGTTGGCGCCACCCTGGGCAATGTGGACCGCTGGGATACTCCACCATGAAGCTGTGCTTAAAGTTCAAACAACTTCGACGTTGACCCGCTGACCTTGCGATGTGAGTCCAATCAGTTGACAGCGTTGTATGACGTGCTGAAACCAATTGAATCTAAACGCCAACAGTTTTCTTAATCTGTAAACCTAAATACTTGTTTTATGAGTCAAAAGCGCACAGTTTGTGTGTGTGAACAAACCAATAGAACAGAGAAGGGTAAGAGAAAGAGAGTAACCTTACAATATAAGTTATCCTACTAAAATGTACCCAGAGGTACCGTTAACACCCAGACAAGACGTCTGTGAGCTTCGCTGTAATCCCAACGCCAAACCTAGTGTCCAGCGTTTTGCTGGACATCATGTGTTGAACGCTGTAGAACCGTTGGGCAAAGACAGCTATTTCACAAAACAGCTGTGCGAAATGCAGCCAGGTTCTATGTGTGAACTTCTCTCGCGAAACCCAAAATGTGTAACGAATGGTATTTGAAAGCCAAATACCTTTTTGATTTGACATTTTGAAACTTTAAATGATCAAAGTAGGCTATAACATTCATGAGTACATGCATGACGGCAAGTCAATGCTGAATCTGATCCCATTGAAAAACATATTCACCCCCTCAAGACACTTCATTCTCTATAGATTATATGTCATCATAAGTCATCATTAGTAACACCCAGATACGTTAAACTGTGTAAAAAGTGTTAAAATCCATTGAGATAGTGACTACAAAATCAATAACAGGAAGTACATTTATGAGGGGTCCTAAGGGCAAAAACTATTCAGGCAATGCCTCACAAAATTTGCTTGAGTTGTAAATGTTATTAAATATTATTCTCTTCCTAGACCTCCAACTTTTTCATGAGGAATATTATCCCTTTTGAACCTGTTCCTTCTATCTACTGTGCTATCATCTCTTTGAAAGGTCGACCTATCAAAAAAAATTTATTATCAAAGAAAGTAACCAGACTGTAAAGGGTGAAACTGAGGTAATGCATATTGATTACACACACACACACACATATGTAGGCATGCACCCACGCTGCACACACACACACACACACACACACACACACACACACGCACACACACACACACACACACGGAAACAACGTACTTAAATGGAATTCAAGCTCTTTAAGCTGGCAAGATGTGATAGCATTGAATACAGAAATAACACACTGACATTATTTTAATTATTGCGTTTTACAAACCACCATTACAACTCTTCCATCAACACAGAAAAGTACATTACAATAGATGGTCTTGTCTGGGCGTTAACAGCCCCTCTGGGTAAATTTTAGTAGGATAACTTATATTATAAGGTTACTCTCTCTTACCCTTCTCTGTTCTATTGGTTTGTTCACACATACAACCTACTGACCTTCAGTCACGACCCAATAATCAATCTATCTTTCTCGTTCTGGGCTTGTTCTCGTTCTATTTAATATAATAGAACAATGTTTTGTCTTGTCGGAACATACTTCATCTTGGATCATTCGGACACCTTTGGATAACTGTTTATAGGCCTGGTCTTAAGCAGTGAAAAAGTGCTTGAATTGAAGCAACCAAGTCAATAGAACTCATCGATTATTCATTTACCTTGACATTTTAATGGCAGCGGATTCAATGACTCACAGGAACACAGGAAATCAACCCTGGTGATTATTGTGCTACCAAATCACTATAGATTAATAAGCCCGCAGCCTCAACCCCGCTTTCCAAACTGTTCAGAGAAACGTTTAGAATACAACATAATGATTTGATTAGCCCCCAGGAGAACACAACACACAAATCTATGACATTGTTTTCCTTCTAGATAAGTAATAGCGTTCATTTCGCATCATTTCCTGTAGTGTTGCGAGTGCCAACGAGTTGCATTCGCAATACAAACAATCCCATATCTCAGCCGGCTTGGACCTGTGTCAAACTGCGTTTGTGTGGATACCAAGTCTGTACTTCTGTGCAGACGACCGTTCACCATATTAGATGAGTCCCTGGTAATGGAGAAGGCTGCCGCCATCGCAGAAAGCTTTCCCCATGGCTGCGTCCTCTAATTGTTTTTGTTGTTCGATGTTGGAGTCCTCAAAAAAAGTTTGTTACTTCTCAGATTCATTTATTTAGAAACTGTCATGCAGCGATCGTCCTGACAATGAGATGGCTCAACGTGATGACGTTATCGGTCAATGTGACAATGTGACGGGGAGAGAAAAGGGATTTTAACAGAGATGACCCATTCCGGATTTTAAATTAATCGAGTCATGAATTGGCTGTAGATCAAATGGACATCTCATCATCATTTTGGAGAGATTGCACCGTAATTTAATATTACGGTGACTAAAATATCTCATCCTTCCGCACAACGTGTTGTGTTGGCCTATGTTCAGGTGCAGGCAATTTCTATGATCTGTGGGGGAAAAAAGTAATGGCTGATGTTTTTTGACATCAACCATCAGCCAACATGACATCTCTGCAACAGTTATGCGTTCCCTCAATCTTTTACACTGAACACACCACAAAAGCGATGGTTACTTGTACCCTTTTAGAGAGAAAGACCTACTTCAAATCAAGTCAAATCAAGTTTATTAGAGCATAATAAATATAACTGTTGACCAAACAGTGGTCACACAGTGAAAGAAACAACATATCAGATACAATGATTAACATATATTACATAGAAGTCAAAACAGGGCAACAAGTTTATACACACACACACACACACACACACACACACACGCACGCACGCACGCGCATACACACGCACGCACACACGCACGCACACACACACGCACGCACACACACACACACACACACACACACACACACACACACACACACACACACACACACACACACACACACACACACACACCTCTACCCATAAGCAGTCAGGAGGACTTATGGCCTTTTGCCATTATACCATACTGGCCTGGCTCGACTCGTACTGATCCTGCTTGGCAGCCCAGCGCAGCTGGGATCTGCGTCTCCATTTCATTATTTGTGTGTCTTTAACTGATGACGCGTTGTCTTGAGTTGATGACACGACAACTACACGCACACACTTATTGTAGCCTATATTATAGTAACATTTGATTGATTTGTTTAAGAGACATTTCATATACCTGGGTTGTTTCAGACAGACAAAACACACACAATTATATCCGCGATGATGAATTCAGTTTGATGTTTAATATTCAGCCTTTTTTGCTTTTTTACTCACAATTGCTAATTGAGAGCCGATTTGTTTCAAATGAGTATTTTTCACACATTGGACAATGTTTGACACATTTTTCCCCAAGTGCCACATGATATTACGATAAAAACCTTGTTGAATATCAATAATCAGTTATCTAATAGTGTGAAATGTTTTCCAATGTCCAGTCTTTAGACCCAGACTACTTATAAAAACGAACAAATAGCAGTGAATCAAGCTGTTAAGAACTCAGCGTGCATTGGCGATGCGTCGCACAAGAACACACAGTTATTTTATAGTATTTCTGTAGGTGTATATTCCTACAATTTGAGAGACCACTCGCTCAAAACAGCAAGCAGGGCTGACGTCACCGCAGCCCACTTGGGGGCGGGTAAGGCTCGCTGTGGCACCACTCCGGAGATGGTCCAGGAACGACTCGGCACAACTCTGCGCATTCAAACTGTTGATGGAAACGCAATTCACCATGGCGTAGTATGACTTGGCGCGGCTAAAATGCCAAAGGAAAAAGGCCATTAGTCGAAAGAAATGGCATGGCATTCATCATTTGACAATGGAAGCGATGGCACTCAAAAGCAGGAGACAAAAGTATATCTAAAATACACCTATCCATCATCTGAAATAAGTTTTCTTTCAAAATGAAACTGGGGGAAAATTCTACTTTTACATTAAACAAATGTGTGGGCAGGGGTTGGTATGTAGAAGGCATAAAAAAGAAACTATACATTTCCATATAAATAGGTGAATAACTGCCATATGATACAGATAAGTGGCGGATTAGGCTTTGTTCCACCTCAAGTCAAGATGAAATAGGGCTTTCAGCTTCTTTAGATTTGAGAGCAGTATATAAAAAAGGTTGTACTGTATCATATCTGAGAGCAGAATGCCATTTTATGAAGGCTGAGGCAGAGCTATATCTAGGCTAAACTTTATCAATGCAATAAAGAAAAACATTTTATATGGTGTGAGTACTATATTGCTTTAAGAATGCTTGGGAGGATCGCACGATTACAGCAACGTGGGCACTGTGCTGCAGCAAGCGAAGAATTGATTGTTTTAATTAATTGAATATCATTTGTTAAACCTGTCAAGAGTAGCATTCTTCATTTCCTGTGTTGCTCCTTCTGGTTAATGTTGTTTTTATAGTTATGTATCTATTTGTTATTGCCGAGACAGTAATATCTGACTGGACACCTGTGTTTGATGATTTGGTAATTTACCAGTAATTGGTGCCATGAATTGTGGAGTTTATGTCATACATTGATTGATGAAATTAAATTTCAGCAGTGACTTGCACTGACAAAGAAAACAGAGATTTCCTGGCAACGAGATTCATTTAAAATGACTCTCTTGCCAGTATTGTCAATTATGCAGATGCTTGCGGTGGCCACAAAGAGTACACAGTTTATTTCATATTCTTAAGAATAATATGGTTATTATTGGGATGCTCATGAAACCCAGAGTAGAGATATGAACAGAGTTTTAAAGGAAATTATTTCCTTCAGAAGATTTAGTGTGAGTCTGTTGCATTTTGTAGATTTCCCAAGGTGTCCTCTGTTTCCCAGAAGCTCAACGCGACCAGTGTAGAGACTGGATGTTGTACCTGACGTGTGTGGGATTCAATCTAATTGGCTGCATGGATGGTTGGATAAATTAATAGAGACTTGCAGCATGCTAAATATCCCTAAGCTTATGTAAATTACACATTTATCCGATGTAGTCCAAGGCAAATTATTTTCAAAGTGTGATTAATGGAATCTGTGAAAGACCAAAAATTAAATGATTCTGCTGCTGAAGGTAAATATTCAGCCCAAATTATGTGTGTGTGTGTGTGTGTGTGTGTGTAGAATTATTCCTTCTACTTGAAGCAGTGTAGTACTGTAGCACACTACTCACTGCTACATCCTACACATTATGAATACCTGACTATAGTCTCATGGGTAGGAAGTCTGATGCCCAGACAAACGCTTCTACTGAGGTAGAGAGGTGTTTGTGTGTGTGTGTGTGTGTGTGTGTGTGTGTGTGTGTGTGTTACCAGTTTTGCAGACAGATCCATGTTAGCTGACATTGTGTATAAGGAAACATGTTATATACATGTATCCGTTTGGTTGAGTAA
Source organism: Lota lota (assembly GCA_026745465.1). Lineage (NCBI taxonomy): Eukaryota > Metazoa > Chordata > Actinopteri > Gadiformes > Lotidae > Lota > Lota lota. The sequence continues at coordinate 774,347 of JACYXH010000409.1, read as the reverse complement.
AGGCTTCTATCTGTACATAGAAGCCATGGTGGTGGTTGTGGTGGTGTTTTGGTGGTGGTGCCGTTGATGGGGGTAGTAGTGGTGGTGTTAGTATTGGTGGTAATACTGGAGGTGGTGGTAGTGGTGGTGGTGTCGTTGATGGTGGTAGTAGTAGTGATGTTAGTAGTGGAGGTTGTAGTGGAGATGGAAGGAGAGGTGGTGGCGGTGGTAATGGTTGTAGTGTTTTTTTGGTGGTGGTGGAAGTATTGATTGTAGAAGTGGTGTTTTGGTGGAAGTACCCTTGATAGGGGTGGTGGTGGTGGTGGTGGTGGTGGTGGGGGTGGGGGTGTCACGATGCAGGGAATGGTTACGTTACCCTAGGGAACTCTGCTGCGCAAGGCCGAACAGCAAACGCTTAACAGCAGGTTCACACCTAAACCCTCCCACACCTTCCTCCTGGCTTGTTTCTCCACACATGGACGAGTATTGCTAATGGAATGCATCCCCTCACAAGGCACCTTTTGTGGGGGAAATGTGTAGGGAAATCTTCCAGGGAGTTTTCAATGCTCCAGCAGCATGCCCGTTGCGTTGGTGACCTTGCCCCGCTCCGTCTTTTTGGGATGAGGTGTAGAAGTGTTGCTGCAGTCCAATGCACAGCCATGGTGTTTGAGGCAATCACTGGTAGACCAACAACATACTGCGCGACAAGTCTCGGTGAATATATATATTTTTTTGCTTGTTTAAATGTACCATGTGCGGGGCTTCATGGCACTCCAACTTTAGCATATTTCTACTTTGTATTTGGTTATAAGTAGTACAGAAGTGTCCTATTCCTGTGATCAAGTTTCTCATATCTGTTTACAATTGACTCATTTAGCAGATGTTTTTATGCAAAGCGCCTTAAAGTTCATTACAGTTAAATACACATGTAATTAATGAGCTTCAGCTCATTAGGGGTTACAACATCTTGCTCAACGATGCCTACGGGCAAGCTACAGACATTGGGGATCGAACCAGGAACCTTCCGGCTGGTATTCCCTACACACCCTGGCCACCACACTATCCTGCCCTTGTCCTGTCTCCTGGTTTACCCCAATGTGTTGATAATGTTAGGTTAATGGTTTCATCATACAATTTGATTACTTCATAATGTGTGTGTTTGTGTGTTTGAGTAATGTGGCGCGTCATCGCCGTGGTTACGCATGATAATTCATTAAATGTGTTTGTCTTAGTCTCGGCCAACTAGACGTAGTGTTTCTGTTTTATTTTTCTCTTTAGGCACAGTGGTAGTGGCTATGTTCATTTTCCTATCTTAATAATTGTTTCATGAGTTATCATAAAGGGTGTGGTAACAAAAAAAAAGTCCATATTGAACCCTTTTATCTCAATCAAATACATTATTTTGCTCTTTACACAAAGTCAAATTAGTTTACATTATACCACCAAGCATTGTTAAATACAGGACATCTCTGCCTTTTAACAGTTCCGAATCAATGCGCTAAAACGACAACTTTAAAAACAACGGTGAAATACAACTATCGACAAGATGTTTCCTTATCGACGCAAAAACAATACGCTCAAAATGCAGTGAAAGAAAGAATATGACAATTTCAGCAGATTTAAGGTTGATAAAAAAAGAATAAAGTTATTGATGAAAGTAACTAATATCTAACCATTGTTCGTACTTGTAGCACAGGAGGAATAAACAACAACGCGTGTTCCTGTTATTGTAAAATAATGTACGACAGGTTTGGTGATGTGACTGAGGGGAAGCCCAGGTGGTCAACAAGTGCATTATTCGGGACCCCCTGCTGTGTTTTAATCCTAACCTATCACATTCCTTCTTCTTTTTTACAGCAGTCACAGTTGAGCATATTTCTGCCTGATCTTTAGGAATAGAGCATGTAAAAGCCATTGACCACCGGCATGATTTATGATGTGGAAGTGTATATTTGGTTTATTATATTTGTTAGCTGTACGATGCCTCCAGCCTCCCTATCAATAGTCAATAAAAGTGGGGAAAGATGAGCGCATCAAGAGGCCCACAGTTCTGTCACTGTTACTGCCCCGCCAGTTCTAACAAATTGGACAGTCAATCTATGCACCGTGTCTCAGGCAATCATGATGACTCGGCAGGGACAAATGGGTTCATGTAGATTAGTTTCAGAAAGGTGTCCAGAAACATAGCGCAGGAAATCAGACACCCCCATTCAGACTAGAAGAACAAGGAGACCTTGTGGAGAAGGAAAATAGCTCAGAAAAGAACACATTTATCATGAAAATTATGTTGTATTCCATCCAGGCACATACGATCAAAGTGTATGTGTGCATGTCTGTATGTCTGTATGTGTGTGTGGGTGTATGTGTGTGTGTGTGTGTGTGTGTTTGTGTGTGTGTTTGTATGTGTGTGTGTATGTATTTATGTGTGTTTGTGAGTGTGTGTGTGTGTTTGTATGTATGTGTATGTGTATGTACTGTATGTGTGTGTGTGTGTGTGTGTGTGTATGTATGTGTGTGTGTGTGTGTGTTTGTGTGCATGAGTGTGTGTCTAAGACAGTCCCACAAGACTCAGAGAGAGATGGACTCTTGACAAAACTGTGTTGAAGAACAAGACCTCCAACATAATACCTCCGTCTCACTACAATATTAACCGCCCTATACCCCCACCACCCTTCAATATCCACCCTCTTACACACTGCCATACAATAGCTTCACCCCACTTTGATAGCATATGTCTACCACCCTTCAATATCCATCCTCCTACACACTGCGATGCAATAGCTCCATCCCACTTCGATAGCATATGTCCACCACACCACAATATTACTCATTGCACGTCATCTCCCTCCAGCCTGCAATGGGGGAATGTGCATCATTTAAATTATTAACTCTAACAAATATCGGCAGCATTAGTGAGTCATTGTGCTGCCAGGGTGGCAACCAGCGTGCCCCAATGCACCGCCATTGAAAGCCTTCCATGGCACTTTGGCAGATGCCTGCTATATTATTGCCGCCCTCATTGTTAATTGCACAAAGACAGGGGGCCTAATTAGCAAAGCGGCTTCTTTTATCGCCTGTAAATGGCTATCTTTAATACATATCATTGCCAAGAGCCAACACCATTCATTCTTCTCCATCATATTCCCTTTACTATGAAATACAAATTGGAAGTCTGCCCCTATTTTACCTTTATAAGTTAAACCAAACGACAAACGACACTATCGCTGCCAAGAGAAGAAAATAATGTGATATTGTCTCTTCACAAAATGTACTTTAGTATGTAGCTAAATCACATTCTTCTTATAGCTGTGAAAAAAGGAAATAATACTATATATATCATAATAATGATATTATATTACATCAGAACATTCTAGTATTTGATAATGAAGAAGTATTGTTTTTCCAACTTTGGTTCAGTGCTACCTCAGAGTACCACACCGAAGGTGCCTACTGAGCTGCCGTTAGGTGAACAGAAAATAACATTATGCAGGGAATGCGTAGAATAACCCTGTTCCTGCCCTTAAAATATCATAACATAATATAAAATAATAATAATAAAAGTATTCCTCCAGATCCTGAATAAAAACGGCAGAAGAAACGCAGAATGATGCAGGCACCCAAATGCCGTTAAAAAAGAGAATCATTGAATGCAACAAAAAGCACAATTTCCAGCAATTTCCAAGAAACTCCAGCACTATATTAATATTGCTAAGAGCAACATTGTCCCGCGTAGCGGCCCTGGCCCAAAGGAGAGGGGACGCAGTTGTAAAATCTGCACCATTTCCCTGAAACTATTTGAAATGCATTACCATCATTAGAGGTTTAATGGGTTTGTGTCACCTTGTAAAACTGATCCCATATATATGGCACTTGTGTCCCAGAGGATTAATATAAACTCATATTATCCTTCAGCGTTGCTATAGGTTATCACCTTATCTCCTTAAGCCTTTCTGCCTTTTCTAAGGGCTCTTTTATTTCCTCGCCTTTTGTTTTAATTGTCTTCTCTCCTTTGGATATCCCCGTCATTGTACACCAACAGTGTTAAATGTTGTCACTGTTCTTTCATCACACTTTGTGCTGGGAAATGTAAAGGGCTCCCAGCGGGGATGGCTGTGACTCCTCCAGGCCACTCTGCTGTTCTTCCTGTCGGTGCCCTGCTTCCTCCCAATCTTCCCCCTCCCCTTCCCCCTCACCCTCCTTCTCCCCCATTTCCCCCTTCCCTATCGTCTCCCCTTCCCTGTCCCTCTCCTTTCCCTCCCCCCTCTCTCCACCCTCGTCTCTCCCACCTCTCCCCTGTCCCCCGTCCCCCCAACCCCCTCTCCTCCTCCCCATTCCCCCCTTGCCGCGCTGCCTGCATCATGCATCATGCATGGTAGATCTACCTCCAAGAAGAACCAGCACTGGAGTCTGGTTGTTTATTTCTCCAGTCAGGTTTTAACCTCGAGCGATCGATCCCCTACCCCCTTTGCGACATCAAAGGCTGTGCACAGTGTGCGTTGGATATTGAGTGAGTGTGAATACTTCTTTCATACTTCTATCCCCCCCCCCCCCCGCATCTCAAACGATGTCGAAGCCTATGTAGGAAGCGTAGAAACGTCCTTGTGGTGGAATAAAAGTTTAAACGATCTATCAATGCTACAACTGCGTCAGTTCACACCGAACATATTTTATGTTCACCAAATATTTAGTATACAGTGTTTATTTAATACTTCTTTTAGTGTGTATTCATAGCGTAGTGTTGTTTTAGACTTCGTTTTAGAATCTTTTGGATTTGGTCCAATTTTGATTGTTTGCTTAGATAGTTCCGAGCCTCATAAGTCACTTCAGATAAAGAAAGGGTCATTCCTGGGCCCCCCAGAAGAGACACCCCCTTCTCACAGCAATAGAGGACCAACCCATCCATTCAGGAATAGGAAGACAACAAGGTTACCACCACAACCAGGTGACCAAAGTCCAATTAATCCCAGCCATTCCATATATATATATATATATGATATCACAATCAACACCAACCGATTTCAATGGAGCTGGCAGGCTGTGGGACACTGCATCCTTTGAGGTACTGCATGACTCCACAGTCCAGTCCCATCCAACCTCACACCAGCTAAAGCTGGCCGAAAGGCCGTGTCAGCGCCCAAATCAAAACCCATTAGGTTCTCATGATGCACAAACACACCTGGCGGGGGAGCACATACGTCATCGCAGCCCACCCATGTTCACCATCATCACAACCCACCCACGTTCACCATCACCACAGCCCACCCATGTTCACCATCATCACAACCCACCCACGTTCACCATCACCACAGCCCACCTACGTTCACCATCATCACAGCCGACCCACGTTCACCATCACCACAGCCCACCCACGTTCACCATCATCACAGCCCACCCACGTTCACCATCACCACAGCCCACCTACGTTCACCATCATCACAGCCCACCTACATTCACCATCATCACAGCCCACCTACGTTCACCATCATCACAGCCTACAACCAGAGCCTACTCTTCAGTTGTGCGGGCGGGAGCAACTCTAGCCAACCAGACCACCAGAGAAGAGAAAACAGAAAACAGACCCCCGGTCTGTTCTCCTCTCTGTGGCCTCCATAAGTCTCCTCCTTCCTGACAGATCCTACGCACCTGCATGAGATTAATCCACAGGGGCTCGGAGGGTTGCGAAAAGATTCCCCAGAAACCTTCATCTCCTCCGTCACAAGGACCCCAGAAGGCCCTCTCCAGGGACTAAGGAGGGTCCCAGCTGGGACCTGACGCACCAGTCCCACCAGAGGTCCGTCCACGTTATAAATAGCCCCAGAGAAAAACCGAGATGGAGGGGAGTTGGGGAATAAGGAAAAGAGAAAAAACACAGTTTCCGGAAAACATTGAATTAACCTTCTGTGGCTATTGTTATTTTATTTTTGTTGTAGCATTTGCAGCAATCTTGACTATTCAATTGTCTTTCCAGAACACTCTCACCCCCCCCCCCCCCCCCCCACCCCACCCACCCCCCCTTTACTCACCATCAACCCCGTAAGCCGAAACTGGATCCGACAATGGAGTGAAAATGATACAACAACAGTTTGTTTCTGTCGATGCAGCACCCCGGCAATTTATCATATTAATTTGGTGGAGCAGAGTCACTCTCCGACGTGCTGGAGTAGGTGAGTGGATGACAGGAACACACACCGCCCTAATGCATCATCCTGGAGCCACGCGGCCGCCCAGCCAAGCAGATCACCGACGGAGATGCTTGGAGCACGCCCGCTGGGGATACTGCTAAGACTACACCCCACCAGCACTGGGGAAGACGTGGGCGAAAGTCCCTGAGAGAGTGAGGTTATTGTGGTGGTAGGGGTGGTGGTGAGGAGGAGGATGATAATGATTATTATCAGTAGTAGTAGTTGTTATAGAAGTAGTAGTTGTAGTAGAAGTGGGAGTAATATGAGTATGTTGAGGCTGGTGATGATGATGATGATGATGATGGTGATGGTGATGATGATGGTGATGGTGAGTAGTAGCATTAGTATTAGTAGAAGTAGCACTAGTATTTGCAGTAGAACTAGTAGTAGTAGTAGCAATAGTATTGTTAGTAATATAATTAGGGTTGTTCTCAGTTCTATGACAATAATTATTAATTGCATTGTTGTTGTGGATGTTGCTGTGGTTGAAAAGCTTTGCTTCACTTTATTTCCCCAAAGAGACCAATGAAGCAGGTATCAATGGTACCATACACATTTATAATCCAATAGGAAGTGGCAAGACCAAATGACACCATAAACAACAACATGTTTGATTGGTGGATTCCGAGGACACCGTCAGGACATTATACCTCTACACAGTATAATGTTTTCTTCCCTCGTAACACAGTGCTGCTACATACGCTACAGTGCTACAGTGCTAGCTCCCCAATAGAAATGATTGATCTCCCTCCATGCGTCTAGATTGAGCGAAGCTATTAAACCGGCTGTCATCAGCGGCACAGCCCAGAGTCTCTGCCTGAGGTTCACACAAGCCGTTTGCAATTTCCTCCATCCATTTAACTTCATCAATTTAATTTGCTCTGGTGGTTCTATTCTGATATATATGACATGTTTAACATATTCTATTACAACTCATTTCTTGAGAGCAGTATTTGAGTGCAAGGGTGATCCAAATATTATTTGTATTATTATTTGTATTTATTTAATTTATTTAAAGCATTACAAGCAGTGCGTTACATCCACATTGCGCATCTACATGTGCTCCATGGACGCCAATTTAGGCTAAGAAGCATATATTAGCATAGATGGGTATGTCACAAAGAAACACACATACACACACACCTAACACTTTAAATGCTTTTATTTTAGTTCATAAATTACATTAATTTCCAAATGACAATTGACACACACACACACACGCACGCACACATGCATACAAGCAAACACACACACACACACACACACACACACACAGGGTTGCGGCAGTAGCTGGGCATGAGGAGTACGTCAAGTAGAGAGTAGCTGATTCCATTCCTTGTCTCCTAAGGGCATAGTGCCCCTGTGCAAGGCACCTAACCCCTGGCAGCAGAATCCTGATGGTTGCCCTGCACAGTCCGCACCCTCCTCTGTGTCTGTGAGTAAATGTGTGTGTGATTCAGTGAATTTGAATTTGTTTAGAGTTTATATAGAGTCACCCTGCTTCTGGAATTTGTTACTGGAATTTTAATTTTGGAAGTCAAAGGGGCAGCTGACTCTCTCCCGTGAGTTCAACCCCCCAATGTCTGCAGTCTACCTGTAGGCATCCTTGAACAAGCCCTACTTGCTCATTCGAAACGCTCTATAATAAGCGTTTCGATAAGAGTGCCTGCGAATTGAGTTAATTGCAAAATAGTAAAAAAACAAAATTGTCTTTATTATGTTTTTTATTAATTAAGCTTTTAGCCAAAACATTCTGTCATAGTTGTGACTTGACCTTTTATGCCCTATGTAAAAAATCTGCAAATTGAATAAGCGTGAAAGGGCAAGGTCAGAATGAGGGGTAAACATGTAAATATATACCTTCTTAACTACTGGTATTATAACCAACAACATTGAACATGTTTTGCCCTGTAGCAATTCATACTTTGCTTAATAGTACAATATTGTGGAAGTAACGTTTTGCTATAATGGTAAATCAACCTGGTTACAAAAATAACTAAACAGCAAATAACACAGCAGTTTCAGGAGCAGGGGATCGATCAAACTAAACAAATGTATGTATGAGATTTAATTATTGTACTTCCTATGGTCTTAATAGTTCATATTTCTTAAGGGTATTATTGGAGTAGGTTTAAGAACACAAGCTAGACACCGGCAGCTGAAAGCTATAGAGATTTACACTATGGATGCTGTGTTTGTGTCATGTTTAAAAGGTTTTCCACTGTAATCCACAAAATGTAGGGTAATCATGATAATGTGATGCAACACCCCTATTGTAGCATATTAAAGTATGCTATATACAATTAGTAGTGTATTATATCTCAGTCAATGTTGAGAATGGCTCAGATATTAAACAAGTTGAGAGGGTGTAACCTGTTAAAACAACATGTGATGGTCAGGATCTAAAAATGAATATATTTATGTTCATCTCAACGTCAGCTCATGAACTCAGTCTTTGAAAGACTCTGGATTGTAGGGCTGTAGTCTGAATGCCCAACCCCCCTGATGTTATGAGTAGTTTGCACTACCTCAAAGAAACACTGTTGCCATATTGGAATGGAAGGTAATTGGTCACTTACTTTGCCACCTGAGTGTATGGTAATTGGTCACCTGCTTGGCTATGTAGCCAGGAGGCAAAATAGACTCCACCCATTAAATCAGCTTGAAGGAATAGAAGGAATTCGATAGACTGAAAGTGTGTGAGATTGCAATGGATTTAATGGAACATATTGAAATATATACATAGTCTATTGTCTACGTATCCATGTTTCCAGTCTAGTTTCTACATGTCCATGTAACTAGTTATTATGTGTCTATGTATCAATTTATCTAGTCCAGTGTCTACGTATCCATATATCTAGTTATTATATTATAACTAGATATACAGATATATTGATGTGTCTATATATGAATATATCTATTCTATGTGTCTACGTATCTATGAATCGAATCTATCTGTGTCTACATATGGATCTATTCTATGTCTATATATCTTTGTTTATGGGCTATGATTTCCTATGTTTGTAGTCTGTGTCAAAGGAGTCAATGTATCTTGTCGATGTGTGTCTACAAATGGATGTAGTCTTTTTGTCTGCGTATCTATGAATCTTCTGTGTGTCTGCCTATAGATCTATTATATGTGTGTCTGCATATGTATCTAGTCAAACTGTATGTCTACATATGGATCTAGTCTATGTGTGTCTGCATATCTATGTCTGTAGTCTGTGTGTGTCTACATATTAATATACATAGTAAAGCATGGTCTGGCCTGGTAGCTTGGTTGTGTGCTTTTCCTCTGATTCCACCGACCCCAGGTGGGTGTTATAAATGTAAAGGCCTCTCCAACACAAACATCAAATCCGGTTCTCACCTAACATGGGAGGAATAGAGAAGCCATAAGCGTATTAGCTCACAGCAGCGGTATCTAGGGGCAGTGCCCGGGAATCTGATTTAAGAGCGAAACCCCCTTATTTAAATTGAATGGAGTTGAGTTGATGCAGGGAGGCGCTGAGGTGATAGCAGCCGCAATAACACGCTGAGAAGCGCTTCTCTTCAGAGGAAAGGTGTAGTCAAAGCTTTGTGGCTGTGTACACGGACTGAAGGCCTGTGAACTCCGGTCTGTGTGTGTGTGTGTGTGTGTGTGTGTGTGTGTGTGTGTATGTGTGTAGAGGGAGGTGTGAGGACGGACTGCATGGGGCGATGCGGTCTTTATCGCGCTCTCCGCTGGAATACATCAAAGTCAAGCGGAGGCAAAGACGGGGCCCCTAGCGCGGACCCCTGTGCGATAAACGATAAGACGGAGCTTCCATTAAGTCTGCCCGACTCACCGGGATTAGCGCAAGGAGCTCACTCCTCACTCCTCTCCTTAGAATTGTTTACTGGGTCGGCTCTTGGTCCATCTTTTTCTTTTTTAAACGCCTCTGCTCTCCTTTTATGCGTTTGCTCCCTCTCTCGGTTTACCGATCGGCTGCAATCTTTTTTTCCACTTGTTCTTTTTTCAGCTGCCCTTCTTTATAGAGTTTGTGTAAGTGTTGGTTGCCATCTTTGGCTTGGAGCGGGTATTTTAGATATTGGAGATGTGGCGTTGTGAAGGCTGAACACACGCATCAGAACCAAGAGATAGTGGTTGACTTTTGAATTGGCTACAGCTCTTTGACCTTTCGTTTGTATGTTTATTTCCGCTTCAAATACCACAAAGAATATTCTCTGAGTTTGAAACTCACAAACTGTCCTGTGAGACAACCTACTTTGAGATTTTCATGTAGTACATTTAAACATTATTGAAGTTTTTAAATCAGTGGTGATTAACTCCAGGGCCAGAGAGTGGATGCTTTACTATATTTCTGAACTGACCAATGTTCACCTGAATATTTATAGTCTGGAACCATCTCATCTACAACTCAGATGGTTGGATCAATATACTGGGCGGTACTTTTTTAACCTGGATTCTCCGCTTGCTAACTATCCATGCTGTGTTACAGCATGGATATCCCTCTGTGTTCCTGGTTTTTTGTGATCTGTGATTCTGTGATCAAATTGGTTACCAGACTGCACATCATTAATCAGAACATGTGGATATTACAGAGACATTACAACAACATAAAACCATCACATGGTAGAAAGATCATTGAAAAATAATGAATAATTATTCATAATTTATAAAAAACACAAATTAAGTCAGCATTAGTATCTGTCAGTATCTGCACAGTGTCTATCATTAATATGTACGACATGCCAATGTCCCTTGGCATGATGGGAAAGTTGATGTTTGATTAGACAAACGTGTGTAGTAATTTCTATATTTGAGAGTTGCATATTATACTTCCGTTTCCAGTGGGGGTAATAGAAGTTGTCTAATAAGTAAATAAATGATAAATTGTGTGTTTAGGTTGGCTTGCTATATGTTAAAGTTGACAGGAGTCATCATAGTCACACAACAGGTGTGGATCTGACTAGGAAGTAAAACAAATGGTCAAATGGCCACACTTACTAAAAGAAACCAACATTTACAGAATGGTGGTTTACAAATAACTGAAGCCGGCGAATGAATAATCACTTTCATTCACTCTCACTTTTCATTTTATTGTCCAATGTCCATATCTTGAAGTTTAATGATTATCATCATCATTACCATCCTATTTCGAGGGTTGACGCATTGATCAAATAAACATCCGTCTGGGAGAGTAGTCATGCCGACCTTCAGTCATCCCACAGACGTAATCGTTGCAGTTTGGGAGAAGGTGGAATGGATGGTGAGGACTGCAGAAGGAGCCTAACCGCCGCTTGAGAGCCACCGAGAGGGCTCTCGGACGGCCTTCTTACGGCTAGGTCACTCTGACTTTCCCTCCAGAACGCTGATCACATCATCGGACGAACAGACCGAGAGATACTTCAGTAAAAAGGGAGTGAAGTATCCATCTGAAGTTCTTAAGATAGAAGGATATAGATGGACAGGACAAAAATACAGATACTTCAGTTAAAAGTGTATGAAGTATCTATCTAAAGTTCTTAAGATAGATATATATATACAGAGGGAAGGAGGGACAGACTTCAGTATTTCAGTAATTACTCCAGTAACAATGGTAGCATCTCACACAACTAAAGCAGTCACAGAAGAACAAGATGAAGTGTCTCATCTTTAGGTTGAAAGCACAGTACCATTCTCCAAGTTAACTAGCACCGATTGTAGCTCCTTAACAGAGAGTGGCCTCATCAGTAGAAGACTATAAGGTTAAAACTAGCTTTCATAGAAGACCTATGGTCAACTACTTTGATAACCTTAAAACTTGAGTCATTCATCGCATGATTAGATTGATTGATCACTAATTGATCACGTTGAGGAATAATTGATGCCCATAAGCAGGGCTTAATGGTAATATACACACATACATCAAATACTGTGAGGCATGTTTTGAAAAGGGCAGACCCTTAATAAAAGTAACACTTTTCTAAATATTTATGTCATATTCCACAACTACAACCCACACCATGTTGTTTGTGGTGGACGACTCGTATCATAGGTCTAGTACTCTTCCTCACACACCAGACGAATCAGACAAACTCTGACTTCCTATCTTGTGTTGTGACATAGCTTCTACAGTAAGTACCCCACCCCCCACCCCTCCACTTCCTCTCCTGTCCTCTAATGGAGGAGAATGAATGGCATTTAATCTGCTCCACTAACTATCCTTATACCCTTGACGCCATAGCGTTAACGTCGGCCCACAAATGAGCTCTCCTCCTCCTGCTAGCAGGCCCCGCTGGGCTGCTTTCACTCCATCTGGACCCACCACCTCAGTAAATAACTCACGTTTTCTCTTCCTTCTGTTCCCGACGCTGAATCCCAGAGCACATGGCCGTGTCAGGACGGACGCGTAGTAATGTTTTGGTATTTTTCTAAACAAACCAAGCAAAACAATACCGCCCGCTACATTCCGTGTGCTTAGCTAGCAATGATTCCAATAAATTGTTTGGGTCACACTATAAATATGAACCGAACGTTCTGTGTGATTTGGGCCTCATAATAAACACAAGTCTCTTGTTTCTTTAATGTATGGACAGACGGGCATGGCCAACATGTTTATCACATTAATAAAGCTAATGAGGTTTGCAAAGTTCTCTTATCTTTATATTTTCTTATCCTATCCCATCTACTGCTAACCCACTCATTTATGGATAATCCTTTATCTTCCAGGGAAGTGCAATAGCCTGCTGTTATCCAATTAGATGTTTCATTTATTTTTCCTTTCTTCTTTGACATGCAGAGGGGTTTGAAATCGTGCTGTGATGGACAGCTGTCTTATCCAATCACCGGTCTTTCTGGGTGTTCTGGCACACAAACCCCTCTTTTATACATTCTACCTGAAACATTCAAATAGGATAAAGACAACAAATCAGCTAACAAAATAATGAATGTCAAAAATCTACATCTAGAGGAGTGGCTTTGTCAATCATAGAAAAATAATGTCAAGCTTTGTTTTGGATATTGGCTTAATTCCACCCCTCATTGCTCAGCCAATTAAAAGCCAGTAAAGAAGTTGTTGTCCATCTGGCTTGGTGGTTCCCACGGTGACGCGTAAAGCCAGCACCTGCCCTACGGCTGCTCTTCCTCGTCTTAATGCACATAAACCGCCTTCGTCACAAAGCAAATTGGCGTGGTGCGAAGTGCTCTCGGCTCATAAAACAGATGAGACAATTAGAACCAGTATGCTGAAGCTGGGAGTGAAGCGGGGCTTCTGTTGACAACAGAGACAGCCACTATTATAAACAGCATGAGATGTTAAGGTTATCACGTGTGGAATATAGAACAGTGGACAGTAAAACACATGGCTCAGTCTGAGTACCTGAGCAATTGGAGAACAATACCCTGATCTCTTTAGATGGATGGATGGGTGGATGGATGTATAGGTGGATAAATATATAGTATAGTATACTAGAGTAGTAGCGTCAGCAGCCTCATTGCTCAACACTTCTTTGTGATTTGCTAATCTCTGATGTTTTTAAGAAAATAGAGGAGAAGAAAATAGCAAACCATTTTAGGGGTTCTACATTCTGCGGTCAAGCAAATCCTACTCTATGTGAATTTCAAAGATGCTTGTTTTTGACTATTATCTTAAGCAATATTATCAAAATCCCTTTTCAGACACAGATCGAAAATACATTCCTTATTTTGATAGCTTATCTTACACAGCTGACAAAGGAACCTGCTGGGGATACCACATTGATAGATACACATTGCATAATGCTTTTTCCTTTTTTGAACGATATAACTGAATAAGAAACTACTTTGTTGCACTTTTCAGTCCTATAGTAGTGCTTTGATTGGACAATAGAATGAGCTTTCTTACCAGAATGTTCTGTCCAAATTGAGAAGAAGATTGAGGTTTATTTGATGAAATTGTCGGTTGTCTTTTTGTACCGTACATTATTCTTGAACTAAGCTCTCCCTCACACGTACACACACAGAGGAATTGATGCGTGTGAAACATTGTAGAACTTACCTCTTTCCCCCATACACACACAGAGGAAATGATGCAATTGAAACATTCTGGAACCTACCTCTTTCCCCAAAACACTCACAGAGGAAGTGATGTGTTTGAAACATTGCAGAACTCACCTTTCTCCCCAATACACACACACTGAGGAAGTGATGCGTGTGAAACATTCTAGAACTAACCTCTTTCCACCACACACACCGAGGAAGTGATGGGATCAAAGTATTCTAGAACTTGGCCTGTCTCTCTGAGATACACAGAGGAAGTGATGCGATCAAAGAATTCTAGAACTTGGCCTGTCTCTCTGAGATACACAGAGGAAGTGATGCGATTGTGAACTTGCATTCCAGGATCTGGGAGACTTCGGAAGGAGGGACCATGTTCGGTCCTGTTGAAACTATGTTAACCGCAAAAAAACAACAACAAAAACGGGACTGATCATATTTGGGGTTCGATGGTGTACCATGAAGTCAATTATATGAACTGTCAATCAAATAAACAAGAAATTACATGAAAAACTAAATGTAAACAAAAAGGATCAGAACCCTCTGAAAAATCGGGATGTGAAGCCATCTTGGTCCAATCTCAGCCGAAGTCCGAGATATCAGATCTGCCTGAAAGTTCCCAATGCTCCACAACTCAGAAGGTGACGTAAACACATTTTCCCACTCGGAAGGTGGTAGTTATGGCTACTCCGCCATGGCGTGAACTGCGTAGTGTGACACTACGAGAGGAAGCAATGCGATTGAAGCATTCGTGATCTTGCCTCTCTCTCCCAGACACACTGAGAGGAAGCGATGCAAGTTAAGGGTTATGTTGGCAGACAGAACCTTCTGGAAGCTCTCAGGTCTCTCAGGCAAAGCACGGTGTTTAGTAAATTGGAAATGTGTGGCTGTTTACGCTGAGTAGCAAATAACAGGAAATCTCATTAGATGTTTTAAAGGGAAAACTTCCTATGTGAGTTTTCTTGTTCGGAAATGTGTTTCGTTCTTAAAGTGCATCTCCTGCAGCCTCACAAAAGATTACGCAGGCGATGCACTCAAACAGTATTATGTATTACTCAGGATGGACCCCATGCTCCTGAGTAATACATAACACTGCTTCTCATCCCTGCGAAGCTGTGTTATTGTCTGTGTCAATATATTCTATTCAGTCATCAATGTTTTGACACCAGAAACACATACAAGAAGCAGTTCTCTTCAGTGTTGAGCACCGGTGACTAAACCCAAACAGTAACACATTAAAATCCTTCAAGTCAACCAACCAATATATATTCTTTGTTTGCACTCTGTATTTAGTTTACAATATTTTAGATTGGATTATTTCAATGTTTAATAGTATTATTAATATGACTTTAATCCACTGTGTTCCATAACGGTCAAATAATTCAAACACACACTTTCTCTTTCGCTCTCTCCCCCGCTCTGTCTCTCTCCCCTTTCTTCTCTCTCCTCCCCAGCTCTGTCTATCACACTGTTTCTCTCTCTCCATCTCTCTCCCCTGTTCTCTCTCTCTCTCCCACTCTGTCTATCTTCCCCTTTCTCTCTCTTCCCCGCTCTGTCTCTCTCTCTCTCTCACTCCCCTACTCACTCTCTCTCCTTGTCTCTCTCTCCCCCACCTTATATCTCTCTCCCCCCCCCCCCCCCCCCCCCCCCCCCTGATATGGGTGAGTAGATCATAATTTTAACCACTGCTACACCACCTGCTCTAAAGGTGCCCCAACAAACACCACCATCGGGCCAGTGTGCCAGACCCGCCAGTGGTGGTCGGCTGTGGTTTGATGACGTTTCTTGTAGTCAAACATGCAGAATTGGCGTTGGCCAACTTGGGCTAACCTTGGCCAACATAGCTATGGTTGGGGGTTGTTGGTTGGTGTTGGTGTTGGTGAAGCAAGCAATCTCCAAAACGGGATCTTTCCCCAGCCCCACCTGGACCCTGTATCCCACAGACCCTACGTGGTTCAGGCCTGCAGCTCAGACAACTGGGCCTGCTTCCAGGGGCCCTGGTAGTGGTGGCAGAAGTCATCACAGGAGTGTAGTAGTGGATGCATGTGCAGATCAAACACCTTTACAAAACGGTTGACCTCCAGTCTCTGTATATCCTGCTGGAGGATTATGTCTCCCTCTCTCTATCTCTCTCTCTTTTTATCTCCTTAAGTCTCCCTCTGTCTCGCTCCCTCTCTCTCTCTCAATCTCTATTTCTTTCTGTCTCTCTCCTCTCTCTCTCGGTCTCTCCTTCGGTCTCTCTATCTCTTTTTGTCTCTCTCTCTCCTTCTGTCTCTCTCTCCTTTTGTCTCTCTCTCTCCTTCTGTCTCTCTCTTTCCCTCTCTCTCTAAGTCTATCTCTCTCCAAGTCCCCCCCCCCTCTCTCTCTCTTTCTCGCTCTCTAAGTCTCTCACTCTCCTTCTGTCTCTCTCTCCTTCTGTCTCTCTCTCTCTCTCTCTCTCTCTCTCTCTCTCTCTCTCTCTCTCTCTCTCTCTCTCTCTCTCTCTCTCTAAGTTGTCTCTCTCTATTGCCTACAAACTCAGTATGGTCTGGTTCTGGCTGGGCTAGGGCCACTGTCTGCCAAGATGAAATAATCCCTGTGTGTGCTTTTGTGTGTGTGTATGTGTTTTTACTTGGATTGGTCCATCATATGCAACATGTGGGATCTAAATACAATACATCACGCATATAAACATTATGTTATCATAATAATATTTAATATATTATGATGAAATAATGTATTACAGATGATGATGGAATGGCCTTATCAAAACATCTACACCAATTTTTATGATTGCTACTGGGCAACAGTGGAGGAAGTAGTTGATGTTATGGGAACACACACACACACACACACACACACACACACACACACACACACAGACACATACATGTTGATCATATTGCTAGATAATTGATAGATCTACACTCATCCTGTTTCATCCATTATAAATGATAATTAAAAAGTTCAAATGAAAATCTAAACTCAAACTTATTTCTCTCACCTGTGTATCAATATTCATAACATGTTCACACATATTTTTGTTCAAATGCAAGCCCCACTGTTGCTTAGCAACGATAAAAAAGTAGGACAGAGTCTTTTTTTTTCAAGCCACGCTCCATGCTTCTGTAGGTTAAGAGTCATTTCGATATTAACTTGCGGGAAAGGTCTTTTTCTTTGCAGATGGCTTTATGCTCTTAACCTGACAATAACGTTGAGTTGTTAGCTCTTCATATTATTTGTCTGAGCTTTGTCTAAATGAAATGCCAACGTGGGGGAGGCATATATATAAAAACAAGTAATAATAAGACATTTGTTTCTTAACGGTTTGGATCGCGTTTGTAACAAGAATATTTCACCGACTTTTTCAACCATTGCAACAGAGTTTGGAAGCCAAGTCTGTGAAATTCAATCATTGGAGGGGAAAATTAGAGAATGCGAAGAGAATCACTGCCAAAATAAGTACTCCTTCCAAATTCTGACTTGAATTATTGCATAATTATGGTCTAAGGCCATATATGCAGACCCAGACGAATGAAACACAAGCCAGACACAGAGAACAATGCAATTTAAAAATAATAGTATCATGATTAAAAGGTTGAGCATGATGATAGCCATACTATAATTGTGAATACTCATTTCACTATTTGTAAATATATCTCTTAGTTGGTAACACGACAGCATATTTGTATATATCAATCCATTACTCCCTATGTGTAACTTTACATTTACATTTGTCTTTATATTTGTATAGTGATTTATGGCCTTCATAGTGTTATAATATGGACAGTACCTAAAATCCTCCATGCTATTGTATGTTTTTTGGTCATTAGTGTGGCAGTGTAATAAGACAAATTCCTTGTATCACTAATTCATTGCATGCTGATTTCATGGCTAATGAACATAATTAGATATTTTTGATTAATACACAATGGGATTTATAATATACAACCCACAATAATGTTGAAGTGGCAATCTCAAAGGTTTTCAAGTAAATACATGTCTGTTCACCATCTATCACCAAAAGATGTAACACAATGTTGCTTGAGCCTATGCCCCACTGATGAAAGCCCTGGCATTTGCAGTATTATGAATGTTACGCAATGGGTGAGTTTCGTTCTTCAGGGTTAAACTTCAAGTGAGTGGCATGTCGATGAAACTTGAGCTGATAGCTGATCAATTAGCTTTGAGTTTAAATGGGGATTAAAAGCTAAATGTGCTGAACACTACAAATGATGCTAGTTTTATTCTCAGAACAAAATAAATTAAGGGTTTGATCTATATGTGATATAGAAAAAGGTAAGTCCAAAATGTACAAGGCTTTAATATTTAGCTTTTGATTTGTCGTTCACTGATACTCTGACGATTCAACTGTTTATAGTATGAAGATGGGAGAGTGATCATAAGAACTGCTTTCATTCAAATTAATATAGTAATAAATAAATAATGTATTCTCTATGCATTTATGAATCAATAGACTCAGAATTCAGCTAAATCATCTGGTGTTTTCCGTGGCTTTATTTCTTTAATGATTCATCCTATACACAAATCTGGAGATATGTCTGCAAAAGCGTCTGTCGTCCTGAATCCATCCTTTTATGGACAGAAAATCAAGAGACAATCCACACAAAGTAAAACATATTCATTTATCTGTATACAATAATGCTCACTGGTAACAATGTGTCGATGACAATACCCATACCAATCCCATACTACTTGCAAGCTAATGACTTAATTTAACAATGCTCTGCATTAAGTACAGACCCAGCATGACCTTGGACGTAGCGGCAGTATGCATTACGCATAATAAAAAGATGCATTCAGATCACAACACACAGAATCTTTATTCTACAAAGGTATCTTCCTCTTGTAAGGGAATCTTTCACCCATCAAGGAATATTCATTCTTTAAAAGGAACCTTCATTCTATCAGGGAATTGTTTTTCTATAAACAAATCTTCATCTATCTTGTTAGGGAATCTTCCTTCTACAAAAGGAATCTTCTCCTCATAGACATTTTTGTGTTATTACAGAATCGTCCCCTTCTCTCTCATTGCTTTCTATTTATATATTTATTTTACCTCGTTCCACCTCTCTGCCCTCCTGCGTGACGACGGACATTGTTACCATAACAACCACAGAATCCTCTTCCCTTCACGGCAATTAGAATTCAGCACTGTACCTCTTTACCTCCTTCCTAGCGCGTCGCAGGGGCTGCGCACCGCACACTGTGGTGTCGTGTGCACACTGTTTTGAGTTCAAGTTTCCAGGGTCGCCTGGAAGAGACGAGTGAGAGGGGGAGAGGCACGATGTGTGACATTCAACTCTGTCAACAAAACCTGTCGTCATTCATCACATGCACCGAACCTTCCCATCTACCCTTATCCTTAAACCTGCGCAGACAGATGCATGATGGCCTCAGCGAGGCTCCAAGTGTATGTCTCTGTTGATGGAAAACCATGGAAATTGTCTGTTGCCAAAGCCATGGCTCAGTGCCCAAACTAATCCACCATAATGACACTTTTTCCCCCTCCTCTCCCTGCAGAGAGTAATGATTGCTGGCCCTGATTGTCAATCAATCCATACCTGGATCTGGATCTCTCTCTCTCTCTCTCTCTCTCTCTCTCTCTCTCTCTCTCTCTCTCTCTCTCTCTCTCTCTCTCTCTCTCTCTCTCTCTCTCTCTCTCTCTCTCTCTCTCTCTCTCTCTCAGAATGTTAACTTCTTCTAATTACTTCAACCAACTTCCCATCTTTCAAGAAAATTCGGCATTATCTTGATTTCATAAAATGTGTTGGCTGTTGCCAGTGTAGGAGTGTGTCTGGATTAAAAGCTCTGCTGGACCCAAGACTTCATCCTCAGTCTTAGCGTTTAGCTAGCCGGGATCAATGGAGTGCTCTATTTAATGAGCTTGGTTTGCTTTGGAGTCAAAAGAAATAAGAACTGTGAAACTTGGTAACGAGCTCATTTGTAGGCCACTTTATAACCTAGTCTGTTCGACATAAACATCATTGCACGGAATAAATGAAATATTCTTGTCATGTTTCTAAGTATCTTTTATTTTATCTCTCACGAGTAGTGGGCTATTTTGCGTGCGTTAGCCAGAGATAGCTTATTATCTTGTTTACAGAACGGCTGTTGTCGGCTTTCCCAGTGCACGTAAAAAAAAAAAAAAAAGGGGGGGGGGGGGGGGGGGGAGCTAGGAACGGCAGTCAGTGTGGAAGAAAACATGTACGTGTAGGGACTTATTTCGGAACACGCTTACAGAGCTGTACTTCCCACCATCACAGCTGGCAGACAGCGATTTGCACTGTGTTTTCTGTGTACCCACCTCCTCCATTACCCCTTCATGAGTTCACGCCCAAGCGGGCCTGTGTTGGGAGACAAAATGTGTGACACGGAGACCGGAAACGTCTTTATAAAGATGAAAACTTAACTACCGCTAAATAACCGAAACGCTCACCACAGAGCAAATCATGCCCCCTGTGGATTGTCAGTAACAGCAAAAACATTTAGAGAAATGCATAAATAATCAGAAGCCGCCCCGGGACTGAGAACGACTTTGGAGTCGGAGTTTGGAAGGAAATACGGCTTGTGTTTTTATAATTGATGCTGCGATAGTTTACGGTGAGTCACGTTGTGACAGAGGAATGTTGAACGGCATGAATTTGTAATGACGCCGCTGTGCAGGCCACCAGTCTGTTTACTTTGTATGTGTACGTCCATTCCGTTCTGGCTCTCTGTTCATTTTTATTTGTACAATGGGGATGAAAAGCTTTCGTTGTAAAATGTAAGACTAAAATAAAACAAATAAGTGAACATGTGAGGGGAAAACAACAGGTTTTTGTGCAAATGCCACTTTGTATAAACTCTACTGAATTAAAATACGGAAACATTCTTCTGTATTCGGCCGACTGGTGTGTACAGACTGACGCACGGGGAAATTGTTTGCACTGATTTCCCCGCTTGCTTCGTTATCCCACTAGAACACAGTTTCAACGTCACCGCAGAACACACTACACAAAATTGAAGGACTAAAAAAAAATACACAACTTGTAATTTTAGTTCAGACACACACACACACACAAAAAAAAGACACAAGAAAGTTTTAATGAGAAATCGTTAGTCCCGGAAAACAAAACAAGTTAACCAACACAAAACAAGTAGTCACCACGTTCCCATCTGCCACTCGTCACCATGCAGCCCCCAGAGTGCTATAAATCATTATTTTGATCACATTAGTGACTACTGAGGAGTGAGGCTGAGTTTAGACTCACTGGAAATACCCATCCAAAGGTCATGTGCGCCTATCAGCGAGGGGTGGGTAAGAGACAGCAAGAGAGGGCCAACACAGCCATTAGCAAAAAAATCCCCCTGGTTAGCTGACTCACGATTAGGACGGGAGAAAGACAAGAGGGAGACAAGCCCATCCCGTGTGGAATATCTGCTCGGCTATGATGCAATCACCGGGGGGTTCTCGATTGAGTTGGCAATTCAGCAGTAGATCCGATCAATTAAAGGATCATTGTTCCACACTGGCAGTCATATGGAAACATCAAATTATCCAGCAAAGTATTTTGCCGCTATTACAGTGCATCCCTCTACAGCGCGATACGGTTAATCTGCTGACAGTGATGCAGATAAACGCCCGAGAGCTAATTGGCTAATCAAGGGGAACGTGTTCTCTGTTCTAAATGGTTTACATAAGGCCTAGGTCACAAAAAAAAAGAAAAAAAAAGTGAAAGACATATATATTTATACGATACATTGAAATAGAAATACCATAGGAACACAGGCCCTGGGCAAAACATATCTATTGAACATTAAAAAGGTATAAAGCACGCTGTGTGACCCGAAGAGGTTTCCTGCAATCATTGCATTTATACGGTTAGTTATTTAGTAGACACTTTTATCCAAAGCATCTTACACTGCATTTACCTGAGACGTCAAGATAACAAAAGCATCCGTTATGCATAACTAAACAAACGAAGAATCTTCCTTCTATTAAGGAATCTTCCTCTTGCAATATATTTCCTGTAATCTTTTACATTCATATCTAACGGTTAGTTATTTAGCAGACACTTTTATCCAAAGCATTTTACACGGAATTCAGACAGGTAGGTGGTAGGTGGTTTCTGGCTCAGAGTTTCCTAGAGCCAGCAGGCTGTGGACACTGGGGATCGAACTCGGTACCTTTCGGCTGAGAGTCGAACACTCATTACTTTTACAATATCCTGATGCCTAGGTGAATGATATAAAAAAAATGAGCTGTTCAAAAAGACAGTTACTTTGAAATATTACATAAACCCAACCCAATAAAAAAAAGGCAGACAGGCAGAGATTTGCTATTACAGTAAATGCATGTTAAAACTATGCTACTATACTGCCTACTATAGGAAACACTATTTGTGTGCAAGGTAACCTTTACGTATGACATAGATTTATGCATCTTATATTTGCTGAAAAAATAACCAAGCGTAGCATGTGTGCATTCCCACAACAAACCCCACTCTATACAAACACATCAACATGTATAACGTAAGCTAGCTCTTCAGCTTGAAGTATAGGACATATGTCCATTCATAGTAGTATTAGTCCCTGATACGACATCTAAGCAAGAGTGTCTAGGTGTTCAATCATGATTCCTTCCCTGTCTTTTTGTATTTTGTTTTCAAAATATAAATACAGTGAGAAAGTGAGATCTATGGTGCTAATTTTAGGGCCACTCTTCGGTAAGAGGGTTCTCCCTAACATGCTGTATTGATTCAGATAGCAGGGAGCTGTCATGGATTATGAGGATTACTGCATGAGGCGCTTGCTAGCTACTGTAACAAAGAAACCACACAGCTCAGCGCTGAGCCATCACTTTTCCCCGCTCCTTTTCCCCGCTCCTTAACCCTTCAATGATTTTGGAGCCATGTCAAAAATAAAATGCTTCTTTACTCCACCTTCGCCGACCGCAAGATGGACTGCTAAACGGAACAAAAAGGCTTCCCCTGCCTGATTAACGCTGTCTTTCAAGGGCAAAACAAGTACCGGCTATAAAAAACATCATGGCCTCCTGTTAGTTCAAATCCCAACAGTAATGTAACAATTGTCGTAGGTGGTAAAGAGGCTTTTATAATAGTAGAATCTAAAATAACTCACCCACTCTCCAATAAACAACTCCTACTCCAAGAAAGAACTTTGAAAGACCTAAAAACGTTTTTTTATTGTAATGTAGTTGTGTAATGTGACAATCCCTCTGGGATAGTATCCTGTTGGAAAAAGTAGTTTTAAGTTTGAAACACATGCTAATGAAATAGCCCCAAGTGGGTCGTGTTTGTGGCATCCACCCTGATGTGATCGGAGCGAGCGACAGAGCAACGTTAATGTTCAGCTCTCCTTGGGATGCAGTCCTTCATTAACAACAGCAGGGGGTCTGACAGAGGAACCCTTGCTGGAGAACAGTGGGAGGAAACTTCACATCAACAGCCATGTAGAGAGGTTTGGAGTCTCAATGTTCTCAAAAATCTTCAGAGTTACACACACACACACACACACACACACACACACACACACACACACACACTTACATTTGAAAGAACTGCACATGTCGACGATTTGCGTTTTTAAGGGCTTTAATGTGCATACGAAGCACATGTATAAAACATTTATAAATGTCGTTGCATTAATTCACGGACTGCTGGGTTGTCACATTCAAATTCGAACCACATCACATATTTGTGAATTCCGTCACATTAGCGTGTGCATCCATGGCACGGAGCATTGCCATATGAGGCTTCAGACTGCCAGACAATATCAATGTTTTGATGAGTCTCTCCGTGACGTGACCTGGTGGTCCATGTTGGTGCCCAGCCAGTTATTGTGATATGGTGCCCAGAGCCATAGCCAGGGTCTGAAAAATCCTATTATTTTGCACGTCCCACCTGATGAACAATACAGTTTTCACACACGTTAAGAACTACTTACATCAGTCGCAATGCAAATATGTAGCATATTCCTATACTCATCGCACCGGTGAAAGGCCAAACGGATGGAATACTCAACCTATATAGCCTAGTGAAGACGAGCTTATCCTCCGCCCTTTCTAGTAGTTGACCACTACGAATGCAGTAAGAACACTGTTTTGAGAAACGTAAATAGGCTGTTACCTCGGCCATGTTGAACAACATGTAACGTTACAGTGCCCATGGTGACTATGACAAAGATACCCAAATGCGATTGGTTGAACTGATTTATTCGCTGGCTAGAGCGAAAAAAAAACTCAACTCAACTCAATGATTTGTTATTATTGTTTTGTCACAACGAAAAAATGATATCACAACGGACAATCCCATTCACTGTAAGTTAAAAGGACCTCAAACGTTAATCGTGAGTCAGTGCTCTCCATCACCACGGACAACGCAGCTAATTATATTAATGCTGTCGAGAGGCAGCGTTAATATAATTATAATTATGTGCGTAATATTATTATTATTTACTTAGCAAAAAAAAAATCTGAATGCACTCTAGTGGACAGAACACGTAACAACCACATGCTGATAGTGGCATTGCCAATCCATAAGGCTGTGTATACAGTGTATAGGTAAATAATGAATATTAATTATAGGCAAAATGTGGAAATGACAAATTCGAATGTAATTAGAATATTAAAAATAATGAGGAATGAAATTCGAATGGGATTATAGAAGAATATTGACAGCTCTAGATGTCACACACGGCGGACACAAAGTAACACGTCTAAACTGAAGTAAGCATGCACTCATCTCGGAGAAGTTCTCAACCACAGATTTTTTATACAGTTGTATTTAGTTTCCAATTCTGTCTTTAGGTCTCGGTGACCTCATAGCTGGCCACGGGCATGATGGTGCCACACTAGTAGGTACATGTGTGTCTGTGCAGTCCCCGACCCTTTCAGCGAGTGTTTATTGTTTTACTGTTGAGGTCAGGATAGTGTACTGGCTATGGGTTCTAGCCGAAAGGTTCTGGGTTCCATCCCACCCTTGCCCGCAACCTACCTGTAAGTATCCTTGAGCAAAGTGCCTATAACCCCCTACCTGCTCCTCAATGACATGTATCTGAATTCCCCATAAGTCGCTAGGGATAAAAGTGTCTGTTATAATTGCTAAAATAGAGATCACCCCTTTTGAAACACCGCTAGTCACTTATCATGGCCCCTATTCTTGGCTATCTCAACTCATTTGGCATCGATACAAGACAACCACGCTCACCCAAGTACAATTCATCAAATGTTCATTTGGAAAGATCCTGGACTCTAAGTTATCGGCATCTTATTTTCTGGGCTGAAGTAGATAAATATCACACCTAGCCATCGAAGCATACCTTACATCCGTTCAGCTTACCAATTTCTTCATCCTTTTTTTCTGGGGAAGTGATTTATCGGAAAATCAATCAGAAGAAAATTAGTTGCAAATTGACCGAACATTTTCTTTCCCTTGTAGTTACCCTGTGGTTGCAGTATTTTGTCTTATTGACCTCGACATTATGAGCACATGATTCATTAAGTTCAGATTGGTTTCCAGACTCTGTCTGAGCGTAATTTTTCAGTTGACTCGTTTATCAATGTCTGCTTAAATGACCTGTCGCCCCAAAGACACTGCAGCAGTTCTATCTGTATATTGGTCACTAACTGTCTACGGGCCTTGTTTACAGATTTACTGTGATAAGAAGCTGTGTTTCGTAATGAAACACAGCTTCTTATCACAGTAAATTTACACAGCTTCTTTACACAGTAAATCTGTAACTTTCATCATCTTGTTATTCATTCCTTTATGCAATTCCCTCTATATGTAGGGATGTTTATCTGCATATCTGCAAATCTATCCATCTATCTTTTTATATATAGACAGATATCTACCTATCTATATAAGTTGTTCTATCTATATGTCATTCTATCTATCAACTTCTAGGATTTATTTCTGTTCGTCTTTCCTTTGTGAAATTAATTTTAATTTTAATTTATCAATGTCTTTGTTTATTTAGACTCCATATGTGTGTATGAGCTGTGTGGCCTCCAGCGTCAGACCTGAGAGAGAGCTCTGAGAGATCTGAGATCGCTGTGGCCTCCGCATGCTGATCCGAGGCAACTGCAGCCCCCCCCCCCCCCCCCCCCCCACCCCGTTAGAACGCACATTTCACATCTTAGGTACTTACCATTAATCAAAAACATATTCAAAGTGAGGATCAGTTCCCCAGACATCTCCATCTCAGATTCAAGTTAGAATAAAGTTGAGGGTTAGTGCCGGATGATCGCTCGTGTCCCCAGGGAAATCTCCACCACCGGGGTTGCGTCGTTACCAGAACAACCCACCACATGGGCCGACCAAAACGGCTTTTACACTTAAATTGAAACTCTCTTAATGTGCCGGAAGCAGAATGAAAGCTTTGGTGAGATGCATGCATTATGTATAATGGTTATTTTCAAAACCATTCTTGTTTCCAACGGTGAAGGCGAACTTCAAAGATAACTTTCTAATAAGAATATAATATAATATTGCTTATCCAAAATAAAGTTTAAATATTTAATGGGGAAATTAATGGATAATTATTTTTAAAGAGCACATAGACATTACAAAGTATTATCAGCAACAAAGGATGTGTGTGTTTATTTCCAAGCAAGCAGGTGAGTTAGTTCCATGAATGCCTTCTAGTTTAAACAGGTCCTGCACTCGTTCTGCAATACTGCGAATATTGCAGAACGATTTACTCATCTTTGAAAAAAAGTCATGAAATTGAAATAAAGAAATTGATCAGGATAAAAGTAACCTCCTCCTTAAAAAAAAGTATGTACATATGAATATCAAATAAGACATTGTTTTACAGATTTATATAAATTGGCAGATACTAATTACATGACATGTTTTCAAAGCTCGGTGGGAATCTTGCATAAGTAAAGCATGGAAAGATCCACCCAGCACTAGGTGGATGTGTGCTTACTCAGAACAGCCCTCCCCCTTATTTAATATTCATCTGAGTGCTAATGATGGGAGCCAAAGTGCACCCACTGTAACCTGATTATTTCACACTGATGAAACCTATATGCGTTGGATTGCACTGCAGGCTGGGAAACTTGAATCAGCCTCCAAAGTGTTACAGTACTTCTGAGTAATTACATGTGCGCTAAAGGTTAATCTCCTATTGAAGCAGTTAAACGTCTCGCTAATGTTTATGTTTAATGGCTATTCTAATAGCATGGCTCTCTGTAGTAATGTATATTGTTTTGTTGGGAACAATTCTGGGAGGTAGATTTATCTCTATCATTTACTCTACAGTGTTTGGACAGTACTTTGTAAAAGTACATAAAAAAACATTTAAATGCACATTTACATTGCAAAGTGTACTTGTGTTGCTGTACTCTGCTATAGTCGCTGTAGCACAGACGTTGGAAGCTTGAAGAATCATCCTGTAGCCATACATCATGATGATAAGTGAGAGTGAAAGTAAAGGAGTGAGAGCTCTCCAAACTGTTGAACTTTCTAATATTCTGTGGAAGTCTTGATTTGGCTTGCGTGTGAACGTGGCTTAACTTTGGTTTGACACAGCAGCAAATAACATCTCAAAGCCTATTAAGACATAATGACGTCTCTGTATTCCCATTCACTAGCTCCTGCCACAGAGCATCACCAGCTAGATTTATGTCAATTAGTTGGATGCAGGGGTGGAAAAAAGGCTAAATCAAATACAGTAAGAATGAGCAAATGAGAGACTGTTAACAACATTGTGCTTTGCTCATTTTAGTTTGCCATTAATTGTAATTTAATGAGCGTGATTAATTAATTTGAATGGTAATATTTTTTTCTATATTAGACGCCACACATATGCGTATATGCATTTGCTATGTATTTAAAATGACTGGCTATGATTTAGGGACCACAGTTGAGGTAAAATAATCGGTAAATATATGCTTAATAATATTTTTTCAGTTATAGCTCCCCTTGTTTTTGCTTGGCTTGGGAACATTGCAATTACACATGCAGTGTATCAGCACACTGTGAATGGCACACACACACACATTGTTCCCTTGCAGTTATTAAGTACAGTTAAAGGCATTTGCTATTAAATACCAGCCAGGCTGCTTGCTCTCGCTCTATCACCTGGGGCGCTGAATGCTTAATCACACATTTTTGGTTTACCTCAATTTCAAGCATAAAAATACGCATACGAGTGCCGTGCGTTTTAGACATAGATTTTAGAATAATCAATAATCAAGCTTTGATAACGTTGAATGGTGTAATGCGAATCACATTTTATGACGACAATACAATTCTGTTTAATTAGTCTAATAATTCTGAACAATGACATTTATAATACATTTTTTTTATATATATATAGGCACCTAGATCATTGAGATTTTATAATGAAATCCATTATTGTCGTCTTTATTCATGCAAGATAGTCGGGAGCGTAATACATTTAGATTGTTCACCTGCTATATTGTCATATTGTACATCTCTAGTAGCACTAATTTTCCCCTTAAAATCTGGAAGCAATGCCTTTGTTGATAATCCATTGACACTATTGCCAACGGAGACTGACTGTGCGTGTTGATGTGTTGCTGTGAAACCTATTTAGTCTTTTGGCCATTGAATCAGACCATGCTGTTGGTTTGAGTGTACAAACAGGGAAAGATTTATGGAGACTTTCTGTTACAAAATCAATGTGAGCTATGTGTGCACACACCATTTGTTTTTTGTTTTTACATTGACGCTTTGGCCTGTTCTACCTTTTCAATTTGATTAATTGCCCTGTATATTGAAGTTACTCTCTTTCCCTTGCAAGCCCACATTGTGCGTCTGTGCCCTGAATTAGTCTGACATTTCATGCTTGAATACCTTTGTGACATTTAGTTTAAGGAAAAATCCCGCTCTGTTGAATTGTCCAAGGCAAACCAAAAAACATCAATGAATATGAAATGTAATGAATTTCAAAGACAAAAACATGGTCTACCTGCTGAGTTCAATGTGATGGTGGGTGTTTTATCTGGACTTCGATTTCTCATCGCTATCGTATCTACAGTTTATTTTACTACCTGCATACTTAAGTGAAGTCAATTCCGTTTAAGAATAATAATGAGCATTGAAAAACTAAAGATGAATGATGAATTTCATCATTATAATAGACTAGGCCACACTTTCTAGGATACCCTTTCTAAGGTTCTTGCTTGTTCCTAAGACCTTGATAAACTTTGTATGGCAGGAATTTGAACATTTAGTTTGCTATTTGTCCACCTCTATTAAGTTTTGCTCAGGAGGTTGAATGGGTTGCGGTGGACATTAACCTGAGCTAGTTTGACCCTTCTGACCCTTGGTACCTTAACAAACATAGTTTCCCAGTTAGCATTGCTGTACGAACTTGCATCTTTTGATGGGTGAGTGTGAGGCATTCATTGTAAAGCGTGTGACCAAAAGGATAGAGACCCCATTCCAAGTTGAAGGCCTCCATTGCATAACTTTGGAAGATGCCCCCTTGTGGCTGTGAGTGGTACCACTTGCTGAGCGTTAATGTTTTTCTTGCATTTTCTCTAAAGAGGTAAATCATGTAAACTCCTAATTCACACCAAAACAGTCACGTCAGCATAGCTGATGCCTCCTACATACTGGTTTTGTAGTTGCGCAGCAGTTCAAAAAGTAAATTAATTTCCAATGCAATGCAGCGTAGGGCTAGAAACAGTACATTGTAGAAGCATTTATGTTGCATCTATAGCACCTCATAAAAATATTGAAAAATGAAATGTGCACCAAAAACCTTCTTAAACGCATGCAGCAACCCTGACCTAGGCAAGAAACTGTGTAGCTGTGCAGCACAAACCAGTGCTAGCTTGCGTAGAAAATACGTAACATCAACTTTCTATGCAACCAGTATGTGTTGCGTTGTACTCTTCAGTTAAACGGCCATGTTGTTCAACTTGTCAATTCACCCAAGCTCGGGGAGACTGTCATGACGTGAGTATCCTAGACCCCCCTTTCTGTAATGCATCATCTCTTTTTTCCTTGGCTGGGCACTTCAACTGAAGCATTTTCACCATAGAGTTTCACTCATAACATTCATATTTAGGGTCTGCCAGGCTCTGTATTCATCAATCACATATATACGTAGCTGATGTGATGGTCCTAATGTGGATTCCAGAGTTTAATGAGTAAAAGTCATGAACTACTCCATCTAAACAAACGTCTCCAAATCTGTTGAAAATGGTTGAACAGGGAAATGAGAGATTCCCTTTTCCATTGAAAGTAGAGTAAATCTGGTTTAATGAGGTAAACTCTGTACTGATCAAAGACTTAAATAATAAATACTGACCATAAAGTGCGTTGTTTTTCTAAATTACTGAAGGGAAGACAGTCAGTGTAAATTCAATGCACATGAAACGATGCAACGCTTTACATTAGGCTAACATGGCGGTTTAGGTGTGAATTTGGGAAGAGGGACTCATAGGGGGATGTAAAAAAATAATATATGGATGCCGCATACCTATTGGAAGCATTTCTGGTTCTGTGAGTTACTCTGCATTCTGTCAAGCTGTTTAAAAGCGTTTTGGGGGTTGTGCTGCACTTTGGAAGGATGCTAGTTGCGACTTAACTTTCTATGGGTCTCAGTCTCGCTTGTGAGTGGTTTTGGATACCAGCGGCCGCTCAATGACTACATGTGAATGTTTAATGTTAATCGAGATTCACATTGATTGAACATTTTATCTGATTACTTTTTCATTTCATCTTCCTTCTCCTGTCTCCAGGCGGTTCGGAGCCCTTATTAAATCAAGGGAAGTCTACTCTGTCAGCAAGAGCACCTACCAACCAGACGTTGCATTTCAAAATGTTGCTTCTCGTTTAGCAGTGCCTTCCAACTGCTGCATGAATGACAAATGTATCCTCGTTTTTTGAATAAAAAAGATGTTGACTTTCTTGTTTCCATGGCTACACAAGTCCAGTTTCCATTCGCTATTCAAATTCCATTCACGTGAAGATTATTTAGCTGGATCAACTTGCCAAAACAGTTAATTTCAATGGTCAATGGGGAATCTCTGGGCCTGCATATATCTTCAACACTCCTCTGGTGTGTATTGGAAAAGTAATTACAAAAATTAGAATTTTGCATTTCCTTTCCAGTAGCTTTTTACTATTTGGCCTGGGGTAGGAGGGTAGCAGCACAATTGTGCCCTCTATTGGCTACCACCAAAGGTCTGTGTGTCTGTATGTGTATTTGTGTGTGTGTGTGTGTGTGTGTGTGTGTGTGTGTGTGTTGTTTGCATGCAAGGGTACTTATGCACACACTCTCATCCACATAAGTGCACGTGCACGTGCGCTCCTTGTACACTTTGAAGCAGCTCGTCCATTATTCACATTATTCACCTAGGGGACAAAAGATTGCAATCGGGAATGAGGATGAGAAGGGATGAGAAGGGTGAGGACCCGGGTGAGGCCTGTCATGTCTGTTTTCAGAACATTGTTCTAGAGGTGTACTAACCAGGCGCCGCCTAGCCGTTAACAAAGGGTTAATGGTACGGAGTAACGCCTGGCTGCAACGTACCGGCTTGGAGACTTTGGGTGTGTGTGAGACTTTGGGTGTGTGTGTGTGTGTGTGTCGTCGTCGTCCCCCCCCCCCCCCCCCCCCCTCCCCCCCCCCCCCCCCCCTCCCCCCCCCCCCCACCATCCTTCCCCTCATACTCGCTTGCATCCAAGTGTGACAGAACGGCTCTGACAGCAAAAGGTTAAAGTGGCAATTAGGATGCGTCGAGCAAGTTTCCCCTGTGTTAATAGACGAGCTCCCCTTTGACCTGGTTCTGTAGCGAGGTACCTGGCGTCCTCCGAGTCTTCCTGACCTCTGTCGTCGGAGACAGTACTTAGCCAAAGCGTGTAACCCCCCCTGGTTAATCACCGCTGATTTGGGTGCTTCATCACGTATTTTGCTCACTTCAGCTACAGGATAAAAAACATATATATGGATATTGGGGGTTTTGTGTACGTTTTAACTTCATTTTCCAAAGCATCAATACAAGTTACCTACTCTAATGTATGCAAAATGTATACAAAATGATGAACAAATAAAATAAAGAGAGAGATCTTCTCAGTTCATCAAAGGTTTAACAAATAACAAAATAAGAAATGGAAAACGCTGGATTATGCTTGATTAGGCAGTTTGTTCGAACATTTTCATGTAGGATTGTTTCAAATCGTTTTTATATGAGGGAGAGTAATGATGATTCAAAACAAGGATGTGTTTTACATAACATGCAGGGCTTTCATTGGCCACAGGAAGAGCTGATTTGGGGAGTTGTAGTGCAGTGGCATCTGGGGGTGTTAGGAGAAGCAGAGAGCAGCAATGGCTGTGGTACAACGGGATGAGGTGTGTTTTTATCTGACAATGCATTAAACTATATTACAGCTCATCTAATGGAGTCGGCACTGTGAGACTCCATTAGAGCACATCAAACCTTTTTATTGAATCATGAGTGGATAGCTTTTCTTGGTTTTTCGCAATGTCCTTTTATTTATACTGCCGAGAATAGATTTTCTCATTAGAAAGAAAACGTTTTGAAAGTTAGGTTATATGAGTTTCAGCAAATCCATGTGTAGCCCAACTAACAAAATTCCCAGCGTTGACATTTATCGTATTGGATGCAAATGTTTGATGATGGAGAGATATAAATATTACATTTCGTAATTATTTCAAATTACATTTACATTTAAATTTTTATTAATTCAAAAGATTCTTGTTTCTAACTTATTTCTCCAATGAATTAACATTTGGATCCAAATGTTATAGCTTTGATTGTTCTCAGGCTCACTGGTAGCTAAGCTAAATGTCTAAATGACAGCTAAATCAACACCAGGTGATGTTAGTGTCAGGAAGTTGGAAGACTTGGTCTGGATTCTATTATTACTCTCATTCAGAGACATGGATGAATGGAGTAGGAATAAATGTTTTATTCATTGTTCAAGATCAATATTCATGAATGTTTTAAGGCAGAATCGATACAGCGACTCCGTGCCACGCAACTCCTGTCGGAGTTTAGACGATTCTCATTACACTTGAGGAAAATAAACTTCTAATTAGGGATTGGGCATTAATCGCTACCAGGAATACACGAGAGGTCAATGATTTGCTACATTCCTTTAGCTCATTACTGCTCACACACTCACACTCACACACACACACGCACACGCACACACCTATGTACATATGGGACCCCTATTGGTCAAAGTACTTATATAAAACACAATATATTTACTCAAGAATACTCATACACCATTCCTTGGTTTGCATTTCCTTCAGTAGGGCATGCTTATTTTTGTGAAAGAAACCACAAGAAAATAAATT
Organism: Lota lota; assembly: GCA_026745465.1. Lineage (NCBI taxonomy): Eukaryota > Metazoa > Chordata > Actinopteri > Gadiformes > Lotidae > Lota > Lota lota. The sequence continues at coordinate 740,873 of JACYXH010000409.1, read as the reverse complement.
TGGTATCACATGTCTTCGCTCTTTATCTCCTATGCATTTTTAATAGCCTTAATAATTCAAGCGTACAGTGTCTATAACCTTCTTCCTCTCTCACTTGCAGAAGCTTACACACACAAACACACACATATACACACACACACACACACACACACACACGCACACACAGCACCATCCGCTCGACAAATGTGCGTCTGATTTCCCAGTAAAAAAACATTTTTGTGTTAACGTTTTCTAGCTCTAGGAGTGTGCCAGGCAAAACAAATGAGCCCAAAAGTGAACAGCTGGGCGCTACGGCCCTCAGCCTAACTAAATGTAGAGAGAGTCATTAACAGATGTTTATGTGCAGTGCCCATAATTACCATTCAGCGGCACTTTCAACTTTGCCCAATCCTCTTTGGGCTCCACGGTGATCCGGAGATGAGCTGTATGTAACACATCGCGGATCCGTTGGGAGAAACTGCCATTAAATCTAATTCTCACTGTTCTAGCTGTTGAGGATCAGACAGATATTCCCCCCCCCCCCCCCCCCCCCCCCATGTCTGCAGGCTTGGAGTGTTACAATCCCCCCAAAATACATCTCACAACATTCACTATGATGCGGTAAGTACGTACTCGTGCATTTGAAAAGGAAAAGGATCACTGCGACACAAAAGACAAAAAAAAAAAAGACAATGAAAGCACACCCGTTGTCCACGGTGCGCTACAATGCTAACTAGCGGCGCACCATGGGAAATATATAGCTGTGGGCAATTTCCTTGCCAAACGTTGGAACATTAGCGGAACAACACACGACGACATTGAACAGTAGCAGTAAGCCTGAATCAATGGATCCTTTGAAGAAACTGGCTTTGCTATTCCACAAAAAATACTGCACGCTACAAAGTGGAAATGAACAACGCTCAAGTTTAAATATTGTTATTTGGGTCTGACTCAAATTTTGTTTCACTTACAACACATTTCCATGACAACAAAAAGCAAGAAAGGAACAAAAACAGATGGGCGTGAACCCACGAACTAGGCAGCGTCCTAGATGGCAGTTTGGTTCAGACTATGTAAAACAAGTAACTGTAAGTGCATAGTAATAAATAACATTATAGAGGTCTATGTATACAACAAATAGCGTGGAACTTAAAAATAGCCATATGGACAAAATACACTAGAACCATATATGCTGCTATAATATGTAATTATATAATTCATGATTTTACCTTAATAGTAACACTAACATGACTTACCGTACTAGCATTTATTAGTATATTATGAAAGAATAATTATAAATAATAATAGCATATTATTATTTTGGCCAACAACACAGAAATGCCCAATGCAGTAAGTCTGTGAGCAACACATTTTGTTTGGTTCTGAATTCCATTTCCCCGCCCTGGGCAGCATTTTGAATAGATTTCCTTTGAGTTGTCATGGTTCCCCCAAATATTCCAGGTTTCCAATCCAACTAACAGATATGGCAGCTAGGTGGATAAGTTAGAGGTAGGCCTACTGTTAAGAAATGTTATAATAGCTATAGGTATTGTTATGATAGCTGTATGTACTGTTATGGCTATAGGGATTGTTATGATACATATACTGTTATGATAGCTATAGTTACTGTTATGAGAGCTATACTGTTATGATAGATATGTGAACTGTTATGCTAGCTATATTTATGTTTATGATAGCTGTACTGTTATGATTGCTATGATACTGTTATGATAGCTCTATATGTTTAAGATACTTATACTGTTATGATAGCTGTACTGTTATGATAGCTGTAGATACTCTCATGATAGCTATATGTACTGTTATGATAGCTATATGTACTGTTATGATAGCTATACTGTTATGATAACTATAGGTACTGTTGATAGCTATACTGTTATGATGGCTATAGGTACTGTAATGATAGCTATAGGTACTGTTAATGATAGATATAGGTACTGTAATGATAGCTATAGGTACTGTTATGATAGCTACACTATCATGATAACTATTGGTACTGTTGATAGCAATACCATCATGATAGCTATATTTACTGTTATGATAGCTATAGTAACTGTTATGATAGCTATACTGTAATGATAGCTGTAGGTACTGTTATGATAGGTATACTGTAATGATAGCTGTAGGGACTGTTATGATTCGCAACACAGTAATTTCAATGGAGCCATAGGGTTGCGTATCACATAAGGACTCAAATTAAAACGATTTTGTCTTGTTGCACTGTTACCCAAATGAACACTATAGGTATGTGAATAAACACTGCTTTGTTATCACATGTCATCATGACATCATTGTTCTGGGCGGAGCCCACTGAACCTCAACTGATTAATAATGGAATCCGATTTTTAATTTCCTTTTTATTTTGTATCATTTGATTGACAAACACGGTTGTTTTGGACCATCGGTTATGACAGGTCCCTAATTACGTGAGTCATACAGTGTTCATGGTCCGTGTCATTGTGATTAGCCAAAGAAGAATGATGAATGAGCTCAACAAGGACATATCGAGCTTGAGAGAGAAGAAAAAAAAAAACGGCCCAAGTGCAGAGATTACATGTCACCGTAGCCGCATATAGCAGCTATTTGAATGGACAATGTTGATGTGTGTGCCGTAGGGATTTACCATGGGCGAACGAATGAAACGAGGAGCACTCTGCGTGGTTCACTTACCACATCAACCGTGAGTTAGATGGGGGGAAGCCTCAAGAATAATCCAATTCTAAAAAAGGGATTGGGTCATTTGCCATTTACATATATACATAGTAGTTACTGAAGATGATAAGAAACACTCTTTGGATTTGTTCTTAGTAATTTGGGGGCAGGATAGTGTATTGGCAGTTAAAACCTGTTGGACTGCAATCCGAAAGGTACAGGTTTCGATCCCGGTTGTTCACAGTCAACCTGTGGACATCCTTGAGCAAATTGGCTAGCCCCTACCTGCTCATTTATTCAAATCGATTGGATGCAAGCTAAATTACTACATGGTAATCAGTACATAAGTGAGTGTTGATATTTGGTGCAGTTGGTCTTTTCAATGGTTGACACTACTTGTTGAAGTTACCTTAGTAACAATTTGTGAGCCTACAGTGTGTCTTGCTAGTTTAATCTGTGGTATAACTGTAAATGTGAAAAGGCGTAGCCCCTTCAATTTCATAATCGTGCACCTTTGTACAAATGCTGCAAACATTGATGTAGCGTTTATAATATCAATGGATATACACATTCCCACAACCTGCCCCTGCACACAGCTAAGCTAAACTATGCTAAGCTAAACTACACTCAGCTAATAATTGTGCATGCAGCTAAGCTAAACTAAGCTAATAACAGTGCATCAATCATAGCAAAACTAAGCTAATGGCGGTAAATGCATCCAAGCTAATAATGCTAAGCGCATCTTAGCTGAACCTAGCAAATCTAACAACGGTGCATGCCGCTAAATTGAGCTAATAACTAGTCAACTGCTTGTACATCGGACTGCTCAACGTCACATGTGTGGCGGGGGGGGGGGGGGGGGGGGGGGGTACGAGGTGCACAAGGTATTGGCCACCATCATTGGGTCAGACTTCATGTTCAGCGACTTCCTCTCACTTCTATCCATCGACGCACATTATTTATTTAATAACCCTGTCACATTCACGGTGGTGTGATTTGACCTGCGGTCAGGGGGCGTTTCTCTACTTTTTGTGTTTTCATATTTTCACTTTTGTTTTATCTCATTTTCTATTATTGATATTTTTTTTTACAAAATACGGTTCTGCACACCAATCCAAACTGCTGCAACTTGCTTCCAGTTGCAACCGGTTCCCCCTGGTTAAGGTTCGCGGTCGATTGCACCGCCTCATAGCGATTGGTCCGTCACCGGAAGCTCCAGTCAGCCCCTTGTAATGGCTCCTCCTGCAGACCCACATTATGGTACATTCCGTCCGTTTGCAAACCTTAGTTTGGACCTAAAACAACAAGACTGGTCTCTCTCCCCCTCTATTCTATTCGTTCAACACCCAGGAGCAAAGACCAAGGACATGGAAGGGTGTAGGAGCGGTTAGCTGACACGAACATGTAGTGTTCTGTAAAATGACTCAAGCCCATCGCCGCTAATGCGGTGCTGACCATGGTGCCATTGACATGCTCCATATAAAGGCAAATAAAAGGCTAGATAAAGCCCTGATGTAATGGAATACGCTGCTGATCCACTGTGTGTGTGTGTGTGTGTGTGTGTGTGTGTGTGTACGTGTGTACGTGTGTTTATGCTCTTTTGTCTTGTATGTGTGTGTGTGTGTGTGTGTGTGTGTGCCTATGTGCATGTACGTGTGCATCTGTCTGTGCTTGTACAAATGAGCACCTTTGTGTAGTTGCTCGCTTCTGTTTGTGTGTATGTATGCTAAACTAAGTGTGTCTCTGAGTGTGTGTCTGTTGTGTGCAAGAGCATAGCTTGACCATTCTTGGCCTTCTATTTCATTGTTAAGAAACACTGACAGTGTTTCTGTCTTTGCCTTACTCCTCTCTTTCTGTGTGTTTCTCTCTCTCTCTGTTCCTCTCTCTTTCTATGTCTCTCTGTCCCCCTCTCTCTCTCCCCCCCTGGCCCTTATAAAAGATATCTCACAACGATGCCAAAAATGTCAAAGCAGGAATGTCTTGTTTCTGCTGAGAACCACCCGAGTGTGACGAGACCATCACCCCTTAGAGAGCCCTGCCTTCTCCCCTTCCTTCACCTTCTCCTCCGCTGCCTACACCTACACCTCTGTCTCCCCTTCTTCCACCTTCTTCTCCACTGCCTCCACCACCCCCTCCTCCACCTTCCCCTCCTCTGCCTTCACCTTCTCCCCATCTGATTCCACCACCCCCTCCTCTGCCTCCACCACCCCCTCCCCTGCCTCCTCCTCCAGTGAGTGGTTTCTCCTGGTGCTGCACCAGGAGAAACCCATCAGTCGGACACCAGGAGTGGCCTCCAGAGAGCCCCAAGACGGGGTTCACCATCCAGTGGACACACACACACACACACACACACACACACCACACGCACACACACACACACACACTCACACACACCCATGAGTCTGTTTGATTAGAGGACACACTCCTCCTCACCCAGTGCTTGGACCCGCTAGCTAGCGGCAGCATGCTAATTAGCGCAAATAGGCTACCAATCATTAAGCCAGAGGAGACGCTGGGAATACGCCCGCCGATCCTCTCGGAGGCTAAAGTTTTGACATGCTTACAACAGAGAGAGAGACAGACAGAGAGAGACAGAGAGAGACAGAGAGAGAGGGAGGGAGGGAGGGAGGGAGAGATAGAGAGAGCCAGAGAGAGACACTGCAAAAGCAGATTCAAAGCAGTTCAATCATGGATGTATTCCTCCTAAGTGGTCCCGATGCATAGGGTTTTGTAGTTTTTAAACAGACAACGTTAGTTTAACTGACTGTGTGCAACTAGCAGGGTTCCGGGTGCCAAGAGGCTGAGACTAATTTGTTGTGATTACGGGTGTTTTTCAGGGCTTTTAGGAATCTGAATGTATGGATTCTCATGAATACGATTTTAGTAGACTGGGAGAGGAGCAGTGGTAATAGATTGCGAAGGCGAATCCGTATGCATTAAAGAACGATGACTGAGAATGTAACAAACACAAGTAGCTCAATTAGAGGCAAACCGGAGGAACAGTAAAGACTTGCTCTACCTTCCCTTTCATGATTGCTTCATTCATGCTTGGCATGACATCGTTGAGGCTATCAAATCTTGCTTCTGTGTGTATGTGCGTGTGTATCTACCCCATTCAAATATAGTATTATGGACAATTAAGTCACCTGTCAATCACAAAATAAATAAACTAGTATCGGCTTTGCTCACATTATGTGTGCAAAAGCGTTCTTCAATATTCTAAATCACCCCAGAGAATATATTTCCTCATGACAATATTTATTTCTTACACGCAATCAGCTCAAGTAATTATTATTTTTCCGTCTCTGCCTCACAAGCCCCCCCCCCCCCCCCCCCCCCCCCCCCCCCCCCATCATGCCCCATGGTCACCCCGCAATTTATCACCCACACATGTCCTGCTTCTGCTTTTGTAAATACCACTTCTCAAAACTTTATTTACTCCCCTGTTTACTCTAACACCACTGTATTCCTTCTGATGCCCACATTTCCCTCAAGGAATAATTCAGGTTTTGTCTTATATTTGTTTGTATCTGACTCATGTTTTGTCAGCTTAATGTGATTTGTGTGTGTTGGCAAGTAATGTATGTCTCCTCTGTTGAGATTAAGTGAGAAATGAATACTATTCTACTGTAAAAATAAATCCAGAGATGTTAAGAAGGTGTAAAATAATCCCTCTTCTTATTATTTATTTCTGTTGTTTCACTGCACACTTTTGAAATATATTCCCATTGGTCTCAATTAATTATTTAGCCACAAATATACGCTCACGAACGGTACACATCAAACACAAAATTCAACTTATTAGCTCGCCCTTCGGCTATCTGTCTACAGCGGCATTCTGCATACACGTGTTTGCTTACAATCAATCAACAGCAGCATGCAATCTGTATGTAATTACCACGATTACTACTAATACAAGCAATTCAGTGTGCTCTAATTGATGCTGGGCTAGAATGTGGCGTTAACAGGTTCACACCGGTTCACGTGCATTAATGGGCACGATGCAAACACAGCAGCCCTACTTTATAAACACATACGCCACTTGCATATCTTACCAATCATTCCTTGCTTAGAAGGCTTTGATAAATAATGCTGGTTTTAAACATTATCCAGTCCCTTAAGTTTTAGCAATAAAGGTTCTTCATGAATAGCAATGTTGAGAAAACATGACTAATGTATAAGTCATGGATAGCAAGCAGGATTAAACATAAATTATGAATGCCCATCTGGTAGTCACCTGAGCTAAGAAAATGTATTCACTTTATTGTATCTTGGCTATGTTCCTACATTATCTACTGAGTTCAACCTCAGGTTTACTAATTTTAGAGAGCATTCTGACCAATACATCCAAAGAACTTCTCCACAGAACAGCTAGCATGTATATTTCTGTACAAACAAATAGATACAAATTCAGACAAACATCCTATGGTTAAATAAAACAAAGCAATATGACACTTGTGCAATGTCCCCAAAAACACACAAAAAAGATGAAAACTAACAAAATAAAAGATGGATATAATTACAATTTAGAGACCTAAAAGTGGTCAATATCCATAAAGAAAACCCCAAAAGGACCACTAGACCAATAGAATAGAGGGTGGCTCATCTGCATAACGAAGAATGTGGTCTATGCCAATGTAAAAAGTGAAGCTAAAATGTTGATCTACTTCTTCATATATCGTCAATGTATTTTACCTCCTTCAACACCAACATGTACTGCGGCCAGACAAAGCTCACATTCAAGTGTGTAACTATCTCAGTGTGTATCTAAATATATATCTCAGTGTGTATCTTAGTGTGTATCTCAGTGTGCATCGCTGTGTGTCTAAGTGTGTATTTTAGTGTGTATCTCAGTGTATCTAAGTGTGTATCTAAGTGTGTATCTCAGTGTGTATCTAGGTATATATCTCAGTGTGTACCTCAGTGTGTATCTCAGTGTGTATCTAGGTATGTATCTAAGTGTGTATCTAAGTGTGTATCTCAGTGTGCATCTAGGTATATATCTCAGTGTGTACCTCAGTGTGTATCTAGGTATATATCTCAGTGTATATCTCAGTTTGTATCTCAGTGTGTATCTCAGTGTGTATCTAATTGTGTATCTAAGTGTGTATCTCAGTAACTAAGTAGCTAAGCTTCCAGAGGATCCAAGGAGACTCAACCATAATCAGCACCTCAGGGGTCGGTTCAAACCAGATCAGACACTGGCCGGCAGCGCCCTCTCTCTCTCTCTCTCTCTCTCTCTCTCTCTCTCTCTCTCTCTCTCTCTTTGTCTGTCTGTCTGTCTGTCTGTCTGTCTGTCTGTCTGTCTCTCACCCTCTTTCTCTCTCCCTTGTCTGTCTCTCTCTCCTTCTCTGTCTTTCTCTTTCCTCTCTCTCTCTCTCTCTCTCTCTCTCTCTCTCTCTCTCTCTCTCTCTCTCTCTCTCTCTCTCTCTCTCTCTCTCTCTCTCTCTCTCTCTCTCTCTCTCTCTCTCTCTCTCTCTCTCTCTCTCTCTCGCCCTCTGTCTCCATGTCATCTTTAAACAGATGGCGAGGGGCCCTGCGCTACATTAATGAAGGGCCCGGCTCAGCTCGTGGTATCTGTCTTCCTGACAGCCCTCGTCCCCGCTGAGGACTTATCAAAGCCACCCCCCCCCCCCCCCATGGTAAAGAAGCGCCGTGTCATCGTGTCATGGCGCGCTGCGGCTTCATCTGCCGAAGGCCGCAGGTGCAGGGTGAGGCCAACGGGTGACACACACACACACTCCCCCTCCCCTCCAGGGACGGGAAGTGTGTCTCACGTGGGACACAGTGTACTGGTTAAAACACCACACACACACACACACACACACACACACACACACACATAACCGATGCATACACATGTGTACTGTTCACACACACTAGCACATGCATGCAATCACTCACTCTCTCTCTCTCTCTCTCTCTCTCTCTCTCTCTTTTACTCTCTCTTTCTCTCTCTGTCACTTCTATACACACACAAACACACACACACACAAACACACAAACACTGTATTAAAATAACTATTAATGCAAGGTCACTCATGACTATTAATTCACTCTTACGTCATGAAAGTCTAGGTAAGAACACTGATTTTATTGTATTATAAGCAGTATATGCCGTTTCGTTGTGCGTTATCCATAACTGAAACCTCATATTATTGAACCCGACAAATGAATAGAATTGAAACACTTAATACTAATCTGGTTTAACGGCTCTAGATTCCAAACCCTTTGAGGTTTTACTCAGCACTGACACCTGCATCAACAGAGGCTCACCGGGATAACCAGGAGAGAGAGAGGGAGACAGAGAAAGAGAGAGAGAGAGAGAGAGAGAGAGAGAGAGAGAGAGAGAGAGAGAGAGAGAGAGAGATGGAAAGAGGGAGAGAGATAAAGATAGAGACAGAGACAGAGAAAGATAGAGTAAGAGAGTGAGAGAGATAGAGAGAGAGATAGACAGAGAGATGTTTTTACACAGTATCACAAGTCCATGCTTAACAGAATGACTGTCGCCCGCTCAGCCCCCAGAGGACCTAGGGGAGAGCACACACTGACAGCATACAAGACCAGGGGTGTTGAAGAGAGCACACAGCCATGCTCACTCTGTCGGAGAGAGAGAGAAAGAGAGAGAGAGACCAAGAGACAGAGAGACACACACAAATAGAGAGAGCGCAAAAGGGAGAGACAGGGAGAGAGAGGGAGCAAAGCACATGTCCTTTGCAAGGAGAAGCATGGGATTATCATTACAACTGGCCGGCCTCCAGAGAAATAGAGCAGACACGGCCATCTCTATTAGAGCTATTCACCACTGCTACCTAATAGACTTATAAATACTTAGCATATATAAATAGCTTGCACCTCTAGGCTGAATCGAGATGCATTGCGTAATATTCAACCATCCAATCCAATTTGGACGCATACCAAGTCTTTATGCAGCGTGGTAACTGGATCAAAAAGATGAAATAACATTCATCGCAAGTGACACTGAACTGAGAGTTCAGACTTGTTGCAAGGGAAGCATTATTTATTGAGTGTAGTCTGGTGAAGGATGGGAGAAAGGTCTAGATAATGTGTGCAATATTAGATGCTGGCTGACCTCCTACCCCAATTGCTTTGCAATATAAAAACGGCATTCACTTCTTTTTGTCTTTTATTTTGCCATCTCCTGACCATGTTGTTGTAGACATATTTACATTTAGACATGTTTACATTTCACTATTCATTCATCAAACTCATCATATCTGGGCATCATTGACTTCATGTTGCCATAGCATATGAGGCAATTATTGGATATGATAATTTCTACTGAAGATTTGATGACACTATCTTCTGAGAAGAAGATTTGTTCTGGTTGGTTCTATTTGCTCTTGATTGCTTGGGTTTATTCTGGTTTGTTGTGTTTATTCTGTAGTTGTTCTGGTTTATTCTGGTATGCTCCGTTTTTTCTGTTTTTTTCTGGTTAATTCTAGTTTATTCTGGTATGCTCTTTTTTCTGGTTTGTTCTAGATAATTCTGGTTTATTCTGGTTCATTCTAGTTCATTCTGGTTCTGGTTTGCTCTGTTTGGTCCTGGTTCATTCTGGTTTGCTCTGGATATTCACTTGGTGCTGGGATGCCTTGAAAAAGGCTGCAGTAATGCGCACACATGCACACAGACATGCACACACACACATACACACACACAAAGACACACACAAACATACACAAACATACACACACACACACATAAACAAACAGACACAGATAGGCAAGCCAAGCAAACACACACACACACACACACACACACACACACACACACACACACACACACACACACTTTCACCATCAATTCCAGTGAGGTCTTATTGGAAAGCCATCAGAGAACCCCTTGTATAATGCTGCATCACTATTTCCTCTCTTCCATCAGTCTTGTAGGAGGACGGAGACCCTATCACACTGAAAGCAAGATGACAACCCAATCAAATCCTTTTTCTACACCAGCACAAGCTCAGGATAGTTTCTGTCACTTGCGATTCCTCACATTTTCCGCCAAAAAAAAGAAAAGTGTTTCACAGATTTATGAGTGTGCCTCAACACTCAAGATTTCATTGCACATTTCAATAAATATGTGCTCTTAAATATGTTATATGAATACCATTAACACAGGTTATTGTGTTGTGATGGTGGAGGTGGGAGCGTTTCACAGCAGGCAGAGTAAACTCTAACCATCCTATCTCATTTATTGCATCTCACTGCTTCCTGAGTCGTAAATTAGACCGAAACTAATTAGAACACCTCATTTAGAATTCCTCCCAACCAACCGAGTGTATTCATTGTACTAATATTGCACTAGTAATACTTTACAGAAGACCTAAAGTCTGCCTTTTAGAGACTCCTTCATCACATAGAGAGTAGAGGGTATAATAGTGTGTGTGTGTGTGTGTGTGTGTGTGTGTGTGTGTGTGAATGTGTGCGTGTGCGTGTGTGTGTGCATACATGTTTGTATGTGTATGTGCGTGTGTGTGTGTCTTCATGCGTGTGCTTCCGCATGTGTGGGTGTGTATGTATATGTGTGTGTGCGAATGTGTACATGTGTATGTGTGTGCGTGTGTACATGTGTGTGTGTGCATATACTGTATGTGAGTGTGTGCATGCGTACATGTGTGTGTGCATATGTGTGTGCTTATATGTGTGTGTGTGTGTGTGTGTGTGTGTGTGCGCGTGCATACATGTGTGTATGTGTGTGTGTGCGTGTGTACTTATATGAGCCTGTGTGCCTGCGTATATGTGTGTGTGTGTGTGTGCGTGTGTGCTAATATGCGTGTCTGTGAATGCGTGTGTACGTGTGTGTGTGTGTGTGTCTACAGTGACCTCTTGAGGAGCTCAAAGACGGAGCACCTGGGAGTGTTTTCACTGTGTGATCCGCTGATGGGCCGCTCGTGGTTCCGCTCTGAGCCGTCTCTAACTTGATAGATGAACACGTGTTCCAGACGGAGACCAGCCTTCTACACAATACCCCTTTTAGTTCTGGCACGCGAGGCCCCCGCCTGACTATTCTTAATGGCCGGGTGATGCTGATGTGGGAAGTAGGATGGAAAGGGAACATTTAGGCTGAGGAACAACCAGCCAGCTACTTCGTGTCCATTGTCTGGGATTTAATTGAGAAAATCAATTTGTCCCGACACTTTTCCGATAAAAGTAATCCCTCCTTCCCTCGCTGGCCCTGCTCCGGTATGTACTCTATCCTTACAGCCCAGATACTATTCCGATTCATTCAGAAACACACACACACACACACACACACAATGCTTTGAGGCATGCAGAAGTTCCATACTGGTGTTCAACAGATTAATGGATTATGGTCTCGGCTGATGGACAAACACAATCTACATATAAAGCCATACTTATACTACACATTTGAGTAAGCTGGATACACTTGGCTACGCACGCACGTGCATCTGCGCTGTGCTCCGTAAACACCATATGCTGTTGGACACACGCAAGCATATTAACTTTTATCTGTTTAGGGTTAACAGAGAGAAGGAGAGGATGGGAGGGAGAAGGTGAAAGAGAAGGCGGGAGAGTGAGATAGGGAGAATGTGTGAGAGAGAGAGAGAGAGAGAGAGAGAGGGAGAGAGAGAGAGGGCAAGAGAAGGAAAGATAGAGGATGAAGAAAAAAAAGGAAGAGGATGAGAGAGCGTGAGAGGATGAGCCAGAGAGGGGGAGGGAGGGAGAGAAAGAGGACAAGAGAGAGAAACTATGAAAAAGAGGGGGGGAGAGCAAGAGAGAGGGAGGATGAAAGAGAGCGCATGCCAGCAGCATGTATCATGAATATATGCTGCGTGGTGGCCATGTCTCCTCGTGTCCTCCTCGGGGGAGACGGGGATTTATTACAGACCCAGAGATCCAGTCATGATGGCCATCCTGCCACACTTCTCCCCAAGCCCAATCAATCACCGCTGGTCTCTGGGAAGGGGGGCCCCGCAGCACCGGGCCCTTGGAGGTCCCGCCTGCAGATTAGTCACAGCCAGGAGGTAGAGAGAGAGAGAGGTAGAGAGAGAGATAAAGAGAGAGAGAGAGAGAGAGAGAGAGAGAGAGAGAGAGAGAGAGAGAGAGAGAGAGAGAGAGAGAGAAAGAGAGAGAGGTAGAGAGAGAAGAGACAGATAGAGAGAGAAAGAGAGAGGTAGAGAGAGAAGAGAGAGAGATGTTGAAGGGATGAAGAGGAAGATGGAAATCAGGAAACATAGCAAGAAGGAAAGAAGTGGGTCGTCACACCAGTTACTCTAATATATATATACATACATATATATGTATATTCATCAGGAAAAAGATGGAAGAGAGGCTTACGAGATAGACATCAATAACATATAGATATAGACATATAGACATAATACATTTATTGTTAAAACTAGCCAGTTATCTGTTTCCATCCCTACAGTAAACCATGTGTTACCACACCATAGCATGAATGCATATTCAATCAATTATTTTAATTATATTTGACAACAAATATCTTCATGGAACACATAATAAGCCTTTAGGGTTTAATCCATCCCACTTCACTAACATCTACTTATTTGAGGGATTGGGTTTAGCTACAGGGATATTTTATTTTTCAAACAAGATGTTGATTACAGGTAGTTAGTCATAAACCACATGGTGAATATAGCAAAACAAATATGATATATTGCACTAGTGTGTGAACTAAAGCATGGTTGTTTTTGTAACCATGTATATCTGCGGCATTTAGTGATAACTGCATTAGGAAATAAAACAATTTCAGAGACTCTGCAACTTATTAATTCCATCTTGAAGGTAAAGATTACTTTTATCTTCGGCTACACGGTAGACACACACACACACACACGGTGTGTGTGTGTGTGTGTGTGTGTGTGTGTGTGTGTGTGTGTGTGTGGGTGTGGGTGTGGGTGCTCAATAAAATCAGTGCTTGAACATAATAAGGTTTAAACCAAAATATAGGTGCAACAAATCAATCAGTAATTACAGTGTAAATGACTTGTTGTTGTCAATAGGTCATTAATTACAGTGCTGATGAACAGCATGGAATTAACAAGAGCACAGCCTGCAATCATGTGAATTGTATTTTATTTTTTAAATTAAGAGTAATTTCCTTGTGCAAGAGTGTGCAATTCTGTTAAAATGCAGTGCTGTATTTTACGACAATGTTACGCCCTGGGATCGAATATAAACGTATTCTTAGTGAAAACACGACACTTATTGGACCATGTTTCTTTGCCCTCTCTAACTAAACTATTCTGAGGGTGTGCAACGTGTGCATCGCTGTTGTGCAGTAAAATATAAATGTTGGTAATCAATCAGACTTCCTGTCCTGCCTCCATGGTTCCATCTTGGAGGAAGATGGATCTTTAGATGATACTGGCAGACTCCATTTCTTTTTAATTGGATAGACATGTCGACGTGCCAAGTTTTAGTTTAATTAAACAATGTTGAGGACGTCCTGAACTATTCATGTAAGTCATTTAGTTCAGACTTACAATTCTTTATTTTTGAAGTAATTTCTATCATTAAGAAGCAGGTACGCGTTTTGGGGGCATCTTGCTCAAGGATGTCTACAGGTAGACTGCAGACATTGGGGATCAATCCCAGAACCTTTTGGCAGGGAGTTCAACACCCAAATCATTAGACTATTCTCCCCATTAAATATTTGAGTGTAACACACATAGTTGACTGTACTTGGGCGCAATGGGTTCAGTCCCCAATGTCCAGCCTAACTGTCTGCCTACCCTTTGCACCTCTGTTCCTCAAATGGTTTCATCTGCCCTGGCCTGCACTTGCGTACTGTGTTTACTGAAAGTGAGGGATGGGTTACCGTATGATGCGCATCCCAGACAGCCCAAGTCCAGCACATAACAAGGGCCTGAGATTGCTGGACTGAGAGACTGATGGACAGATGTCAAGAGGAGGCAGATATCTAGTTTCACATTTTCTTTCATAATTTCTATCGTAAAGGTCCAAGCCTTCAGAGGTGCAAGGAAGAAAACGGGGTGAAGAGGAGGAGGAAAGAAAGCCCAATTTAGAGGTATGTCTTCTTATGTTAACATTCAATGCTGTTTAGTGTGTAGACGTTTCATTTGTCATAGCGAACTAGCTAAGTAGCAACAAAGCTAATGCTATAATTATATATAATAATGCTACGATAGCTGCTAGACAGATTTAAAGATATTCATCTGAATAGCAGATTCTAGTTAAACACAGCCTGCAGCTCAAGCAACATCCAGCACTCCTGCTTCCTCCAGTGAAACAGCCTGCAGCTCAAACAACATCCAGCACTCCAGCTCCTTCCAGTGAAACAGCGTGCAGCTCAAGCAACATCCAGCACTCCAGCTCCTTCCAGTGAAACCGCCTGCAGCTTAAGCAAGATTCAAAACTTCAGTTACCTCCAGTGGAACAGCCTGCAGCTCAAGCAATATCCAGTTCTCCAGCTAACAGCAAACAGGACATTTTTTGATCAATGTTTTAAAACGATGTAAAAGGTAAGCCTAATTTCTAGAGCAATCATCCAAACGACACAAATGAAAAACAGTGCACAAAGCTGTCTTGTTTAAAGAAATGTAAATGTTTTCTTATTGTTTTCTCTTATCCTCCCTGTTTATTCCAAAAATGACGTTGTGCAGCTTTAATAGTATTTCTGTTAATAATAGAGCAAATTGTAGTAGATTGACTAAACACTTCTTAGCCAACAATCCCAAGCACCTGGGTTTGAGTAAGAATGCAATCTATTGAGAACCAAGTGCCAGTTTCTTGGTTTTTACTAACATTTAAAGGTAGTTGGTAATATTTAACAATTTATAAATTATTTGATATGTGATTCGTTTGTAATTGTAATCTATAAAAAAAGTTTATATATAGTTGGTTGTTCATATTTTTACTGCAGAATGAGTTGGTGGTGATGAAGCAGTACTGTTAGAGTAATGTGTTGGTGGTGCTGGTGGTGTGTGTGTGTGTGTGTGTTGGTGTGTGTGTATGCATGAGTGTGTTTGTGTGTATGAGCGTGCATGTGTGTGTGCGTGTTAAAGGCGCTCCCTAGGGGCAGGAACACAAGTGGTCTCTCTCTCAGGAATCATTAACAGATAACGCCCTGAGCCTGTCCTTGAGGAAGGGGCTGGATAATATAAAATCACCCAACACACACACACACACAGCAGAGTATGTTAAATGCTGAGTACATCTGAACACACCAGGCCCGAACGACAACAATACATTTTCAGTTGAGCAGATTATATTTATGGACATCACTGCTGTTTAGCACAGGTCATGTCCAATGAAAAAGCAATTGATTTGTGTCCGTCAGGAGTAAATGTGTGCAATCTGTGTAGGCTCCTACCTCTTCACTCTACTGTATATATTAACCCAAATGCATTCCCGCGCATACTGTGGACATTTCAGGATAGCAATTAAATAGGGTTCTAATAGAGAAAAACAATCCACCAACATCTTCTCCATTGTTTTCATGAAACTTCGCATCGCTGAGGAGGGCATTAGCTTAATGCTGAAGGGCCTCATCTGGCCTACTTTTCCCCACTGTGCATTGGAAAACTCCACAAGACACGTAACTCATTATAAGAATCATGTTGATGAAGAAATGTCATAACAAAGAACATACGCCGTGTGTCCGAAAACCACGAGATAGAGAATGCTTTGTTCGCATCGAATAAATGTTGAAATATCGCGGGCTAACAATTTAGTAGGCTTACGTAATCAAGCAGGATCCACAGAGATTGAGTTTGACAGGAAACTTTCTAAGGAAAAGAAAAATAATGGAATGGTTTGTGTGATGGAAAATCACACAAACGAACAAAGATGAAGAAGAATACATTAATTAGAATGTGCATATATTGCCAATCGCCGCAAATTAAAACTAATGTATGGTAAAAAAAATGATTACTAATTCACGGCGTCTAAATCCACTCTTGATTCATTCCGTTATCTTTTTCTTCTTCGTCTGATGTTTCCCCGTTCAACGGGGGGTTCTTATGAAATATTGAAGGGCCTTTGACTTATTTAACACCAGGCAAAGAGGACGAGGTTAAGACAAATAAAGGGTGGTAGGGGGTGGGGGTCCGATTCCTGTTTATTCTGCGGGCTTGCCAGGGCCCCCGAGCACCGTAGCGCTGTTGACGCCTCTGTAAGGTCTTTACCCAGTGCGGGAGCGAGCAGAGTTTCCCTTCCAAGAGAACTCAAGAGAGTTTCCAGCCGTAACGGCCTGTGTCCCTGTAATTTTCCAGCCCCTTTAATGGCCGTTTAGAAAGCAATTGTAACACTTACATTTGTCCTGATCTACACTGGCTCGGCCACATAAAGAGGTGATTAAAAACGAATTTCTCATAAAGCTGATTGCAGCTGCTGAAAGGGTTGATAGGGAAGTTCCCTGAGGTAGCTTTTGTACAACGGATCATGCCATAAATAACTGTGTATGATACAAAATACAGGGGCATTAAACTCTCCCTGATACTGCAGTGATGATTGAATGAGTGACTGGGAAACGTGGGCAGGATGGTCTAATAGTTAGGGTGTTTGACTCCCAGCCAAGGGGTTGTGCGTTTGAACCCTAATGTCCACATCCTTGAGCAAGATGCCAGAGCAGCTACCTGTTACTTAATGAGAGCTATCTAAAACTGAGCTAAACGAGGCTTTGGATAAAAGGAGGAGGGAGGTCTGCTGAACAGTAAATATTTAAAGTGTCCTGCTGTCACCAAATGTCTTAGTAATCTATGTCGAATAAGTCAGGCTGAGAAATTGTTCTTAACGTATAGAAAGTGAAACCTGGGTTTTAGTCTCGCCAGGGGAGCTGTACCAGAGTGGACCTCTTTCTTGCTTTTCTTTTATCATTTAATATGCTTTTAAGTTTGCCTCGATTTATTCCACTTGCCCATTTCTCTCGTATTTGTTCCGTTTGCAGAACATAATTCGATTTGGTGCGCTGCCTTTACTGTGGATTGGAATAATGTGTCTCTTTAAGCCCCTATGGATTTGAGAAAATTAATATAGGCCCTCTTCTATATTTATGTTATAAATATAGACGAGGGCTAAATTAATTTTCTCGAGTCACGGAGTAAGCCCTAACATGAACAAATAAATGACTCATAAAGGTCGGGTACCTTTTGTGTCGCGCACAAAACATGTATTGTACAGAAACAACAAACAAACACATCACTGTTCAAATCTTTTACGGTTGAATTCTGCTTTACTAGCTATTAGTCATGAACGGGCATTAGTAATGTCCATTTATTTATCTCTATATTGTAGGAGTTATTAAACCATGCCATGACCTTCAGTCACATCTTCACCTTGTTTAGCTTCTCAAGCGGTGTGTTTCGCCTACATGTTAAATGGGCCAATCAGGGGCAGGAAGCTTGCACCCGCCCCGCCCCTCCTCTCCGAATCCTTCCAATAGATAATCATGACATTAGCGTTATTACTCATATCAACGTTTGTTCCCTCGGTCGATGCGTGCTCGGCCGCGGGTGACCTTGCGTGTCCTTGAACGTGCCGGAGTAATACCCTTTGCTCATGCGGGGGTGGGGGAGCTTTGGGTCGTGTCACCCAGACAGGGAGTGATTACAATCGAGCGTCTCCAGAGGAGGCGTCCAGAACAGGTGCCCGCCTCGGTTCTTCATAACGAAGGAAATCATGCTATTTTCTTCTTTTTTTTAATCTCCCCCCACGCCATGCCGTTCCTCACGGAAGCAATCCGATCTCCATAATTATTTCTTTAACTCATATTTTGTATAATATGAATAAGGGTATTAATTTTAATAGCGCACAATGACTATTTCGAAATGATATTAACCTTCTCGGTTGACCTCTGAATTTGCCGTTTTTAATCTGCCTGCATCGGAGCTAGACCAAGAAAATATGTCGTTCCGCTTCTCCCTTGAACGACCAAGGAGGGGAAACATTGACTTGGTGGGTTGGAAACCCAGATATCCTCATGAGCTGTTTTTTTTGTTTTTTTACTTTATCGAAACTGAGCAAAATATCCCCAAAGGAAATCATTGTCACCTCCCGCCCCCCAACCCCCACCGTTCATCTTCTCTAAATGGAAACATCAACATACATTGATATCATCGTGACTAACTTCACTGTGTGCAATAGTTCTCTCTGAGAGGCTGTGTCCAATCTGCATAATGTATGGCGTGTCAATTTGACTGGCAGCACTTTGCAAAATAGATAAATACGATTTTAATTATTCATTTGATTTCAAGTAGGCTGTAGCATGCAGATAATAATAGTTACAAGTTGACAACGAAAGAGGTTTACTTTCCCTGAGTAACTCGCAAATATATTCTGTTATGGCTGACGAAGTTAATGCATTACATTTTCAATGGTTGCACTGTGTCTACCGGTTATATAAATGACAGAAGATAGGATTCGATGGTAGTTTATTAAAGTAGCTGTAGGTACAATTTAAAGACTTATCTAAAAGTAATTTATTAGATATGCCATAGCCATCCGTCAGCTATTAGTGACCAAAATGCTCTGTGAGACTTATTTCAAGTTGTCTTGAAATAGACAAGTGTGTCTGCCTCTGTATGAGACAACTAATTGTCTCATTTCTGAACATTCAGAGCATCCCTTTCCTGACTGGTTTGGGGAATCCATCTTGCCTGTGAATAACAGTTGTGTGAAAATGCAACGCTTCTCAATGGCAAAGAAACTTCAGTGTTACATTTTACACGGTACATGATTGAACCATTATGTTCAATCATTAGTTAATGCAGTAATAGGGGGAGGGGGCTAGGGTAAGTGGGTTAGGATAAGGGTAAGGGTTGACCCTAACCCTTATCCTAACCCTGTTAAATCATGAATACATTAATTTTTTAGTTAACATGAACACCATTATCTTAGTTAACATGAACACCATGAGTAAACGATGACCAGACCATTGGTTTACTGTTAATCAACTGTTAGTTATAGCTTATTACTGCATTAACTCGTGATATTTAATGGTTCATTCATGGTTAATGAATGCTAGTGTAAAGTTTTACCAATGTAGGGAGGGAGGGAGCAGAGAGGGAGGGGACCAGCTTTATATTCGTGCTCTCTTCTGTTCTTTCCTGCTCGCTCGCTCTTCACAACTCTCACATCTGACCTGTAGCAGCTTTTCATCTTTTGAAAGGTTGTTAAAAGGTTGTATAAACAATGACTACTCAGGCCTACAGCTATTTAGACACTTTGATCAAACATACCTACAGGTTAGGGAGTGGACATTGGGAGGGATCGAACACACTATCTTTTAGCCTGGATCGCTAGGGTGAACCCTAGCTACTATATGCTGCCTCTACGTTCCTCTACACACACACACACACACACACACACACACACACACACACACACACACACACACACACACACACACACACACACACACATCTAACCTACACACACACACACACACACACACACACACACACACACACACTCTAACATACACACACTCACATAGATACACACACACACTCTCACACACTCTCACATAGACACACACACACACACACACACACACACTCTAACATACACACACTCACATAGATACACACACACTCTCACACATACATCACACACTCTCACATAGACACACATACACGCACACACTCTAACATACACACACTCACATAGATACACACATACACTCTCACACATACATCACACACTCTCACATAGACACACACACACACACACACACACACACTCACACATACACACACACACACACTCTCTAACATACACACACACACTCTCACACACACACACACACACACACACACACACTCTCACATACACGCACACACTCTCACATACACTCGCCCACACACGGGTCCTCTTAAGTCATCCTTAAAGGAGACTCCCTGACACTTGCCTGCTTCAAGGCCTTTTGCATAAATCATTCCAATCGGATCGCTGCTTCCTTTTGTGTTACGCAATGCGATGCAAGGAGTTCCTGACCCCAGAAATCTCGCATGACGCCACAGCGTCTGTACCTCAGCCAGCTGCCAGAGCACGGGCACACAACAAACAAAACCACGAATAAACAAACGTCTTTTATTTGAAGTTGACTCTAAAGCGTAAAACCCATAGCCTTGTTTAATGATAACATGGAGATTCCCCTCCATGCTTCCAAACATCAGCCTTATTATCGCACTGCATCGGTTTAGCTCATTCACAATAAAACAAATCTGGTGCTCGCGTGTGTCTGTGTGTGTGTCGAAGCACAGTGCGTTATTTAGACACATTACGTTTGGCGACAGACCAGATATGCCGCGCGGCAAGATTGGAATCAGGAGACAATGCCTGGTGAAAGATTTAGCGGCTCGGTCGAGGGGAGACTCGACTGTTTCCATGGATAACTGCCAGCGTTGGATCTGCTCTGGATGTGCTTTATTATAGATAACATTAAGAGAGATGGCTCCCACTGTTTCATTCTGTCTCCCACATCATCAGCCCACCCACACATAGATGTGTCTTCCCCTTCCATCCCTCAATCATAAAGAAGTAGAGTCCATCTGGAGTGTAGTTAAGACTGTTGGTCTTTTTATTTTTTATTTAATCAACTGGGATTTTTTGGGATTGGAGAGTATGTGAAAGGGTGGATGTTTCACTTTTGACACAGACTCACTGTTGTCTGTTCAAACACCTGCTAGAGGCTTAAATATATTTTCATCCTTTAACAGTAATAATTTGAGGCATCTACCTGATGTAACCCAAGAAAACCATAAGCGAGAATTTTAATACCTGTACTGTATGTAATGTAGAAAATGTCCAACAGTTGCTACTAGCAATGATTTGCAGACAAGAAAATATGTACGAAATGTACTATTTGTTGCAAAACTCAAATACATTGAGATGTTTGTGACAAAATAAAATGTAGTGATTATTCCTATTATCCTGGTTTTGATAAATCTCTGTGTATTGATTGTATAGGGCGAAGCACTCCTGGCTGTTGTGTTTTAGCCTAAGCCCCGAGTATTTGATCTAGACTCCAATCTTTTGTTTTGGTCAAGTATTGAGCACAGTTTGTTATGAGTTTCTTGTTACCTTGGGATTCACTTTCTTGCTAGGCCTAATTAGCGCGTGTTTGAAGCACATGGCCTCCCTTTGTAAGCCACTGCACAGCTAGCAAAAGAACCCCATTTGGCTGTTTCTTTGCAGAAGCATGTGTGAGCCTCATAGTGAATCCCACAAGGGGGCAAATTACTGCATACCAAAGGAGGGAGAAAACACCGCAGCCGAATTCAGGAAAAAGGTTTACTTTCTGTTGGTTCCGATAATGCAGACGACATAGAAAAAAGTGTCGCAAAGGAAATGTCTTCCAGTGATATTGAGAAGACATCACACATTACATTCTATACATTTACACGTAGTCGTTCAGCAAGCTCATAAGTGAGAATGAGTGCGTTTGAAGTGTTCAACATCAACATTGAAGTAAATTCAAAGAATTCCAAGTGCTGCACTGCCAAAGTTTCTAAAGAAAAACGACTGCACAGAGTGCCTTGTAGCTATGGCAATCAGAAAGACGCATTAAGCCAATTTCAGAAAGACAAGGTCAGTTCTTCCCACATTATAGAACCTTTTGAACACTTTGAAAGAAAAGCAAAAGAAAGTCGACCTTTTCATTAGCCTTGCAGAGGTAGCCTTAATCAGCAAACCCCAGCCAGTGATGTAGTTGATGATGAAACTGGGAAGTGCAAATTTTTTTGCCATTAAGTTTAATGGATATAATAATATTCATGCTGCTTTGGAATTTATTCGAACGCAATGTGTTTTTACTTCAATGAAAACGTTTGCGGTAACGTTCGGTGATGGTGTTCACTTCAGAAACACGTTGTTCGGGATCCGACTGGCTGAAGCTCATTTAATAACGCAGACGGCAGATCCTCCAGACCTAATGAGCGATGCGAATATGCTCTGGCTGTGGAAGGCTCCCTATTCCTCCAATTTGACCTTAAAGTGGCGTCTGAGCTTGTTTAGGAACAAATCCAAGACAAAACGACTATTCATGGCACCAAAGGAAAACAATGAGCACCACCTGGGCTCCCGTCAGTTTGATCATCAGTCCAGTGAATCTGTTTCTTGAATCAAAGATTGTGTGGTTGGATTATCTGAGGGTCAGCTCATCTCTGGGGCATGGCGCCAATGAGACTCTTGGAGAACATCAGACGTTTACTTCATGTTGTTCTTCTGACGCTTCTTTATTTGGTTTGTGGTTTCTTCATTGCCTTTGACGCTTGCATAGAATAGCGCTTTGGTATTTGCATCGATTTACAGAGTCACCTGTATGTCCGTCTTTGTAAATATGTGTGTTTAGTATGTCAGTTGCTACTTTGAAATGTCTGGTTATCCACTTCTCACTTCCTCTAACAATTTTGTCAATGTCACTGCCTTTAAACGTCCAAATTATATCAAAATTTTCCTTCCGAGTTGACGCAGTTCAATCAAATCATTGACATATGCTTTGGGATTGATGAACACTGGATATAATCAAGGTCATATTGTCATCTATTGAATAACGGCAGGGGGGAAGCCTCACATCTCTGTATTTATCACAGGTGTCAAAGGAAATCACACTCTAATCAGCCCTGCAGCAGACACAGAGGCCCCTCGTAGCGTTTTGACCGAGACAAAGAGGGAGCCATCGACTGGAAAATAACTTGAGGCTTCCGCCGTTGTTTTCTCAAGCTCATGTTCATATGCGTAATTCATTTAATAGACGGATGCAGAGTGCTTTTGTTTTTAAGTGGTCAGAGGGGGATTATTAAATGAGTACCTACTACTATAGCGACCGCTATCATCTTCCCAGTGAAATCATATGCAGTATCTGGTTTGTTTAGGATATTTCATTGTTTTTTACTCTTGGATGTTTGCCCTGTTTTTAAGATGCTGGGCGGTAGATGTTTTGATGTGAGTCATGCGTTCATTTACTAACAATCAAATTGACACATCATTTACTGATAGCTTTGAGGAGCTTTTACAGAGCTCTGTTTGAATAATCCTGCCACTATAGAGCCAATGTGGGCGTCTACACCGCCTACCTACTACAGACAATTCTACAGCCTCTTTTACTAAGTCTTTGTTAATATTATATAGGATTATTAGAACAGTCTTTCTGGAACCAGATGGTCGCTGGTTGTAAACCCCAGCATCAGTCAGGTATAGGGTATTGCTACTGGACTGGAGGGAAGCTGTCCTTGAGCAAAGTGTTATCAGGAACCGTCATTCACTCTGCAAGTCTAAGACACCTTTCGAATTGCCTTCCGTAAATTGGCTGTAAATTATTACTTTGAGATCGATTCTACGCTACATAATAGATGATATATCAATAAATTATGTCTTCTGGAGACAACCTCAAAATGGACGTCCTTGGGAGAAAACAAACATCATTTGGTGAAAAAAGAAGGAGCAAAATATGTCTTCCTACCTATGGATGTTTGTGAAAAATGGACCGCTCTGATTCCCAGGGACGCAGAGAAGGTTGGATTTCAGGTTTACAGTGAAATCTATCTTTCCACTGCGTGCGCATGTATAGGGAGGAAGTCAAACGCTGCTCTGTTATAGTCCTGTAGAATTTGTTATAAATAATTAATGAACTCTCTTAAAAGGATGCTGATTAGCTTCTGATATTTACTATTTATTCGTTTAGCAGATGCTTCCATCCACAGAGCCTTCCAGTGAATTCAGATACATAAAGAAGCAGGTAAGGCCCTCTTGCTTATGGATTACCTACGGGTAATTCTGGGGAAATGGGGATCAAACCCAGAACCATTCAGCTCGGAGTCGAACATCCTGACCGTGCCCTGTCCAATATTTCCATGTCCATATCCCAACCCGTGCGTTTAAATCATTTGTTGTAATTGAGCATTTAGCGCTGCTCTTCTGTACCACATTTCTACAGAACTGGAGCTCAGATCATGAAATAATTGATTTATTCCAGCAGTTTGAAGTTACCTAAACCTGACAACCTGACGACAGTCAGCCTCACTACCATGCAAATTATGTCTCAATTTCTCTCTCTCTCTTTCTCTCTCTCTCCCTCCCTCCCTCTCTCTCTCTCTCTCTCATCCCCAAGGCTTTTTCGAACTCCTCTCTGTTTGTGTTCAGGAATGTTTTTAATGCACCGCTTTGAGGTATATTAACAATTATGCAAATGTGTATGAGAAAAATCACACACACCCTCCGAAACAATCTTTCCGTTGATGGACAGCGTGACTGAAAGCGGCTTGAGGTGACTCCTAGAGTGCACACTGAACCTTCACTGGACGTCAGCCAGTCAAACTCGGCTCAAGCCAGCATCACGTGACGTCCAACGTTGCGGCCTCCCTCGCTACGATCTTTCCGGTGGGTGTCTCGTTCCCTCAGCTAGGAAGTCAGGAAGCCTGCGGAGTGCACTTAATATTGTTCTAACCTCCTCAAAGGTTTTCACCGCACCACACAGACGTTCCACATTAGAAGAGTAATCAATTGGCCGTAGCGGCACCAGCCGGTCGATAGCTGGTTTGGATGCAAAGTGGGCGCCTCCCCGATATGCGGCCTGCATATTAATCTTGACAGTTAACGATTCTGACAGCTCAGTCAATTTAAAAAAGGAAAAAAATAAAGTGAAAAAGTCATTTTTCCGAAAGAACATGTTCAGCTGCTTTCTCGTTTCAAGTAATTGCATCTCTATGACCTTTATAAATAACGTGAGTGTGTGGGTGCGATTTTATCATTTTAAACGGTATATTCAACTGTTGAGCATTGAAAGCTGCTGGGGAGAAGCAACGGTGCAGGAAGTGGAACTTCAAAGAAGACATTCAGTGAGCTTGAAATTGCATACAGCCATTCACCTTCAACGTCACTACACGATGTCCTCTTCCCTTACAGCCTTGCAGGCCTGTCTCTGCGGCAGGCATAGCATTCGTCCCGGGAAGGAACCACCGCGCCTCTTTGCACACATCACCGCTGGACAGCTGCGGCAACCCACTTCAGCCGAGAAGAGCCACACAACACCAAACACAGTCCCACGTACCGCACTGTTCCCTGTCAGATGTTCACCGTCTGAATCTTAAAAGTACAGTTTCATACGTGTCCTGCAGAGATTTACCTTTGAGATAAAGAAAGTATATATATATATATATATATATATATATATATATATATATATATATATATATATATGTATATATATATATATGTATATATATATGTATATATGGTTTATATTAGTTTGAGGGTCCCTTAGGGAAGGGATGTTGAGTGAGGCCGAAGGGGAAGCAACTCCCACATGTGCTCAGGATTCAACGCTGGTGGCCCCTAGGGGGCCTCTCCCTCATTTATCATGCTACCACAGTGACCCACATACCGCACATCCTTAAAGATTACTATAAACTTTGTCGCAGAAGGCCTCCAGGAGATTTCGCGGCAACGGGTGCTGGCGTGGCCAACAGTGGGTGAATCAGTCACTTCGTGGCTACCTTCAGACCAGGAGTCATAATCCTAATCCTCCTGGTTTCATCCACTGTTTGGTGACTTTCTCATTCGCATTTGCATTCTCCCCATCGCAAAATGCATGTCAGCATGTCGTGGAATCTCTACTCCCTCTAGAAACATACAGAGCCATAACCAGAGAACAAGTGGAGCAGGCAAGTTTAAGAAACAAGGAGATCAACTAAGAAAATACTGTGTTTAACGATATTGTGTGCTTATTGTGAGTTTACTGTGTGTTTATTGTGATATTATGTGTTAAACGCGATACTGTGGGTTTATCTGTCATATCGTGTATTAATTGTGATATTGTGTGTTTATTGTAATACTATGTGTTTATCTGTCTTATTATGTGTTTATTGATATATTTTGACTTCATTGTGATAGTGTGTTAATAATGATAGTGTGTATTATTGTAACACTTTGTCCCTATAGAGACATATGTGCAAGGTGGGGCAGTACAGCCTTAAAACTAAGTAACACCTGAACCTGGCAACACTCAGAGGAACAGAATACAGTTGTGAGAGAGCGGTGATGCCAACACCATCAGTGACTAAACAAGTACTCGGTGAGGGACCACAGCAGCATGTGGTCATTCCAGAGGAAGGAAAAAATGAGGAAAAAGGCTAATCTAAAGGGAAGTTGTTGAATAGAAAGGTTTATGAAAATGGAATTCCGCTGCTTGTCCCTTCTTTGAATATTGAAGAACATTCTGACAAAGCACAACCTCTCTTTAAGGGTTAAATTGCTTTTACAATAAGGTTATTACTGTGAATCAAGTTCCTCCAGCTTCTCCCCGGTGGCTGAATGGCTGTTTCTACGTGTTTCCTGAAGAAAATACGTTAATGCAGCTTTACAATCAGGGTCCTACTGAACCAGTACTATTAAAGCTCTTAAAATACTCCACTACATTTGGGAAATCGCTAAAATATTTTTTTAGCGAGGAGCAGCTTATTGGACAGAAAACAAAATATCTCTTTCAATGGAGATGTTTGTAATGGCCCTTTGAATTTTACGTGTCACATTTAAATACAGTAAACTGACTCTATTTGAGTAAGATGGATACAGTAAATAGATGGATGGATCGTAAGATAGATTGATAGAAAGATAGATGGATAGACAGACAGATACATTTGTGAGATATAATAACAGCATGCGTTTAGCAACAGAACAGAATACCCTCAGGTCCAAAGTAGCATACGGTGTGCATCTCGATGTTAACGATGCGGTGCGGCTCCATAGACAGTGGTCTTGGTTCACCTAGTGACCCAGGGCCCCATCCTGGATGATTTGAGTCCCCCACTCTCAGGGAGCTGTCAAGGGGCTCGCTGCCCAGCTTTGAAGCCCCTCTCTGGGCCCTCTGACAACAAGGGTGGGCACATCAAAGAACCATTACCTGTGGCTCACTGCCTTTGTCTTTTAACAATGAAAAGTACAAACACAACACAGGCAGCAGGTGGTCGAGGAGGAGGAGGGGAGGAGGAGGAGGGGAGGAGGGGAGGAGGGGAGGAGGGGAGGAGGGGAGGAGGGGAGGAGGGGAGGGATAAGAGTGGGCCAGATTTCTAAACCTCTTACTTTCCCCCGGGTTCTTGCTATTGATTTCTATCTGGAACATTCTGTCAAGCCGCTTGTAGATTCAGAGTGTGTTGTGCTTCCTTGAGAGCATTTTTTAATTGCGTATTACGGCTTCTTTATGATCACTTCTGAAAATGTAGTATTATAGTTAGCATTTCTTTACTTAGATTTTTTGGTTTTATGATGACGTATCATTACAAGCGGTACAACTGTCGCTTTGGTACCATAAAATGTGTGATTTTCGATAATACATTTGTTGAAAAATGCATTTAATGGTAGTAAGATCACATTTGACTTCACACAGACTTTTTCCGTTTATTCCTACAAAAGCCTATGCCGATTGCAGGCATTGACTAAAAGAACGAATTCAGAGTTGGACAATATAATTCCAGTACTCTGATTAAATTCAGGAGCCAGAAGCTGCATAGCTAATAGCAGGCTTGATTCTTGAATAAAAAACCTCAAGATCTTCATTTATCAAATTTTGTTGTTATTACCAGGCTCTTTAGAATAGTAAAAAGATCCAGAAATGAACAAAACGTTTCAATGGATAATATATATATATGCCACACATGGAAATAAATGGATTAGCATAATAAGCATATTTAATGGTATGTGTGTGTGAAAGTGTGAAAGTGTGAAAAGTCCATGGTGTAGCCCTAGAAGAGCCTATATAGGTTCACATATGATACATTCTGAAGGTAACAGTGTGAAATGGTCCTTCTCAGGGTCCACAGTTGGTTGTCATGAAGATTGGAGGGGCTAGAATGATGTATTCTGTTTCGGCCAAACTACAGATTAACATGGAGGTAGGATAGTACAGTGGCTCCAGTTGTTTGACTCCCAGCTGAAAGGCACTGGGTTCGAACCCCCATGTCCTTAGTCTAGGCATCCTTGAGCAAGATACCTAGTAAATACAAAATAGTATTAAATAGTAATCGTAAAAATGTAACACAATGTTGCCGTACTCATAATGCCATTATTTATTTTAACTAAGACTTATCTTCAGAGATAAACTGAAATGTGAACTCACAAGATCAAGATGGTCTCACGAGGCTAGCCAAACCAAGCTTATCTTATTAAATGAATCCACATGTTTCAAGGTGAATAGTAAAAATGTATATTATTAACAAGGCCATACTGTCAAGATGCCCAGGATTCATAGGATTCATGATGGAAAATGTTCTAACTGTTAAAAAAAAAAAATCAAACCCTAAACCTATAACCCCAATAACTGTAAAGCCTTTCTAACTTCCCCCTGAGTGTGCTACAGAAAACTGCTGGGTCAGACGAACCCTATATTATCACGTGTCAGTGTGCTAGCATTCTTTTCCCAGCAAGCAATAGCTAATGGGCAGTATATAGGGGTTAGGAGTCAGCGTGCTAAACATACCTGACAGCCTATTAGCATGTTAACGTGGTAATGGGCCCTTATCGTCCAGGAGCGTGACTACCGCGTGACATCCGGTGCCTCGATCGTTCACGAACACTAGGGGCCGACCTCACGAGGAGACCCCCAAACACGCTCTGCCTGGAGCTAATTACAACGGATCAAGCAGTTGAGAACTCCCCTCTGTACATATGGAATACAACACACACTTATTGTATTTAGTTTTAGATTATAGCATGAGGGAAAAGTCAACAATGTAATGATTGTATGAAAACGAATAACAACGAATCATGCGACACAGAACACTCTCTACTCTGCCTGTGTGGCGATGTGTCCGACACATCAACACACACACACTTATTGTGTTTAGTTTTATATTATAACCTATCGTAAAATTGGATTGATTTGTTTAAGATACATTTAATATATTTGGTTTGTTTCAGACAGACGGAACATACATAATTATATCCTCGATGATGAATAAATGACATTCTATAATCAATTTGAGAGACATATTCGTTTGAGGGACATTTAATATATTTGATATAGGCCTGTCTAGTGCGGATGGATGCTAGTGCCCATTCTCCTGCAAGTCATTTTATGCACGTCTGGGGTGTCTCTGGCCCGTGCAGCAATCACATGTATTTATTTTGTTGAATATGTAGCCAGCTCCTATTGCACTCAATCTGGGTACAGTATGTTCTATGTTCTTTTCAAGGTTCCTTCTTCCTCTGGGTTTTGAGGGGATTCAGGGTACTGGGTACCCCCTTAATCTCAGTCTCTCTGCATAAAAAGTAATCTTCTTACCCAAATCTTGTTGCTTACCCAGAATGCAGCACTGTTGGCATTGACATGTGTAGGCTCTTCGAGTCACCTGAGGGATTCCTGAAAGAGAGGTTTTCTGCAGAAGTTCACTGCATTTCTCCCAGCTAATCCCAAAGGGGATGTTGTGTGTGAAAGGAGCAGACTTATACAAATACAAATATATGTATTTACTTCCAAAGAGAAGGATCCTGACTTGACCTATGGAGCCAGCTAGAAACTGAAAGGTCAAAAAACATCAAAACTTAACCTTTGCTGTACATGGAAAATATTCATACAATCCTCACAGTAACTTCTCAATAGTCTCTTGTAAGGCATGAAGAACTTAACTTAATGAGTTCTGGTGAAACTTCTCAGGACGACAAACCGTACAATTAGATTGAGGCATCAAGAATGATTAAGTCGAGATTGGTCGCATTGACGTCAAAAACAGTCTATCTTTCACAATCAACCAAGACTTTACGCCATTCTCATTAGGTTGACACACTGTTTTTGTAAGGCTAGCCTTTCGCTGGGCGGGCTGTCACACAGCAGAGGTAAGTTGTCTTATCAGCGTCCTTGTATGTGTGTGTGTGCGTGTGCGCGTGCACGTGCATGTGTCCTGTCAGTCCTATTAGCCGGAACAACTTCCTCAGAGTGGAACGCTTTGTTATCACAACTCATATCACAACTCATTTCCCAGCCTTTCATCTTCCTCCTACAACTCATTAGTCAGGTTTTTTTTTTCTTTGGCAATTAATTTTAACATTTTGTTGTGGAGTGCTAACAGGCTACCTATGCACCTTGCTCTACAGTTACACAGGCTGCTAGAACTTTGTTTAACAATGTAGTTATTTAGCAGATTATTCATCTGCAATAGGTCTAAGTCCTGCAATAGGTAATTGTGTGCCAAGGCTGGTGATGTTGGGGATGGAATCCAAAACGTTTGGGCTGAACAATTTGGCATGTGGCTCAGGAGGTACAGCGGTTTGACTGGTAACGGGAAGGTTGCTAGTTCGATCCCCGGCTCCTCCTAGCTGAGTGTTGAAGTGTCTTCAAGCAAGACACCAAACCCTAACTTCTCCCAATGAGCGGCCTGTAGCCTTGCATTGTAGACACCGCCGTTGGTGTGTGAATGTGTGTATGAATGGGTGAATGTTAGGCAATATTGTAAAGCGCTTTGAGTGGCCACTGGTTAGAAAAGAGCTATATATATGCAGGCCATTTACCATTTACTACACTCCCTCGCCCTCTTTAGCAAGGTCTATTGTCTGGTAAATTCCGTAAACGGTCATTGTTGGGCAGCGTCGGTGAAGCTGGTGATGGAACCCCAAACCCTTCGTTCCTACGGAGTTCAACACCCCAGCCGCTACACTATCCTGACCCTTTGGCAAAATCTTTTCACCAGTTAATCAGGCAGCACGTCATTGTGAAGCAGCTCAAGTTAAGTTGGGACATCAAAGTGGGGATGGAACCCAGAACATTTTGTCTTTTGGGAGTTGAACAACCAGAACACTACACTATCCTAACCTTTTAACAAAGAATCTTGTCTTTTATCCAGGACGTTCTGATAGAGGTCATTGCGGAACAGTTTCGGTTAACCGCGCCACTTCTCCATCCACTGTTGTCAAACCTTCTTTATCTTTTCCAGCTATTTAAAAAAATAAATAACCGATTGGAAAACATAGCCTGGGTTGATTAAATACAAATAGAAACAGATTACTGGTACACAGACCTTAGCTGAACCAACGCCCACCTCTCCCCCCATCCATGAAGCCAAATTAAAATGTGTCTAAATAACTAGATTATAATGAAAATCCTTTCTAGCATGAAGACATATGAATTCAAACTCTTTGTCTTTTATCATCCTTTTCTAGTCACTCTAGTCGTTAAGAAGTCATTGGTTAAAGTTGCTGCTTACACATGAAGTGCGCAAACCGATCGTTGGTAAGTGTAGCAAAGGTGTCGCACTGACCGTCCTTCATCTACAGCACTTCCCGGCATATAAAAAAGCGAGACAATTTAATCAACAGTAAAAGAAAGCCAGTCTAGCCAGACGGCTGATTAATTACTCAAAATAATAACGTCGGGAAATAAGTAAAAATCTGAAAACGTGTCGTTAATGACAAAACGATTGAATTCATCATTGGAGATAACACTGGTAACACTTATTTGAATGTTGGACACCGCTGCTTGTCATCTTAAACCATTAGCACTGTGGTTTCTGCACATCACATGTGCCACAATCAGCCAGTACTAAGCAGCCAGTACTAAGGAAAGGAGAGATGTTTTAATTAAATCAGCCGATAAAATGTCTCTTCTTCTCTCCTCTTCTGCCGGTTCTCACACTCCCTGGCCTCAGAAGACCTAAGGGAGGGCCTAATTAGAGATGATTCACACTCCACAGGTGTGAAGGGTAAAGGTGTGTGTGTGTGTGTGTGTGTGTGTGTGTGTGTGTAGTCTTGAGTGTGTGTGCAGGGGAGTGGGTGTGTTGGCATGTCTGACCTGCCTCACACACTTGTGATGAATAATGGTGTGGTGCAGCACTCTAGCTAACTCTGGACATGAATATTCAAAGACAATAAGTACTTCATCGTGGTTTGGGCTGGACTATGACACATTGCAGGATAAAACACGACCAAAGAACAGTTGTAGTCATTTTTTTGTTTTGTTTTCATTCACTAAATGAATCAATGTTTGCTGATTCCTGCACAACCTTCATCTTTGCTAGGTAATCTTTGCATTAGGAAAGCACACAGGGGTCTTTTAACTTGCTCTACAGCTCGGTTAACCAACGTCCTCCCAAAGGTTCGCCTGGTGGGTGGATATTTTCCGTTTGCTCGACGGACAACACCTGTGAACTTCCAAACAAATCCAACAACTTTGAACAATGCTTAAATTAGAGATGTCGCCAAAGACAACAACTTTGAGATGACTGTTGGCATTGTGCTTTTAGACCAAAGAATCAAAGCATGAATACTAAACTCTGAGGTGCGGCAAATGAATTCACGGATCACTCCAATTAATTCTTATCATCGTGTTGAGGCACGTCGTATTTGTTCTGTTCAAACATGTTGGACATTTTACTGACTACCCTTATCATTCATTGTGTCAGGAAGTCCCCACAACGCTCCTCCCTGTCTGTGGAACAAATAGCGGTCATTGTGTGTGAAAAACCGTGTGATTATGAGAATAAAGGCAGCTCCTTTGTCCGCTGGACGTTTTGAATTCAATTTTGTTCAATGTTTTCCTCTAATTAACTAATACTAGAGGCCTAGAACTTCTTTAAAGAGCTTGCTGTAAATATTGCTGATGGTGCGATAGCCTAGGAACCAAGTTGAGATGAGCGGGAAATAATAATAGTCTATATTTTCAAGATATGAACAAGGATAATTACTTTTATTTGAGTCTATATTACCATGTGAAATTATCTACTTGTTCAATTATTTCAGTTTATTAATTAATTACGCTCTACTCATACGTTTAATACAATGCAATTCATGTATTATATCCATGTACTTTCATGTACTACTTGCCTAAATTTTATTCGACCATGTGATAAGTGTATTTGGTCTGTTTTAGTACACTGATTCCACAGGAAGATTGGCTTTTGGAAAGTTTTTTCTGATTTGGATTGTAAATATTATATTTTCACAAATGAACACACGCACGCGCACACACACACACACACACACACACACACACACACACACACACACACAGGCCGACAGCTTGGCCATGTGTTGAAGAAAATGATGAGACTATTTCCTGGGTCCGTTGGTACGAGATTGAGCGATAGAGGGATAGAGCGATAGAAAGATAGAGCAATAGAGATAGAAAGACAGGGATTGAGAGATGGAAAGATAGAGGGGTAGACAGAGAAATATAAAGATAGAGGGATAGAGAGAGAAATAGAAAGATAGAGGGATAGAGAGATAGAGAAATAGAGGGATAGAGAGAAAGAGGGATTGAGAGATAAAGGGTTATAGAGATAGAAAGATGGAGGGATAGAGGGAGACAGAAATAGAGCAAGATACAGTATAAATAGATTACGATTTTAAGAGATAACATAAAATATAGACATGGAAAGAGAGAGCAACAACTTCTTTTGAATATAGTTGAATAGGAAGAGAGGAAGATAATTTAATAGAAAGAGAATTGGACAGAGACAAACAGAATTAGAAAGATAGCGGGGGAGAGGGAAAGAGGAAGGGATAGGAAGACAGTGAGAGAAGAGAGTGAGACACAGGAATAGAGGGGAATAGAGCTGAGATAAAGACATAGGAACAAGATAGAGGGAGAGTTATACAGACAGTGAGATGGCGGAGAGAGCCAGACAGGAAGAGATATAGCTAGAGGAAGATACAGAAGAAAGACAAAGCAAGAAAGAGGAAGAGAGCTTGATATAAATTGAGAGCAGAAAGTGAAGATAGCACAAGAATGAGATGCAGGAAGAGACGGACGGATAAAAAAGAGGGAGGAAAAGGGAGTGAGAGAGCGAGGGCAAAAAAAAGAGCAATAAATGACAGAGTAAGTCATGGAGGCGAGAGAGACGGCCGAGATTAAAGAGAGATATTGCGAGGGAGTAAACAAAAAGAAAGATAGAAATGAGAAAGGGTGGGAGAGAAGAGAAAGAGAATTACATGCCCAGAATCCCATCATTCTGTGGCGTCGCCCTTCCTGCCCAGCGCACGGGTGTCTGAGCGTCTACGGGGAACGGCGGGGAGGAAACATTACGGACATGACGAAGGACCTCTCGTCCTGCGCACGGCTGCCGAACGTGTCAACAGATATATATATGTGTGTGTACCATCGTAAATAATGTCTCGCTAATTCCTCACTACCGTCAACCTCCGGTGGTGAGGACCCCCCCCCCCCCACCTCCTCCCTAACGCCACGGCAACCAATTTCTGTGGCCATCGATTGCCGTTCGTTCCCAGTTGGGCCGCAAGAGAGGCAACTCTTCTCCTTCCGTATGGATTTTCACATCACGTTGATGAGTGATGGCGGAAAATCTCTCACCAATCATGTCCCCACTTTCCAGGTGACCCAACCCCCCCCCCCCCCCCCCCCCTAACACCTTCCGAGTATTAATTCAACGTTCTGCTCTTTTCCTTGTCCTGGAGAGGTGGGAATTGCAGGTCTTTCAGCGGATTAGTGGAGTCTGCTCATTGTGTTGGGGATGTCATCAACAGTGGTGATGGATGGATTGACTGGCAGGTACGGACAAGCAGTGTTATTGATGTGTGTGTGTGTGTGTGTGTGTGTGTGTGTGTGTGTGTGTGTACACACACACATTATTGTCTATCAATGGGTGTGCATAAAAACAGAGGAAATTGCCAGTTTCTGCTTCATCGTGTTTTATTTACCCTGTGTCTTCTTTATTACTGGTAAAGAAAGTCACTCCTTTTATATAATCCTAAAATATTTCCCTTTCTTGATACTTTATACAGTACCTAAAATGTGTCATTGTCTCTATTTTGTGGATGAGATCAGTGCGCTGATACAAACTGTAAAACTCTGAACTTTTATTTTTTAAGCATTCCACTGTATTTGTCAAGTTGAACATTAACTGAGGTTTTATTTTTCCCTCCTCTCCTGTAAACCTATACGCCCACACACTTCTTTAGAAGACTGTCATCCTCTTTTCTCCATCCTCACAGTGGCAGGATCAAACTGTCACCTTTTTTCGGTCTCTGCCTCTGCTCTTTTTTTCTCGCACATTTGGCTCAACCCGCTAATCTTCATCTTCTATAAAAAAAAGTACATTGCAGTTTCCTTTCACTTGAATTTAAGGAATTCAGCTTTTATCATTCTGCGTTGTTGCAAATTGTAATCGATTTTTGGATATACTTTTGTATCTATCTAAATCTATGTATTTCTCTATTCATCAATGTATGAATCAATCTATAAATTTTTCTATCTAAATAAATATTTTCAGATTTCATATATTAATCGTTTTCACTTTCATGAAAGTTCCATGAAAAAACATTGATATTTCATTGTCCCACGAATGTAATCTTCATGTTATGTCTGAATGCAGTTTCATTACATTTACATTTAGGGCATTTAGCAGACACTTTTATCCAAAGCGACTTACAATTAGTACATTTGTCAGAAGAAAGATTAACAACAATATATCACTGTCGGTACAGTAAAGATGTTCATAGAACAAGTGCCAAGCACTTCCAATTGCTAGGTTAACCCATTCCCCGTATACAAAAAAGATAGGTAGGATAAGATGCTACACGATGCGGAGTACTATTTTTAAGTGCCAGGACGTACAAACATACAAGAAGTGCATAAGGGGGGTGTTTTTTGGAGCGTAAGGGAGGAGGGGGGTAAGGAGGGAGGCTATGCAGAGTTCAGGTGAACTCTGAACAAGTGAGTCTTGAGTCTCCTGTGGAAGCTGGTGAGCGACTCTGCAGTCCTGACATCGGCAGGGAGTTCAATTCCACCATTGCGGTGCCAAAGTAGAGAAGAGTTGTGACTTTGTTGTGTGACCTTTGCTTGCTATTAGCGATGGCGGTACAAGGCGTCCAGCTGAGGTACTTGAGCGGAGCGATCTAGCTGGGGTGTGCGGTCTGACTAACGGTTGGAAGTAGGCAGGGGCAGAGCCTTTGACCGCCTTGTAGGCCAGTACCATTGTCTTGAATCGGATGCGAGCTGCTACAGGGGAGCCAGTGGAGGTCACGGAAAAGGGGGTCACATGGGAGAATTTTGGTAGGTTGAACACGAGGCACAGTTTGAATCACTCCAGAGGTAAACAAACATTATTGTCTACAATGTTCGTGTATAATCTCAGGTCCTGTTAGTATGGGCCTGCGTGTGTGTGTGTGTGTTAGCCTGAGGGACAGTCCAGTATGGGATGTCATTAAGTACACCTCACTATCCCCTCCACCCCCCACACACCTCATTAATGATCCAGAGGGCAGGTTGAAGATAGATTACTGCTAATGGGCTCCCTATGTCTGTGTGTATGTGTGTGCTTAGCTGTATGTGTGTGTGTCTGTGTGTGTATGTGTGCCTATGTGTATGTGTGTTTGTGCGTCTGTGTGTGTGTGTGTATGTGTGTGTGTCATTAGGGCAAAGCTTAGTAAGATGAGCCTTCGCAGCTCTCAAACACGTAGGTCAGATGTTCAGAGAGAGTTTGCGTGTGTGTGTACAAGATATGTAGGAACATATGTTATGTAATATGTAATGTGTAATGGTGTATTAGATGTGTAAGAGGAAAACTGAAAGTTGTGTTCTTGATTCATTACCGTATGCCTGTGTGTATGGTAGGTAGAGAGAGAGAGAAGGGGGGAGACAGAGAGAGACAGAGAGAGCTAATGAGAAATAGAGAGAGGAGAGAAATAGAAAGAGAACTAGAAAAGAGAGGGAGAAAAATAGAGAGAGGAGAGAAATAGAGTGGAGAGAGAGAAATAAAGAGGGGAGAAATAGAGAGAGGAGATGAATAGAGAGGAGAGAAATAGAGAGAGGGGAGAAATAGAGAGGGACGGAGAGAAATTGAGCGAGAGGGAGAGAAATAAAGAGAGAAGAGAAATAGAGAGACATCTGAAAGGACTGCTGATTCTGTCTACTGCACGGCTGGCTTGTGTGCGTCTCCGTGACGACCTGAACTCCATCATGGAAATCAAACATCTGTTCTGCCCACCTCCCACCTCCTAGCATGAAAACAACATCTTAAGATCTACAGCTCAATCCGTTTCCTGTCCGCTGTGATTGGCTCCGAACCATGTAGCAGCAGAAGCCGGCCTGGAGGATCAGACACACGTGTCCATGTTAAGGAGGAGGTATCACGTGACAGAGGAGGCTGGCGATGAGGCGTTAATGACAGAAATACATCCACAGGGTTCTGGTAAGAGCCACAAGCACATGTCTGTGGGTTTTTGAAACATTTAGTGCATTTTGGTGGAGGCAAATCCTCGTCACTATCATCGTTGTCTTCATCATCAATTTCACGATTATGTTCATTCTCGTCGTCTTAATATCACCGCCATCATCATTTTTATTGTCTTCACCAAGATGATCTTCATCACCATTTTCATCATCATCATCTTCATTATCTTCAACGTCATCATCGTCACCATCTTCAACATAAATCTTCTTTGTCTTCACCATCATCATATGTATCATCTTCAGTGTCATCCCAATAATCGGCATAATCTAAATCACAATTATCATCTTCATCATAATCTACATTTGTATTCCTCCTCATGGTCAACCGTCAAACTGTTTATCTCTCCCCTCTCATTGGGTTTGGAAATTGCCTTGTTGCCAAGGAAGCAACCACAGCACTTGGCTGAGAGAGAGAGAGAGAGAGAGAGAGAGGAAAGAAAGAGAGAAAGAGAGAGAGAGAGAAATGACCCCGCCATTTTGGAAGCATAGGAGCATTGGAAATTTGTTAGTTATTTTGTTGTTAGAAATGTTTTTTGGTCATTGTTTAGTAATTAATCGGGAAGGGATATGTCAAAATGGGAAGAAACTGCCACAGCGTTTCTCATGCGAGACGTGGCAAAACAACTTTTTATTAGCCTAGGTTATGGTATATTTATGTTTATTATGGATTTTACAATAGTAGAACTCTCTCTAGAGTCACTGGAGTCCTCTCAATATGGCGGAGTATCACTAACAAGAATCCGATAATGCATTCTGATGTACAAGGCCTATATAAATAAAGACAATGATAGCGAGAGAGAGAGAGACAGCCAGACAGTCAGACAAACAGACAGACAGAGAGAGAGACAGAGTGGTCAAGTGCACTGAGGTTATAGAACTGCAGTGTCCAAAGCAACAGTCAACAACAACTGAGAAACAACACAGCAGTGCACGTAGCACGTAGCATGAATGCCCTGAAAATAGATAAAGTCCAAATGCTGAAGGAGAAAATGTAGGTCTACTAAAAATACTGTCAAAAACAGAGCATTTATATCAATTCTTATTTCCGTTTCTGTCCATGCACCCATTCATTTTTACTATTACTAGCAGATGAATAAAATATAGAGAGTGCTGTGAGCATTTTCAAGTATTTGGAGCCGTTTAAACGTTTCAGCTGTTGCTGAAATATAGCCCCTGGATGAAGAGTTAACACTTTTATTCTTTTGCTGGACATGTTGAAGCAGGGCACACACGCCCACACACACGCGCATGAACGCACACACACACGTACACACGTGTACACGCACACACATGCATACACACATCTTCATTGGAGGGAAGCAGCACTCTCCATCTGCTCATTATTGGCAAATGTTCTGAAACATGATCGATCATTTAATTAAGACTTTATACTCAAAGCAAGTGGATTAATGTTGTTACATTAGCTTCTTTTGTTCCACTGTAGGAAAGCAAAACAGAAATAAAAGGGCTGTAATAACAAGGCATTCACTATCCAAGGCAATGTGTCGGGAAATAAAAAGGATTTGGATATCACACACGCAACGATAACTAAATGGCGATAGTAAAATACTGTTATACCTACTTGTTAATTTCATTTTGCATACATGTTTAACGAAAGCAACCCCCAGTGAATCCACATACTTGAAGGGCATCTTGCTCAAGGTCGCCTACAGGTGGACAGAAGGGGATCGAACCCAGAACCTTTGGGCTGGGAGTCAAACGTTGTATTCCAGTATATGGGTCCCCCCTTTTTAGAAATGCTGCATCTATATATAATTATGCAATTTACTTCTACCATGTCCGAATTAATTTATTCTAATTTAGATCAAAGACTCATGACTTAATTATGTATCCATTATATTAATAGTGTTATTAATATCTACAACACATTACACATTATTAGTCTCTACTGTGAAGAGGAAAAGCGACTGAGATAGAAAGTGTTATTTTTTAATGGTCACATTGGATGTAATTTAAATTCTGTAAATTACTCAACAAAATTAACAGAATTCAAAAAAATACGTTCTTCCACCCGTGCTCATACATTGAGGAAAAAAAGTATATGATCCCCTGCTGATTTTGTACATTTGCCCACTGACAAATTCATGATCAGTCTATAATTTAATGGTAGGTTTATTTGAACAGTGAGAGACAGAATAACAACAAATATATCCAGAAAAACGCATGTCAAAATTTTTATAAATTGATTTGCATTTTAATGAGGGAAATAAGTATTTGACCACTCTGCAAAACATGACTTAGTACTTGGTGGTAAAACCCTTGTTGGCAATCACAGATGTCAGACGTTTCTTGTAGTTGGCCACCAGGTTTGCACACATCTCAGGAGGGATTTTGTCCCGCTCCTCTTTGCAGAGCTTCTCCAAGTCATTAAGGTTTCGAGCCTGACGTTTGGCAACTCAAACCTTCGGCTCCCTCCACAGATTTTCTATGGGATTAAGGTCTGGAGACTGGCTAGGCCAGGACCTTAATGTGCTTCTTCTTGAGCCACTCCTTTGTTGCCTTGGCCGTGTGTTTTGGGTCATTGTCATGCTGGAATACTCATCCACGACCCATTTTCAATGCCCTGGCTGAGGGAAGGAGGTGAAGTTGTCCTGTCCCCTTAACAGAAAAACACCCCCCAAAGCATTATGTTTCCACCTCCATGTTTGACGGTGGGGATGGTGTTCTTGGGGTCAAAGGCAGTATTCCTCCATTTTGGTCTCATCTGACCACAACTCTTTCACCCAGTTCTCCTCTGAATCATTCAGATGTTCATTGGCAAACTTCAGACGGGCCTGTATATGTGCTTTCTTGAGCAGGGTGACCTTGCGGGCGCTTCAGGATTTCAGTCCTTCACGGCGTAGTGTGTTACCAATTGTTTTCTTGGTGACTATGGTCCCAGCTGCCTTGAGATCATTGACAAGATCCTCCCGTGTAGTTCTGGGCTGATTCCTCACCGTTCTCATGATCATTGCAACTCCATAAGGTGAGATCTTGCATGGAGCCCTAGGCCGAGGGAGATTGACAGTTATTTTGTGTTTCTTCCATTTGCGAATAATCGCACCAACTGTTGTCACCTTCTCACCAAGCTGCTTGGCGATGGTCTTGTAGCCCATTCCAGCCTTGTGTAGGTCTACAATCTTGTCCCTGACATCCTTGGATAGCTGTTTGGTCTTGGCCATGGTGGAGAGTTTGGAATCTGATTGATTACTTCTGTGGACAGGTGTCTTTTATACAGGTAACAAACTGAGATTAGGAGCACTCCATTTAAGAGTGTGCTCCTAATCTCAGCTTGTTACCTGTATAAAAGACACCTGGGAGCCAGAAATCTTTCTGATTGAGAGGGGGTCAAATACTTATTTCCCTCATCAAAATGCAAATCAATTCACAACATTTTTGACATGCGTTTTTTTGGATATATTTGTTGTTATTCTGTCTCTCACTGTTCAAATAAACATACCATTAAAATGATAGACTGATCATGTCTTTGTCAGTGGGCAAACGTACAAAATCAGCAGGGGATCAAATACTTTTTTCCCTCACTGTATAAGGACATCCATGTCATTATACAGAAGGGTGAAGGGACGCCTGGTTCAGCTAACAAGCCCCATGTCATTCTATGGCGCTAATCGGAGAGAGAAGTCACGTTAGCATTGGCTGTAACGCTACCTCACAGAGTTCTGCGACCGATCACCACATTTAAATTTGAATTATGATCAGTGGAAAACATATCGATTTTGGGAGGTAAAACAGAAAAACATGAGTTTAAATTATATGAAACATTACCAGTATTATTTATTATTAATTTATTAATTAATTTATTTTAAGTGCACTTACATTAGTAGTTACATTTGTTAAGTTACATTTTCCCCATTCGATGAAAAACTTTTATTTCTTCAAATGCTTTAGACTTGATATTCTTAACAGTGTCCCTATGATGGAGAGATAACTGAATGTTAGTGCCAGTTGGGACACATTTGACTAAATCGTATATTTATTATGTTAAAAATGACGCTGTCATTTATTTTTGCAGATTGTACGTTTTTACCATTAAGTGTCCTTGAGATAATTTCAGATGTTTTTGAATCAGTTAGAGGCCATGCAGCTACAGTACAAATTATTTGACTTGATATTTTCA
Source organism: Lota lota (assembly GCA_026745465.1). NCBI lineage: Eukaryota > Metazoa > Chordata > Actinopteri > Gadiformes > Lotidae > Lota > Lota lota. The sequence goes on along the minus strand of JACYXH010000409.1, from coordinate 698,944 downwards.
ACACAATATGTCCTTATTTTAAGGGACAATGGTAAGACTTTCAGCTCAATCTGATTACGTTGAGGTCCTTTTAGGACCTAAATGATTAAGTTGTAGGCTAAGTCCTATGGTTGCCCTAGATACAACAATATCTAGAGCAGCCTTCATTTTATTTTTAGAGTAAAGGACACCATCTTGCCATTTACTTTCTTCTTGGTGACCAGACCGAATGCGGTGTTCAGCACGGTACCATAACACACACAAGTCCAACCCGGACTCCTTTTGGTTCAATTTATTAATCTAGCCAAGAGCCCAGCGGTTCCCTGGCAACCGTCTTTCACGCCGGCAGACCCACGGGGCTCTGCGGTCAGAACCACATTATAAAACCACCGAGCATGTCCTCGCGGCTGAATGTTGGATCCTTGGATCCTTGTTTGGTGGCGGCCATGTTGTCTAGGACGGCTGGTGTCACAGGCCTTCGGGACGCGGCCTTTACCGTTGCGTGTGACCGTCCAGTGACATCAGCGTAGGTTTGTATTTTCTAACCAACGGTTAACACAATCATGGTTTAGCCGAAATCAAGGGTGGACACAACGAATGGTTAGCCAAACTAGTTTTGAACACAGCCAATGGTTAACCCAGCAAGTCATAAACCCAGCCATGGTTTGATGATACCACCATGTGTTCTGGATGGATCGCTCTAGATCTAGTCCTCTAAAGACATACTTCTTATGATTCGCCATTAAGGAATCAGGCCGGGAGAGATGGAGGGAGGAGGAGGTTTTACATAAAAAGCTAATATTTCTCCAGCAGAAATGATTTTATTCACACATGCAATCCGAATAACACAAACACTAAGCCACACACACACACACACACACACATACATACACCACAGACACTCATCCACACAGACACAAACACACACGCACACACACACACACACACACACACACATACACGTAAACGTACCCCCCCCCCCCCCCCCCCCACACACACACACACACACAGGCCTGTGGACTGGTGGACCACTAATAGGCTTAACTGTTAGTTTTGCCCCAAACTAAACAATTTCTGCACATTTTTATTTAATTTATTTCTCTGCTGCTTTCCCAGTTCCTCAGAAAGCCATATTGAATTACTGCTGGAGAGGTTTATGCCCTTCTTCCAGAAACAGACACACATACACGCACACTTGCACATGGACACAGGGTGGCTCACACATACACACACGCACACACACACAAAGATTTTAAATGTGTTATGATAGATCTGATAAGGAAGGCTATGAACCTGTTGAAGACACTCTGAGACACAGACGTCTCCAAGGAAACTACCCTGTTGACCCCACTGACAGCCAATCAACCGTTAACCTATTGAGCTCACCAACATTGCAGCTCTCTCTCTGTTTCCAGTGAAAGACATGTTGTTTTGTGGTTCAGTAGCTTCTGTGACGCTCTCATGCATACATAGCCTTATATGGGTGTGCTGTCTCTGTGTGCTTGTGGGAAATGGAGTATTGTTTTCTAGATCGGCTGTAGTTTGGAAAGATTTAGCAGCAGCCGCCCCCCTGGCTCCTAGGTGCTACTTTGTGTCAAGAAGGGGCGTCCGGGGTCATTTAGAGCTGTCAAAGAGAGAGAGCTGTGCAATGCTGGTGTGGAGTTATTGATCACTTAGCAAGAGTCTCCTCATCCACAGCCTAACATTACACACTTAACTTCAGTCAAGAGTTCCCTGCTTTGTTATACAAGCTCGGCCCTGCCATCTTTCTTAGGGGCTTTCAGGAGAGACGTGCACTCGTACACACACAGGCATGCACGCACGCACACACACAAACTCACATCTGGCACGTAAGTGCACACGGAAAGACACACTCGAACAAACACACACACGCACATTCGGTAGGTACACATACACATGTATGCACGCACACACTTGTGCACGTTAACACCCACGGAAACACACACTCGTGAGAACACACCCTGTTACACGTGCACGTATCTGTGCAGGCGTTCGCATAGACTCACACGCCTACACAAGGAGACAGTGACGGGTGAGGAGGGGTTATGGCCTGGGGTCCCGCTCTCTGCTTATCCTGGGGGCAGGATCTCTGTTGGCATGTTTAGGGCTTCAAGTCTCTCTCTGGCTCTAGTCTCTGGCAAGTGGGTGAGTGAGTGTGTGTGTGTGTGTGTGTGTGTGTGTGTGTGTGTGTGTAAGAGTGTGTGTGTGTGTGTGTGTCTCTCTCCTCTGCCTTCTCCATCTTCACGCTCGTCTCACTCAGACACCTCTCTGACTAAGTGTTTTTTCCCCCTTTGTTTGTTTAATCATTTTATTTAGTGATCAAATACAATAAAATGGCCCTTAACCTAGTCAATAGAAAATGTTGCTGTATGTACTTTTTCACTTGCTACCATACGTTCATATCGGGAATGACTCAGCAGAATGACATGACATTTCTAATATACCTTCTTTCTAAAAACAGGACTACCTGCGTGCCACCACAAAGTACTGCTTCGGAGACTTGCCTGGCGATGCGACATTAGTTTATCACACCTTCCTGCCACGGAAGTGGCTGAGGATTAGCACACACACAACACACAGGGCAAGCAGTAACTTAGCACGGGGGCGGTGACAAAGTGCAAACACACACATCAAGGAGGGATGGTGAGCGATGTAATTATGTGATGAATGCGCCATGTTTAACGAAAACAAAAAGCCCTGTTAGTGAAGCAGTAAATCTACTGGGACGCCAACGTGGGAAAATGACAGGGAAGTCACGACTTGATTTGTCGCCTCTTTGATGTGAAGGTAAGATGCTATGTGTTGTGTTTTGGTTCTCACTAGCTCGTTATGTCAGGAGTGAAACATCATGTTGAGTGAGTCAGTGATTTAGATGTCTCACAAATCAGACTTTAGATAAATAATCTTTAGATGAATAATTGACAAAGATTTGGATGAGGAGATAAATGTTGAATTATTGAAGAAACAGTAACCTTTCCTTCTTCTTTCTGTTAGAATACCTTTCTTCCACAAAATATATTTTATTTCCATAAGGTGTTGGAAAGAAAGCTGCATAAATAAAGTTTAGCTTGTATAAAGTTTTTCTACTGGGTTGTTTCACAATTCCTTAATACCTAATCAATAGATAATGGGCATCCATAAATCATGTCCACTGGCTTCCCCTGATGAGTAGGCAGAGAGATGCATATTCAACAAAGATACGCTGGAAACAATGATTCTTCTTCCAATCCAAACCCTTGCAAATACATTTCAACGACCACAGAAAAAGGATCATAATCACAGCAGAACATGAACAGCAGAGTTTATCAGCGGTTTAATTAATTCCCAGAGCGCCATATTTGTCTAGGAAACATAGTCTTAATAAAAAGGTCACTGCATAATCTCAGAGTTAGAATCATCCGTTCAGTAATCTTTCATGAAATAAGGTAAGAAGAAAAACAATGTGTGTGTACTTTACAGAGAAGACTTCTAGTCCGGTCACAATAGCCGAAACCCTTCCTATCGCTCAACCACAAAGTCACGCCCCCTGCTATCTCTCACCTACAGACAAAGCCACACCCCCTCCAATCTCTCACCTACAGACAAAGCCACGCCCCCTCATATCTCTCACCTGCAGTCATAGCCACGCCCCCTCCTATCTCTCACCTACAGACATAGATATCCCACCGATCATTCACTCTGTCAAGAACCAGCTTCACATTGTCGGAGTTCCAGAGCTGCCAGCCATGTCTGTTTTTGCACTTCTTCCTTATTTTCTTAATTTGTTCCCCAGTCATTCTACCTGACTCAGTGTGGAGTTTATAACCAATATCATAGGCCATATGGGCGGTCGCCTAGGGCGCCCCACCTTCTGGTGGGTGCTGGTCGCCCTCAAAGGTAATAATTGAATACTAAATTAAAACAAATCGAAATTCAAAATCGCAGAGCGCCCTTCCTCATTTTCTGCCTTGAGGTAACAGATAAACAAAGAAAGAAAGAACGAAATACACCTTGCACCCCTGTTCCTCAATTTTTTTCTTTATCTGCCCTGGCCAGGTGCACTTGTACTATGCGTACTGAAGGTGGGGGGATGGGTTACCGTTTAATGCGCATCACAAGTTAGAGATGTAAGAAGTGCCAGCGATTGCTGACTGACTGATCACAGAGTTCACAAAGTTTTCCACAGTGAAAAAGTCCAAGCCTTCAGGTGCACAATTTAGAAAATGGAGAAAAGGGGAGGAGGAAAGGAAAGCACAACATAGAGGAATGTCCTCTTGTGTTAACATTAAACACAAGATGGGTCATAACCATGGGGATAACATGCCCCCTTCTCCTTCAGCCCAAAACACTTTTATCACAGTGTTCGAATTCTAGCTGACACACATGCTGCTTATATATTAGTTTTCACTCAAACCTCAAGTCGCTCTTGAGCCAACAGCAGCCACATATTGCCAAACTACTAGTATGGGTTGGAGAGTATCACATCTCACTCTATCTCTACCACACACTCCTATCTACCCCTCTCATCCTCTCTTTACCTTTCTCTCAGTCTCACAACCCCTTTCTGCCTCTCTCTATCCCTCTCTGTATCTCCACTTCTCTCAGTACCCCTCTCTCATTATCTTTCTCTCTCACCATACCCCTCCATCTCCATCTCTCTCTCTCGCTCTCTCTCTCTCTCTCTCTCTCTCTCTCTCTCTCTCTCTCTCTCTGTGTGTTTGGGGGGTTCTATTGAACATAGCACTTTTGCTATACATGTTGAAGCAAAAAATTGTCGCTCTGACTTTGTTAATAATTGTGTCAAACCTGCACTATAACCTTTTCATGGACAAAATATTGCTTCTTTAGTCTAATACATGTTTTCTTACCGTTTTCTGATATCCTCCTTGTTAATAACAAAGGTTTTGTTGTGTAGCTTTAATAGGGCTTTTATTGACATATAGTGTTTGTTTGAGAAGTACATTTTAATTTATAGAAATTGAAAAACAAATTTTTGTCTTGAAACCATTGTGTTTTCTTGTCCATGTTTTTACTGTAGAATGAGTAAGTGGTGATGAGGCAGTACTGGTGGGGTCTTCGGCCTGTGGTGGTGACCCCAAATGGCCCCAAATAATTTTTTGGAGGGCTATTGGGGCCAAGCCATTGATCTTTTTTAATACTACCTACGTCCCTGGGGGAGGGTGGGCGCCAAATCCTAATCCCGCCTAGGGCACCAAAATGGCTGATCATAGCGCAACCTAATAACCCAAAAAATGGATGCCTTTTTCACATTGTTTACACACACGCACACGCACACAAACACACACAAACCACACAAAAGCAATGTGTTGGATACAGCTGCATAGCCAGTCAAGTATGCGTTGTTTCTTTGGAAACAGTGGAATGGGTTTTTGTGATTCTCTCCACATGGTCCTCGGACTTCGGTCGCAGTGGAACTCCGACACTTGGCCACTCGCCTCGCGCTCGCGGCGGGTGAACACCGGCTGATTGCGGAGCCAAATTCAATGTCCCACTTTGCACACATGCAGAAGAGGTTCGCGCCCAGGGGAGCTCTTTGTATTTGCTTGTGCCTTCTTAGTACAGTCTGTGCTGCCCATAGAAAAGCATAATACTGTGATAATGTTTGAAGTGAACGGGATAACTGCACATTTAAAGTGTTAAAATGTCAGGTGACAGCGATCCGAGAAGAACATCAAACACAGCAAAGCAACAGAAATCCTTGTCCGATGATCTCATGTCAGCAACAGTAGGTCTTTCTGTTTTAACTCAAGTCCTGTTTATATTTCTTCATTTTACAGCTTTTCCATTGCTCTGTGTAAGGGGCAGGGGAGAGGAGAAGCTTGTTCTGTCCAAGAGTGCCCCTTCACAGCTGGAGGCCATTTTGGCACCTGGTTGATCATGGGAGGAAGGAGGTCCCGGCATATCACATGTATTGGGAAACAAAATGGTCTCTGCATTGATCGGTCGGCAGCGATGTGCTTTTAAAGGACCGGAGCCGGCGAGCGGGCCGGGAGCAGACGGGTCAATGGCTTCAGAGGGAGGTAGATTAAGTCCCGGCTGCTCTGGGGGCTCTCTTCTTGGAGGGGGTTTAATTGGTTCCTCCTGGAGATAACTTCATGCATTTGTTTTAATGGACGAGACCAAAATTGGATTTTGATGTTTTGCAATGTAAACAAATGAGTCTGTTGTTACAAAAACAATGCCAACGCAATACACTTGAGTGGTGGGTATACTAGAAGAAATAACACAAACACACACACACACACACACTGTCTCTCTCACAAAACGCCACACACACACACACACACACACACACACACTCTCACTCACACACACCACAAATTAGGAGTGGTAGGTATACTAGAATACAGAGTACCATGGTACAGGGAAACTACATACACACACACATGGACGCACGTGCACGCACACGCACAAACACACACACAGCCCTGTGTTTGTTGAGGCTGTTTATTCACTGGGACATAAACTCACAGAACATAACAATACACAACAGCTCATAAACTCGGTGATGAGAAAATATACGCATTCATCATGCATGGACTGCCTTCGCCCCATTTTAATTATCAGAATGTGCCGCCGCACATAGAAATATCCGCATTTGCAATTCTGAGGTACATATTTAAACCTGACATTACTGACTTCAGCAGAAATTGTTATGGTTTACTGTGTCACACCAACAAGAAATAATCATGAAAATGTACTGAAAATGGTGCTTGAATCCCATTGGACGACACACTGCTGCGGTCACACATGCAAACTGGTGATTCAACTAAACTCATGACTTTCTCTGGATCTTCTCACCAATATCTCTCTGTTGTCACTGCAAATTATTTGGTCTTTAGCGACCCGGGCTCCAGTCTGGGTGGAGGACTGGCGCCAAGTAGGGACGCTCATTGAAAAGATATTGATCAGGATCCATCAATCAGTTCTATTGATCTGTTCCTGTACTACCTTTATGCAACTTCTCCATCTTTCTGTTGTTCCTGCTGAACCATCTTATTTGTTCTTTGATCTCTAAATGCTTACGAAATGTACCGTTTGTTTGCTTCAACACGTTTGCTCCCTTGTTGCTGTAGGATAACTATTTGCTATATTCTATTCTGATTTCAAGAAGTATGAACTGCTTAACGCTTCGTATGGGTTATGGGTTCAAGCCCCCAAATCTGCAGTCAAACCTGTTAGTATCCATGAGAAAGATGGCTACCTGCTCCTCAAAGTGGAGGTGAACCCCGTTTCAGCTCAGATGCCAAAACAAAACAAAATTGCAAAATTGGTTGAGAGTTCTAGGAAGGAGGAGGGACATTTTATCGCCATGGCTACGTCTCAAAAAATGTAAGCTAGTACCGTCGCTGTGTATGAGAAACGAGCCACACACCATGGCGTTATACTATAAGTGTCGAGAACGCTGACATCAACATGAACTACTCCCCGGACTTTGACGTCAGGAAAACAATGCAACTTGAGTTCGGAACTCGGTATACACTTCACAAACTGGTTGGCGGCGATTTTACAACAGATCTTTTCTGAATTACACTGTTATTTTAGTCAAGGTGACAAAATAGTATAGCTTGCTAGGTTAAAGATCATTGAAGACATACGAAGATTAAAAACAAAAAATAGACCATTCTGGGTTCGCTGGCACCTTAATGAGCTATCTCTGAGTCGTGTTGTCTGCTACAAGATGTCCTTTGTTCCAAACCATGTAGGCTCTATCTCCAGACTACTCTTGGTCATCACGTGAGGCACCACATGAGCATCTCAGACCATGTTCCTCTCTCTAGTGTCTGGCTGAAGTCCGTGCGGCATGCTTGACTGGACCATAAATCCTTAAACACCACTCTGTTGAATCCCTGCTCTCTCCATCTGGGCTGGGGAACAGTTGTCTTCTGCTGGTGGGGTACATCTGTTAAGTCCTTTAATGACCGCTTACGTCCTCACCGCCGCGTTAAGTCGCCAATTCCTTCCAATGGCGGAGTCCTCCTCGTTGAGCTTTATCGACAACCAGACTGTAATTATGAGAACTAAGTGAAATGTATTTTGTGATGAAGGGGTGAGTAATGGGTGCTTTGACACCTGCTTTCCCTCCCAAGTTGGGTTAGTTTGGCCAGATGTGAACGCAGCGATCAGACTGGGTCCCCGGCCAACGCAAGCAAACCCGGAGCACTTTGTTTGCGGTGAGAATTATTCCGACTCAACAGAGCCAAGAACTCAGCGGGATAAACGTTCCTGTGCTGGTATGAAGTAAGCCAGGCGTGCTTTCCCGACGCCCCCTTCGGAATACACACTGATGGGTGAACATGTCACTGTTCTCAGCCTTCAAAGCGCTCCTCCCCCGACAATGGAAGCTTCTCCAGGCAGTGCGTCTGCATTTGTTTTCACATGCATCAACACATTGTTTTCCATACAACGTCTTGAATGTGTGAGCATTGGTTAAACATCCAGATAATCGCGACTACCGTAACCATCCAGGCATCTGAAGTTGTCTGGTTGCATCCATTTTGGTGGCCATTCAATGTGGTTTCACTGTATTTTTGGGGGACAAACATATATATATATATATATATATATATATATATATATATATATAAAGTCACAAAGCACACAGTGTCCCAGCAAGGAGTTCATTACAGCATATAGTGTGTTAACAAAGGAAACTCAATCAGTTGGGTTATAGTCTATCACTGCATGTTATTGCTGAATCTCGCGTGCCTAATGGTCGCTGGATAGGTGTCGTCTCGGAAGCCTGAAAAATAAAAACCCTGTTTTGTCCCTGCCATTGGGTTGTTGTTGTTGTTGTTGTTGTTGTTGTTGTTGTTGTTATGATTCTAACAACTCAATGTTTTTCACAAAATTAAAATAAAAGGGGTTTCAAATATGAAAAGTTAAGTTACCATTTGCTTTTTACCAGATGGCGTGTCAACTCACACAACATTTAAACAACCTGCCTCAAAAGACAGAGACCCTAAAGATTTAAACTTAGTGCCTAGGCCTTCCAAACACTCCACTGCTTTTCCTGTGATATTGAAATGTGGCTTTTTATCCTTTCTATGGGCACTATTTCCAAACTCCAATAAGGCATTCCCCCTGTGTCCGCTCCCGGAGAACCGAGGGTGAACAGAATAAGAGCATGTGTTTTAATATATCAGCTGCTGGCCCGAAGAGGAGCAGGTAGGCTTGTTCTGAAGACCAGAACGCCATCTCTGTGACACTCGGCGTCAGCCAGCAGATTCACGCCTTTGGAGCACTGAGATCAGATCGTCCTTGTCATAAGAAAAAAGTAAAGTGCGGAGCGATAAAACAAGGAGAAGAAACAAATCAACGTGGAATGAACAAAGTGAAGCGGTGACGTGTTTAAATGACACAGTCTGATTTGTGGCACTTTTATACCCACTTGTTCCATTGTGTACGTACGGTGGATCTGCCAGACTACGATGCTAGTTCAGTGGAGGAACTCGAGTCTACAGAAAACTGCAGCCTCATGAGTTATGAGTCTGTAACATGGAAGTTCATAAATCCACACTCCACCCCAGTAAAATCAAAGGTCTTTAACAGGCTGCGCACACCAGCGCCATGATCCTGCCCTGATGGCGCTGCCACCAGAACTGAATGAGGAAGACCACCATCATCCAGTCCTTGACATTTATATCAAAGTCAAAACCCCTCGCTTGAACACTGAATTATAGTATACCATGGGCCCGGCCATGCTCCGTCGGTCTGCAACTCCTCCTACCCCTCCTGCCACCTCCTCTTACTCTTGACTGTGTCTGTGGTTAAACCCGGCCGGCTGGAAACTCTATTTACGGACCCCACATGGCTCGCGGCGAAGTATGGGCATGCCAATTACTGGAGCGAGTCAAGAGATTTAATCGGAGGTGGTGGCGGTGCAAAATGCATGAGATATATATATATATATACATATATATATATATATATATATATATATGCCATGGTGTATAAATAGGCTGTGGTATGCTTTTGTCATGGAAGTATGGGAAGCGAGACAATTGATGACAAAGCAACATGCCGATTGTTACAGCCGAGTGGCGGTTCCCTCTTCTTTGCTTTACTTGGTACCTTTACTTACACGGTACCTTTACAAGCCGGTGCGGGCCTAAAGTGTAGCCGCCCTGCTGAGATACTTAGAACCTACTAAATGAGAATTCGGAGTGCAGCCAAGGGGGGGGGCTGATTGCTTTTGTTAGACACACCAAACACCTAACATCTTACCGTCTTATTAAAACTTGCCAACATATTTCTTGTGTCTGTATGGACTAGGCAGTTAGGACAAACATGATTGAAAGGAAGAGGCAACGCCGTGGAACATTGGACCACGTGTTGGGAGGGAAACAGGGCTGCTACAAGGTGTAGGCCAACGATTTGAACACAGAATCCCGGGCCATGCTGAGAAGAAGAAGAAAGACGCTTGTTTCATTTTTACATCCTGAAAGAGTTTTGATCCACAAGACCTGGGCTTAACTCACACTAATGAAGAGGTGCAGTGAAAAGACACAAGACCAGGACTGAAACTTTATGCCTGAGTCATATCAGCCCTACACACATACACAAAGACAAAGCAAAAAAAACTTGACTGCCTCTCTTCAATACAAATTGAGAAAAAAGGTACCTTGATGATTTTTTTATCACGGCCATTACAATAAAATATGTATGGCTTACACCTGCTACACGATGGAGAACAAATTAGATTTTCATTGGTCGAGAGACATGAAGAGGACGTTGAGAGAGCAGGAGTTACAGAGGGGAGGAGAGCTGAGGAATCATGATGCATGGCACATTCCCTCCATGCAGCGGGGAACTTAATATTGTTTCATGCAGTGGCTTTTCTCACCTTTTTAAGATAATTATCTCAGAGGATGGGTAGATGTTTCATAACTCATTCTCCTAGAGTGAAGAAAAGAACGCAATCGTGTGAGTGTTTGTGTGTGTTACTGCACATGTTAGACCTTAAATTCCCTCACAACAAAGCATGCTTCTTCTCATGGCTTTAGTGAGACTCTCTCTATCTGTCTCACTCTCTCTCTCCCACCTCCTCCAACTTCTTCAGAACCCCAGACACAGAGGACAAAGTGTACGCCCAGCTGCACCACCAATCACTGACAATATCCCCACCAGAACACCCACCTTTTCCCCTTCAAACCACAAACATCGTAGAAATGCTTTGATTTCAGCCCGACGGTCACGGTTACACATAATCGATTATTTTATTTCACAAAGCATCTTTCATGCTATGCGTGTGTGTGTGTGTGTGTGTGTGTGTGTGTGTGTGTGTGTGTGTGTGTGTGTGTATGAGTTCATTATTTCCTCTAAATAAGCACAAGCTCGAGTCATATCTACATAAAGGTGATTGTACATGCAATCGTATGCTGGATAGATTGTGGCATCGCTGCAGTGGTGGTCCATGTGTTGTTATTTACAGCCGTAGGAATGGGTTTAAACTGAGCAGTGTGAACCAATGTGATGATATAACAAGGATTGTTTCCTTCTTGGTGCGAGAATATGCAGACTCCAGATGTCTCACTGCTTTCTAAGCATTCTGCCCGAAGGGTTTTATAGATGCTATGACGGCAACTCAATTCTTTAATTTTATGATCTTGTACTTGCACTGAAAAAAGGTTAAATGAAGAAATAAATAACTAACAATTAACTTCATTGTGTCAAAAAAGCAACCACATATTTGCACAATGTAAGTTTCAAACATATTTTTACATGATGTTGTTATTATGATAATACACTGTTAGTTTTCCCATTAGCAACCTCTAGTGTCTAATTCTTAAGTTAATAAGTCTTCCAGCCAGGTAACCACAGAACCTGACCTTATTAAAACTAAAAAATGCTGTCACTGCTTTTCCAAGTGTTGTTATGAAAGCCTGGGAAACTCGGTACAGAATGATGTAACATCCATGTCGACAAAGCCAGCGTTGAGATGTTTAGATGGACAGGGGGTGCGAAAGAAGACCAGAATAAAAGAAATGAAAAAGAAAAATATCCTTGATGGATTGACTCTTGGATAGCTGTGTTTTATCCATGGGAAACTTTCTACAGTAAATAGCCGTACAGAAGTTACACAGTGCAGGTTTAATGACAGAAATATAAACTTGAATTTTCTGTCGATCTACAGTTTAGTTTAGTCAAACCTTTCACATTCTACGTTTTGGCAGAAAGATAGCATGGTAGCTGACAGAGTTAGGACATGGAGACTAAATGGATACAGGTAGAAATACATAAAATAAGGAATAATCAGATAGGAACAGATGGAGCGAGATGGACAGATTGAGACAACAATAGAGATAGACAGAGATAGAAGCAGAACGAAATATAAAGAAGCAGATTGAATAGAAGCCGACTGAAACAAATAAAAACAGGTAGAAATAGACACAGATATAAATAGATATAGAGATAGAAGCACACAGAGAGATAGACACAAATGGACAGAGATATTGATATACAGACAGACAGAAAGAGGCAGCTGTAGAGAGATAGACAGATGTGAGCAGATAGAGAGACTGACACAGATAGAGACAGATAGAGACAGAAGGAAATACCCCAGACCCTGTATTGGCTTCATATTTCATATGATCCTCGGGGGAATGCTGTTCTCAAGTAGGTTCATGACATTTAAACCGCACCAGCAGTGAAGTACTTAAAACTACACCACCTAAAAAGGAACATGTTTGTGTGTGTGTATGTGTGTGTCTGTATACTCTGCAGTTCTTGCTTGACCTCATTTATATTAGATAAGATCAGATGTACTTTATTTATCTCAGACGGGAACTTGGGGGAGCTGTGTGTATGTAATTTACCAGTATTGAAAACATATTACAAATGATTAATAATAATTTATAAGATACGTTTTGGATTCATTAATTTTAGAGTAATGTAATTATGAGCAGGTTAGGCAGTGAGTCCCGTGATGCCTACAAGTACACTGTGGACATTGGGGATCGAACCCAGTGGCTTTCCAATCAAAGTCAAAACCCCCACACCATCCTGTCCCCCAAAATGATCTACAATGGTTACCTCATTTTTATAAAACACCTTAGCCTTATTTAATGAAACACTTCCCTGAAACAACATGACATTTAATAAATGCCTCATCATGTATAACATGACTGCGGACACATCTGACATGTTCAGGTTGGCTTGTGGAGACGCTAAACACGGCTAATCAGGCTCAAACACAGAGTAGCCCATTAACAGCACGTCACTCTTTTAAACACCGTAGCCACGCACATTAATCAACCCCCTATCTTGTTTCAACCACCTAATTCTTTTTAGAAAGCCCTCACTGTCCAAGACACGAGGAAAATGCAGTCTCACGGTGCTTGAGAAGCTATTGGTGTGATTGCGACCATCTTAGATTCAAGACAGCGCTTTAGTGATGAGTGTTGATTAACGCTGCAGATTCACTGGGAGGAGAAACGCACACCTGGTTTCAAACCGTAGACCGCTTCAGATTATGAATGACTCACAGTGGGTCGTGTCTGAAGTGTTGTGGATCGGCCAGCAGAAACGTTCTGGGTTCAAACCCCTTTGTCTGCAGCGTGCCTGCCGGCATCCTTGAGCAAGGTGTCAAAACCCTTGCTCCTTAATGATGATTATGTGTGAAATTAGCTCTTGGTCACTGGAAAAAGTGGCTCCAAAAACGACTAAATATAAAGTATAAAGTCAATATATGTTATTATAAGATTTATCCACAGAAGAGAGGAAACAAAAACATCATAATGACATACAAACACCCACATCTTCCCCACATAATCCCAAACTAACTCTTTCCTCAGTGAGAGAGTCAGACTACCTCCTCTCAGGTTGGCTATTGTATCTCTACAGAATGACCAATAAAATCGTTTTATGACTTAAGCATTTCCCCGGCTTTGACCTGCCTCATTATATCACCTACTTTGCTTTTTGGCCATTTATATTTTAAATGCCTTGTGAAGTACTTTTTGTACAGTTTCCTTAGAAGAATGTGAAGATTGTGCTACTTCATTAACTTTAGCATATTCATTACATTTGTGCTTGTATGTGTGTGTGTGTGTATATAAATATAGCTATGAATTTAAGTGATAAATTCAATGTTATAAACTATCGAATTATTCCATTTTGCAATACTAAATAAATAGTACTTTAATAATAAATACAATAATTAACAATACAACATTAGTAATTATAACTATGGGAAAGATACTAGGAAATTACCATGTCAGTGGGATAACACACACGCACACACACACAAGCACGCACACATGCACATTCACACACACATGTACTCACGTGAACTGTTTGATCTTTTATGGAAATAGTGACCTGCTCTATTGGAGATAAATAAATCTACTTTTAATTCATCAAGTCGATTCTGCTGTGGAACTGTGAGAGACTTTTAGTTTTCACATAGCCCCGGGGTTAATGTAGGAGGTTCATTGGACAGGTGCTCATGACTACTTTGTTTTCTATAGGCCTGTATGTGTCTGGCTATTACAGCAGCCTGTTGTGTGTGGATGTTATATTACAACCCAGAAATCCTTTCTCATTATGGATGTGAACAAGCAGTTTAGTCATAATAACATTTTAGAAAGATAACAAAACAATTTGATATATAATAATAGGCTCATGTATCTTAAAGGTGCTGTAAGTAGGATTTAAGAGCAATAAGTTAATTGTTAAAGAGTTAATCGTAAGATTGTCATTTGATAGAAATGCCAGCTATTAGTGACTGAAATGGGCTCTAAAGCCCAAGAAGCTAAGAAACAGTGGTGTCTAATGTCTGAGCATTAATGACAGGGCTGGAATGCTGAAGAAACACAGCAAAACTGCTAAATGTCTTACCTATGACCCAATATGTAACGATCTCAGACCTTGTACCTAGCCTGAGCATCAGTCTCTCGTAAGGTTCCAGTAGTGCCATAGGGAGGTCTGACGTTTAGGGCTGGCCCCAAATATTAAACTAACCGAATTATCCTTTGTACGTTTTGTATTCATATAAATGTGACTATTACTTGAATACTTCAGTACCATTTTGACGTATTTTTTGTCCATTTTGAGAATCGGCAAGACTAGCAGAGCTGTTGCCGAATACATTTGCAGTGTGGGAGCTTTTTCAACTAATTGGTGGTAATAACAATAATACTAATTTAAGTTTAGGATTTAGTTTAACACAATGGTGCTCCCACTAGTCAGTGGTGGCCATAACATTAAGAGGCTGGGTCCAGTTAATGGTCTTAATAATGGTCAAGCTTAAGCAAAATGCTTTACCTTAGGTTGGTGAACTGAACAGGTGTCAACGTTTTCCCTTTTCTCGGGCGACCCGTCATTCAGAATAGCCCCTTGGTGTTGTTGTTTTCTGTGCGTGCTTGTGAATAGCGCTAGTGCTGCTGGCGAGTTCCTCCTAAACTTTGCACAATGTTGAAAGCGTCTCGTTTCGGGAAGTCCTCTCACACTACAGAAGCCCCGTGTTTAACGCTGAAGCTGTCATGGAGTTGAAGCCACTGACGTCCACGCAAGCAATCCTATGAAATATGCTAGTTTTTTTGTTTTGTTTGTTGTTGCCGTTATTACATTAACATTTCTTTTAACGATTGGAACCGTTTAAGAAATGAAACGCGATGGCGCACTGGTCTCCGCCGGCCCAGTGCCCTTCAGGCAGGGAAGGATTGTGTTCGCACTGTGGACGCAGATATTTCCTTGATTTATGTCGATTTTTTATTTATTTATTAACTGTTCAAATATTCGTTGGGAAAACCTAGGGATTATCCGAAGCTTGAAATGCTGTCTTCGGGCTAGGCCTACCGACGTTGTCATGCTGAGAGGCAGCAGTGCCAGCGGCTCGTCTTGGGTGTGTCGTCTTTATGGCGATTTAGACGTTACGCCTGACAGGGTAGCAGAGCTATTATTAAAATGTGAGTGGTGCTGTGAGTTGAGTTGGACGCAGTGTATATAATTGGCATAAGGACATTCTTTTTGGGGGAGGTGGCGGAACCTACGCCAAACTCTCCAAACTGCCAAACTGCAAAAGTGTACACTCTGACCAAGTCAACAACAACACCGAGATTCATGTTGACATCGCGTTGGAACACTCTCCCGTCTGAAAGTAGCCAGCGATGTGAGATTCTGTCAATTTCCATTGTCACGATAGGCTCGTAAACACACTCATTTCAATGGAGCCGGGACCCTCGTGTCTCGCTCTCCGCTGACGACTTCAGCTGAAACGAACAAAGCATAACTGAATCATAGTAGTCTAAGCTAGTCAGAGATACAACTGTTCCTATCCAGGGGCTCATGAGATACAGCCATAGCAGTTGTGTTCTCAACTCTGGGTTGTTTTGTGCCCCAATTATTTGTTTTTTTCTTCTTTACCAGAAAAACTCACAACACATTCAAAGAGGTCTCCTCAAAGCCTTTGCTGCTTGCTAAGTGAAAATTGGCCACTGTTGGGGCTGTGGAGAACTTCACAGTAGGGCTTTCAGAATGCACACATTCAGTGTGTAAAGCAGGGAAATAGGATTTAAGCCTTGGGTGCAGAGAATAGAATGGAGCTGAAGACTATAGCGCCCTGTGACTGCAGTTTCTCAGACACGATGCTCAGTGCTCCTTGCTTAACGCTGTGCTTTGTCGTGCTGCAGCTTTTTCCTTTTAAACACTCAGAACTTTTCAGGTCAAATACATTTTATTTGTGACAATGTGTGCGATGTCTTTCATGCTGGTACCTATTATGCAGCTGGTTCAATGCTGTGTTTAATGCAGTTGAATTCACCGTGAATAGACGTTGTGTGCTCTTATAAAAGCTCTTATAAATGCCTGAACCCAAGTAAAATAAATGTAAATAGTATATGGACCCGAAATCCAATGAAAAACATGATAAAAATGTTAAGATGTATTTCCATCTTCACACACTACCAGTGTGTGTCAGCTGACCACCTTAAGGTTACAAACCGTGTATTACACGGGCAACTGAATTAATTCATGGATGAATGTTGTTTTCCAGTAGAAAGTAAGATTAGAGATTTAAGTGTCAGAATCCTTCCACAAAGTTATTCCCAGGTGTCCAACTTTAAAACAAAATCAGTATCCCTCTGTGCACAGTATATGAAATATAACTCAAATACACTCATTTATTTGGTTAGTCCTCAAAGGGTAACAAACGCTGATTTTGTGTTTTGGCTGAGAAGCAGCACCAATCTAAACCTGTACTGACTCAATTTAGAACGCACACATCATTAAGAAGATCTGGGATAAAGTGTCTGACCTCCGTCCAAAGGGTTGTGGGTTCCAATCCCACGGTCAGCATTAGTCTTCCTGGGCAAGAGGCTTTACCTGCTGTGTGTGTGTGTGTGTGTGTGTGTGTGTAATTACCTGCTGTGTGCGTGCATGTGCATGTGTGTCACTGTAAGTCACTTTGCGCAAAAGCCTCTGCTAAGAGTGGTACATCCTACTGAACTGCATTAAAAACACGATGGGAGTCTTTATGATCGTCCAACTTCCCAGCCTTCTCAACTTCTCACCACTCATCTGAATCATTGCCCCCCCACGCACAAAGTTGCATGTAAGCAACCCCCCCCCCCCCCCCCCCCACACACACACACACACCTCGGCCCCTCCCCCCAGCTCAGCGGCCCCCAGAGTGGCTCATTGTTAACATCAAAGCCGCGGCCTGCCGCCCTTCCTCTGAACAGCAGGAGATGTTGGCTGATTAAAAAATAATACAGGCAGAAGAAATAACACGTCTCGAGAAACATCTGTTATGAAATATGCAGCTGATGCATTCGCAATGGCCCGCTCTCGTCACAATGGGATGGCACCGCTATAAACAGAATCCAGAGTGTGATCCCCCGCCCCGTCCCCCAAGCCCATTCAAAGTGCTGCCCCCCCCACAGACACACCCTGGTCGCAAACCAACATCCTGGGTGTGTGTGTGTGTGTCTGTGTACCAGTGTGTGTGTTTGTCTGCGTGGATATGTGTGTCTGTGTGCATTGGTGCATGTGTCTGTGTGTGTGTGCATGTCTGTGTGTGTCTGTGTGCGTGTGTGTGTGTGTCTGTGTACCAGTGTGTGTGTTTGTCTATGTGTGTGTGTGTGTGTCTCTGTGTGTGTGCGTGCATGTGCGTGTGGGTGTGTGTGTTTGTGTGTGTGTGTGTGTGTGTGTAGGAGGGAGTGTCAACCACCCTTATTAATCTAGGGGGATATCGTTGTGACCATGGACGGAGGCAGGGTACAGCTCAGTGCAGTGGAACTCTGGAGGGTGTGTTCTGAATAAAGAGCGAAGAGAAGAGAAGGGGGAGAAACACTGGAGAGATTAGTGTTTGTCTGCAGCGTCTCCTGCAGCCCGTGAGGAGACTAAAGAGTTCATTAAAGCCCCTTTTGTTCAGAAGTGGAGGTCTATCGGGACACACACCCCCCCCCCCCCCCCCCCCCCCCCCCCCCCCCCCACGAGATGAAGGAGAGATGGGGGAAAGTGGTGCTGCTGGTGGTGCTGCTGCTGGTGGGGGGAGGTTGTTACTACGAGAGAATACGACGCATATCTCACGGGTAGATTAAAGAGCTCTTATTTCAAAGGAGTCTTTGTATTGTCCGTTTTTTTCCCCCGTTTTTTGTTGTTTTTTGGCCCGCCGAAATCCTTGAAAGTCAAATTGAAACAAAATTCTCTATTCATCTTTACACGGTTGACTTCCCCAAGTAGGACCCAGCTGCGGAATTAATCTTTCAGCTCTTGTTTTTCTGCATGATTTACAGACGGGATCAGGGCCGGCACGAGGACTCACAGCTGAAGGAAGCTATCAACGGAAGTGCACCAGTGTCCTGGCCACAGCATTTAAACAACGTCGCGTCAAAGCTAAGCATAGCGGCACACACGTGACCTTGTCATGTTCTAAATGCACTGATTGTGTTCCGAAAACTTGCCTGCAAGCCCTCATGCTAGCCCAGTAGGGGAGTTACCAAACAACGCTGTGCAACGGAAATGCTAAAACCACCCGAGGAGAGCAATTAGGTGGAGCAATTATTCACACAGAAATGAAAACATAATCAGATGTATTGTGTGACACACAAAAAAAATAAAAAAATAACTCAATGCTCCAATTAGACGCCAAGGTTGAAATCAAAGGAGCCCCACGTCCTCTTCGAACTACAGTCGCCTGCCACCGAACCTTTCGGATTCTCCATAATACCCTCCAGATTTACAGAATTGCATCGCTGGAATCCATGCAGCTGATTGTTTTCCTCTTATTTCCAATGATGCATCCTAACGTGTGTGTGTGTGCGTGTGTGTGTGCCCGGACACGGAGGCTCGCACACATCTGCGCGTGTGTGTGCATTCAACACTTGGGTTCGTTCGGGGATGAGCGCTTCGTCTCGTGTTGATTTCCAGGCGGCTTCGCCACGCCGGGCCTTTGGTGTCCCCAGCTTTGGGTCGCCGACGCCTTTTGAGGCTTTGAGCGAAACGTGTTCGCCGCTTGTCGGCGAGATCAAAAGAGCCCTTAAAAAAAAGACGCTTAGTGCCTCTGCGCTGGGCAAGTCGCCTCGGATTCCTTTACTTGTCGGAGTCGCTCGAGGGGGGGTGGGGGTGGGGTAGGGTGGGGGGGGGGGGGGGGTGGGGGGGGGGGGGGGGGGGGGGGGGGGGGGGTGAACAGTCCCGACGCCTGGCCATGGCGGACCAAGCGGTGCTCACATGACCACGGCAGGGGAAACAGCCGGCGAGCGTAACGAGAGAGCGCCATCGCTCCGTCAAACTCCATTGGATTGACTTTGACACGAGGACTCTGCCAGATTAAAGATGCTGGGAGACAACGGCCGCGAGCATCCTGCTTTATGGAGGTGGGATCCTCATTGAATCTGATTCGGCAGCACATAACTCAAGGCACTGAGACGTCCCTCTCCACGCAGCTTATGCGAAGAGAGACGTGCGCAAGGGATTTACGTACATGCACGGCAGCGCGCTCGGGCCCCACCGGGTCCCCTGGTTCGGGAAGAAAATACTTCAATTTAGATGCAATATTTGCTAGCTGTGCTCTTATCTTGGCCGTTGCCGAACTAAGCGGTGTGTACTTGTGCAAAGTGACTGTTATTGAAATGAAGTGCGTTTGCGTTCACATCTGGGGCTGGGGACATCGTGTCAGGGGGCGGTGGGAACACTGTCTTTCCTTCGCACCATTCTTAATTAGGGATTGATTAGGCGATTATTATTTTTTTTGTGTGTCAATCAAGAGCAGCTTGGACGCTAGATGATTCATTAAATGGAAGATTGCTTGCAAAAGTTTTAATTGCTCAAGCCTGCGGGGCGAATGACGTGCTCCTTGTTGATAAAACCCTAAATTAGCTGGAGAAATTGGTATTACAGTATGCAATTTTCTGACTTTACATCTGATGTTTTGAATTAAAAAACCCACGTTGAAGAGATTTTCGCAGAATTCCATCCTCTCCACCTTCACGTGTGGGGTATTTAGTTGAAGCTTGGCCTATTCCACATATTGCATTATTGGCTGTATTGACCTGTTAGCTTTATCAGGGGCGATCTCTGTTGGGAGTATTAAAAGATATTGACTCCTTGAGTTACATTCAGTGCATCCATCTCACAAAGTGTTATTACTGGCTAATATAAAGCATTAGGTCTGTGATGTCACAGTACTTTTATTGTCACATACACATACATACAGAGTGCAATTTTTCCTCTGCATTTAACCCACTGCTCAAGGGAGCAGTGGGCAGCCAATCACAGCACCCGGGGCGCGGTTGGGGTTAAGTGTCTTGCTCTAGGACACCTCGACATAGTTGAAGTCGGGGCTTGAACTAGCAACCTTCCGATTTTTGCCAGCTGGTTGCCAGTCCACCCGCCTTAACTCCTGAGCTAATGTCCCACCCTTACACACAACAGGTCTGTGATACATATAATGTTGTCTGTGATGTCACAGCGGGTCCGTGATACATAGTGTCAGGTCTGTGATGTCACAGTGGGTCTGTGATACATAGTGTCAGGTCTGTGATATCACAACAGGTCTGTGATATCACAACAGGTCTGTGATATCACAACAGGTCTGTGATACATATAATGTTGTCTGTAATGTCACAACACTGCAGGTCTGAGACATATAGAATCAGGTCTGTGTTGTCACAACAGGTCTGTGATCAATGGCGTGGACCGTCCGCACATGACCACGGCATTTTATACTCGCCGTTTGGCTGTAGGCGATATTCTCCTAGACGACGGGGCAATGGAAATGCAACACATGAAAAACTGCAGTTGGTAGTTAATATTTCCGGAGGAAAGGATCTCTGTGTTGTTATTGTCCAACATGGCTGATGCAGAGCCGCTGCTTCTCGATGCGGCGGAAGACATCATTTGTATGCTTTCACTTTTAAGGAGAACGCGTTTGACTCACACAACCTATCCTCAATGTGTCCATTTGAATACAAACAACAACAGGAGCCCAAGAAGCCAGCAAGCGTGACCTCATCTGAAATCCCCCAATCACATCCATGATTTTCAAACGCAGTTTGGTATTCTGAGAAATTGTCTAACGTGGTCAAATAGCATCTGTAAACAGGACACTGTGTCCTTTAAATAAGATATAACGTTGTTTTAGGTAATTTGAGGCAGGTCCTTTTGTGTTTAGGTTATAAAACATATTGAACATCACTACAGTTTTATATTAATAACTAAAAATAGCTCTGGTAGAACCTGCCACTTCTTCACATGAAAACTAAATAAAGGCTTAAGAAAAAAGAAATGAAGCCTAATTTGCATAACATATAATTATTTTATACATATAATGTCCACCACATATAAATCAATCCCTACTCTTAACTGTAACCTGTGTCCGGGCTATCGCTATTGTTAAAGGGATGGTCTCTAACAGAGCGTCTAACTGAGCACTTCTTGTGATCCACCGTGTTTGTCTCTATTGTCTCGAGCGAGGTCTATTTTTGCGCTGTGTGTGCTGTTTTGTGGATTTTCCGCTGCCAGGTAGATTAATTGAATCCTGGGCTCCCCCCTGCTGTGGACGCGGAGGCGCCCGTAGGCGATACTAAGTTGCGCGGTGTGACACTGGCAGTGATGTAGGCTGACCTTGCGGAGTGAAGGTGTCCCAGTGCAGAGTCCTACTCATCATTCAATTAGACACAACTAGGCACGGGCCCAAGTGGCGGCAGCCTGCGGCTCAGCCCGACGAATGGTTAGCGTACAGGCTCGGCGCTAGCACCGTGCTAATCACGCTGCATTTAGCTGATTAGAGTAATACGACACAATGCTATGAACATATTACCACGTGAGATTGTCAAGATGTTTGCAAAGTGTATGAAACAAAAACACTTTTCAATGTTAGCTTTGTTGCAGGCACTCTTATTTATCTGTGTTTTGGATATTGCTGTTGTTATTCTTGTGCTGCAAATGGCGAGCTACAAAACAAGGTATAAACTACAAAATGCTCTATCAATCTCAGACCTACAATTGGAATCTTAAGTGCTGGCTCCTAATATAAGAGAACGGAATTCATGTATGGAAAACAATGCAGAGACGGAGGGGGTTACATTTTGATATGAAAAGGATTTCAACCACTGATTGGATTGAGCCCCATATCAATCAACATACTGGCACAACCAGACCTCTGAGCAGCCTTTACTCAGATGAACTACAGCAGCTTGGCTCCGGCCTACGCACCCTGAGGGGCCCAGGTGTTGGGGGGACGGCTAGCCAACTGCGGGGTACCACAGTGGACCGCAGAGCTGGGGCACATCGGGACACAGGCGAGGCTTGACATGGGTTATTTACAACATCATACATTGGCCGATATCAAATGCCAAAATGTGTAATATCGGTAACTTCAAATGGTAACTAAATGGCACACCGTTTTTTGGTACAATTTCATTAATTATTATTTATTTATTTTGCCTCACAAGTCTGTGTTTATTATGCGCAAGTGATTACTGTTGATGACATCATTATCCAACAACCGCCTAGCTAGCCTAGCCGAGCTTAGCCTAGCTTATGAAAATCGGTGTTTGCCAATAAGTCGAACGTCGCTACATCCCTACATTCGATTTGAGATTTTATTGTTACAGTATTACAGTTTACATTGTATCTTGAAAAGTAACTTCTAAAGTTTATTCTACTTTGTGCCAGGCTTCTCCTACCCTCAACCCCCCCCCCCCCCCCACTAATACTATAAAACAAGTCCTTGTTCTCAACCTTCCCCATCTCCGAACACACCAACCTTCACACCTTAACAGAAAATTCACGTCAAGTCTCCCGTCTTCCCCTTCACCCTCCGGAATATTCAACCTCCGGAATATTAACGACACACGGTGGCTCGTTGCCAACACCGATGATGTCGTGGTTTGTCCTTGGTATGTGTGGTTTTCTAAAGTGAACGACGTTGGCTCTACGCTGCCTATCTTGCGTCCGTGGGTCCCTGCTTGGGAGTGTGTCCTCACTATCGCCGCTTCACAGGCTACCGACGGACAGAGAAATGTTTACATTTCAGGTTGGGTCAATCTCTTACGCAAACCTTTCAAACCCTCGCCGTTTTAACCGGGTAAATATGGACACGAGCCGATGTCCCACCGCTTTCCAATGTAAAAAGCTAACGTCAATAGGCTATCTACATTAGCGCTTGTCATTGCCAGGGCAATTATCCAAGCGATGCCGGCCTCTGGAAGGGAGAGGCGGAGTGGATTTCCCTCGTGGATGGTCTGACGTGGGGTGGCGACGGCAGTGTCTCCGTCTCGGTAAAGGTTGCCTGGTCTTCACCTGTTTAATTACACACATAGCTGTGACTCGGCCGGGGGTCCCCAGCCATCCTGGATAATGCCTGACACCTCCCGTAATGGCCTTGTGTAAATTTACATTCCTTTTTCGTTTATCTTTCTTGCTCTGCAATTGATGGCCTGCTCCCGTTGCATGGAGAGATTCTAATAGAGCCGTCTTCCTGTAATTAGTGTGCCATCTGCCCAAGTGTAGAATAATGACAAAAGAAAAAAGAAAAAGGCAGTGAATTTGGTTGTCTTACAGACGGGGGGAACGATTGCACCCGACTCGGCTCAGGTTTACGGCTCAACTCTACGGCGTGTTCACCTTTACGTCCAGGCTTGGATGGTGGGCACCTGTCTCACAGAGATAGGACTGTCTCTCCCTCATCTTGCGTTGTGAGCTACAGGTAGTGACCATAAGAGACGCCTCTCTCTCTCCAACAGATGGAGAGAGCCCCCCCCCCCCCCCACCCCCACCCCCTGGGCTTAAGTGAACTCGGCCGCCCAACACTGAAGGGTCAAAGGTAAGAAGGAAGCAGATGCTGCTGCTGTGGTCTTCATCAGCAGAACACCGTGGGGACGGCTCATTCATTAATAAGCCCGGCGCTGCCCATTCTGCCCACTGCAGTCAATATGTTTTAATTTAACATGGAGGATGAAAAGCTTTGGCTGCAAGAGGTTTATCGGGGACAGATCAATACAATTATATCTGTTCACATTGCTCATCACTTCTGTTGGGGTTGTTATAGCTTATGTTTCTCTCTGCCTTTGTGTTGTTTTGGATAAAGTGGATGTGAATACAGCGCTATGAATATTTTATCCTCACCGGCTAGAAACATGAAACTAGGACAGCTGCTTTTGAAATGCTCCCTGGTATGGTGCGAAACGGGCGTTATGCAACGACCCACGATTGATCGAGCGTCCTTACACATACAAAGGCTGTGTTGTGTTACAATGTTGTTCCAGCAGCTGTGAAAAATCTTCTAAGGGTGTAACCTAGAGCACCACGTCAGACAAACATCACAACCTTTTCAGGACCAATGTGTGTTGGCTGACGTCTCACACACACGCACACACACACACACACACACACACACACACACACGTGTCTCTCTTCCAACATGCTAGTTCATGATTCGTGATGCATGTCAGCCATGATGACGGCTGAGGCGAATCATGCAACATTCAAACTGGTTGTTTCTCAACAGGGACCAGACCCCTCCCCTCTCTCTTCCACCCCGCGGAGAAAGAGAGGGACAGGGAGTTTGATGACCTCGCATTGCGAATGCTGTTCACTTTAGTTTGTTTTTCAAACGCGTTGCGTTTTAAAGTGCTTAACTGCTTAACAGACGGAAAAGGAGAAGAGACGAGTGAGCTGTTTAAAAAAACGCTACAACAACCAAATCAGACACCATTATCACCACACATCTCGTTAAAATTACAAATGACCACAATCGTATATCATACTTCCATTTTCAGACCTCGCTAATTGTATTGATATTTTACCCCATTTGATTTGTCTTCCCCGCCTGGCACTAAAACAATAATAAATAAATGTATTGATCTAATATTATTTAGGCTTCAGTTGTTAAAAAAAAAAGAGCTGCTGATTCAGAGAGTCTCGCTATCGTTGAAGGAAAGATGAATAAGAGAAGACTTGAGGGACACACAAAAGAGAACACAAGCCTCTTTTAGGATGAGGTTGAGGAGTTTATTAGAGACGGGAGCATATAAACGTACTGTACGCAGGGATTCTACTCTGATCAAAACCACAGTCCGACCTCTCTGTGGTTGGAATTCCACTCTACACAACATCCCACCGTGTGGCCATAGTTAGTAATGTAATCATGAAATAAATGGACTTCAAAAAGGCAATTCAACAGGCAATTCCAGCGCCCAGGGAGAACACAAAGTATGCATTTATAATTTTTTCATTTTCAGTATTATTAACTTTAAGGAACAAGAAAATGAATGACTTTTTAGGTTTGATCCTGACATTTCCAGGTTTTTCCTAAATAGGTTAATCCTAGCACTACTAGTTAACATTCATAATGGAGGGGAATAAATAAAAGCTAAGAGGGAACATAGTTAACATTGGTGTGATCCCTACGGTATTTAATCTACGGTCTCATCCACTGGTCGTCATTCAGACAGTTAAATGTGTTCAAGCAGCAGCCAAGTCAGTGGCACGGTAATGATATATCTAGAATATTGACCGCCACAAAGTATACACTGTCACACTCACAATCGCCATTCCTCTTCTTCTGATACACACTTTTGTATTACTGTATCATTATTATCATCTTTCACATTTCTCTCCTCGTCTTCGTGGTTATCTTATAGTGACACACAAGTTTGGCTCGCACACATGAAGCTACGATAAGGACAGTAATAAATAGTAGAGGGAGTGTGTGCTTCTCGCTCGCACCGCTTGGCGACACTTCCTCTGTTCACGATGGCCGCCGCCGCTATGTGGCGTTCTTTTTTTGGCGGGAACTCCAGTCCTCCCCAAGGGCGTCGCCAACGCACGCGCACGGCAAAAAACAAACAAAGGCGGGTCAACACAAAGTAAAAAGGGACGTTTTTCTCTCGTTCTGTTGTTTTTTCACTCGTTTTTTTTTTTTTGTTGTTGCGTATTTTCGTTGTCTCGTCTCGTGCGGGGTTTTATTATTTTTTTCGCCACTCTTTGGCCGGCGCGTTCTAGAAGGAGTCCATGGCCTTGAACTCGCTGAGCGCCTGCACGGGCGAGATGTGCTTCTTCTGCGAGCCTCTCCGCACCCGCGTCTGGCACTCCTCCGGCTTCTCCCGCTTCACCAGGGGCTTCTTCTCCGGCGCCTTCATGCGCCAGGACACCACGGGGGAGTTGACCGCGGCCGTGCCGTACACCTTCTGGTACTTGGTGGACGCCACGTAGGACGCCTTGACCGTCAGCACCACCGCGTTCATCAGGTTCTTGGCCGCCTGGATCAGAGAGGTGGCGCTGTCCAGCTGAAACCCGTTCCCCAAACAGAGCACACACACACGTCCCGCAAACAAAACAACACACACACACACACACACACACACACACACACACACAAACACACGTCCCGCAAACAGAACAACACACACACACACAAGCACACACCCACGTCCCGCAAACAGAATAACACACACACACACACACACACACACACACACATGTCACGGTAACAACCGGGGTTGGGTGGAAAGGGTAATGGAATGGAAGAGACAGATAAAGAGAGAGAGTTAGAACCACTGGGTTGGATCGGGTCAGACATGATAAACCGCGCTAATAAACAGCAGGCTGAGCCGGCTTTGTGAACACCTGTTTGATAAACAAATAAATCTCCTTGGGCGGTTAAACACTAGCGTGTTTCTCCCGTATTCGCCCTGGGCTGACACTCTACAGAGGCATTAGCCATTCTCCAAGAAGACAGACCGCGCGCCACATCAAACCCACCGCAGCGCAAGATCGCTCGCCGCGCCACGACATGCATTCCTCCGGGAATACACCCAGCCAAGGAGGGACGTAAAGAGCGCGTCAAGGCGTTGCCTTTTACGTGGCAACCGCTGTCGCTTGTCAGGAGAACACGCCAGATACGGGGTTTGCTCAGTGCTAAGGTGAGACCAGGACGGGGCAGGAGAACGGACCCTGAGCTCGTCCTCACATCCTCAGCGCTGGGGTAATTAGCAGCAGCAGGGGTGAGGGGTGCCTCCGCCGCCGTCTGTTTTGTTTGGCTGACATTTAAGTAGCTTGTCTGCTACTGGGCCTCCTCCCCCACCTCCTCCCCTTCCTCCGCCTCCTCCTGCACGCTGAGGCAAGTCAACTGCTAAGATTTAATGAGTGTGGACTCCAGCTGGCCACTATGAAAAGGTTAAAGTCTCAGTGGG
This sequence comes from Lota lota, assembly GCA_026745465.1. NCBI lineage: Eukaryota > Metazoa > Chordata > Actinopteri > Gadiformes > Lotidae > Lota > Lota lota. The sequence goes on along the minus strand of JACYXH010000409.1, from coordinate 671,303 downwards.
GCTTAATGCTCTGAAATGGGGCATACATTAAGCGTAATTAAGTCCCCGCCGATTATGGGATGTATTGATACCGGACATGCTGTAGGATCCCCAGACACGGGCAACTACTTTATCTGCTGATCTTCTTTTTACGGCACCTCCGTAGAGTCATGTGTGAGAGCTGTTCCCCACCTTCATCACCTTCATCACCGTGCACAAAGAAAGATGCTCCCACTCTGATGAACACATATCGATTCACGGCTGCTGCACGGCTTTGCACTGAAACTGGCTATCTTGGGGTTGTGCTGTATTTCCGATGAAACAAACGACGGCCATTCATGAGGTATTACTCTGCTACAAGCAGCAGACAACAGGCATAGCGTCCAGAACATGGGGGTCATGGGTGCTCTCACAGCGGAATGGGAGTAGGAAACATCACACGGGCATTGTGATAGATTCACCTTAACGAGGTCACCCTGCGGGTCGGCCGATCTTAAGACGATGCGCCACCTCCTGGATGAGGAGGTGCCGGCCGTTGGAGGAGGATACACCCGCAGTGGGATCCACACTGTCCTCGGCAATACTAGAGCGTACTGACGTATGATAGGGCTGTTACCTGTGATTGCGTTAGCCTTGGGCCACTGCGATCGACCGTTCAATTCTCAAGGTCTCTCCAGAGTCTGAGGGGAAGCATTGAGCTAAACGATTTACCGTTTGTGCAAAATGTGCAAAAGTTGTAGGAGGGGATTCTAGTCTCTCTCCCCCTCACTTGGGGAGTGTTGTAAGCCAGTGGTTCCCTAACTTTTTCCCTGGACCTTTCGCTTATAATTCAGCGATCTCCTGGGACCCTCGCATGCATGTGAGACGACCCTGCGGGGGGTCCCGACACACACCTGTTGTAAACCCCAGCAGGTGTGGCTGCAGAACTTACCCCAGACACAATGAGCTCCCCGCCTAGGTTCTGCACCTCAGCCTTGACCTTGCTGCAGATGTTGAGCTGGTGGCAGTACAGGGCGATTCTCTGCAGATAGGCCAGTAGGTCCTGCTTGCACGCCGAATCAGGACACTGAGGAAAGGAAAGTAGCACAAAGAGAGATTGGTCAAGGTAAATGAAACAATCCTCTGTACACCTTGGTCTAGATAGTTTCTGAAGGGTTGCATTCAATTACTTCCAGGACTAGCTATTATTATTTTAGTATCGTTATTATCATGATAGGTTGAGATGTCTATATTCTGCTGCACTACCCGTGCTTGTACAAAAAAACACAGTAAAACAATTCTGGTTTAAATGGACATTTGTTGCATTCTATTAAACTCATATGGGTACGAAAGAGCCATCCAAAAAAAGAAAGTACGTTGTATCTAGGCCAACGTTTTGCCTGTAAACCTCTATAAACAATTCTGCTCTGTGTTCTGTCAGAAGAATGTGGAATTATATTGATACACATCTAAAACGAGAAGCCAAACCAAAACACATAAATGTTGCAATAAATGCATAGATGTACACCTACACAGCTCCTTCAAAGCCAAAGCTAGAAGAAGAAAATCTTGGCTCTGGGAAACAAAACAGAATGTGTGTAACAGCAAGACCAGCACTCAATTTGCCTCAGTGAAAGTTTATAATCCTCTGTACAAATGTGATGAGCGATGAGCTTTCATTGCCATTAATTCCACCCCATATTTATGTGTTGTTTTACAGATCACAACCGCCTTCCAGGGACTCCCTCATAGGATTTATTTTGGTTTTATACACACATTTCAATCTCACAAGTAAAGACATGTTAATTATTAGCCAGCTGAAATCCTGACGCAGACACACACACACACACACACACACACACACACACAAATCGGGTCTTAACTGCAGTCCTGTCCACGTCCCAAACCCAGACAAGAGGAGGAGAAGGAGGAGGAGAAGGAGGAGGAGGGAGGCTTATCGTGGAGTGCAGCAGCAACAAAACAGAGACAAGAGAAGAAGACGAAGAGGAGGCGGGAGTCCTTGCTCTGGTCTAAGTCTCATCTCTGCGGTCGCCCTTGGTCCTTCCTCCTGCTGGCGGGCTTCCAGCAGACTACCATGGCCCACTTATCTATGGTGGGGTTCAGAACCCCACGTTGGCTGCTTTGATGCTCCCAGCGTTGCTGTTTTTTTTTTTTTTTTACATACACACCAACACGTTTCCTTACGGTCATTAATATTAAACGCTCCTAAGTAGGACATTCAGCAGCGCAAGCAACAGATCTGAGTCTTCTGGGTCTCTTTGGCCCTGGACTGGGTAGGCAGTGGTTGGTTCATAGAGAGATCCGTAGTCCCCCCACCTATCCCCCCCCCCCCCCCCCCCCCCCCCCCCCCCCCGGTTCCCCCGCATCCCCTTCACCCTACCATGGCACTTCTCCTGAGTCTTTCAGCCTTTCAGCGATTCATCTTTCCATCGCTCGTTTCCTCGCTCTCATTACTCCTTTGTCCGTCTAATCGATCACAACGTCTCCTGTCTCCGCTCAGCAAGGGGAGAGCATTCCCTCAGTCTCTATTCACCACCATATTCATATCCACACTCACACACAGACACACACACATGCTCACTCACATACACACACACACACACACACACACACACATGCACACTCTCTCTCACTCACACACACACACACACACACACTCTCACATACACACTCTCTCTCTCTCTCTCTCACACACACACACACACACACACACACACACACACACACACACACACACACACACAATGGAGTGACGCACCTTCCTGTGTCCAAGCCACAGCGATAAATGTCCTTGAGGAGGTTTGTTAACTTGATAGGACTGCACATGTTGTACATCAGTGGTTCTGGTCTATCCTCAGGACCCACATGAGTGGAACCACTGTCGTAGATGATATACATGTACTACATGACTTATTGACCTGATAGGACTGTACATGTTGCGATGATACACATGTCCTACCTGACCTAATGACTTAATAGGACTGTACATGTTGTAATGATACATCTGTCCTATGTGAGTTTACTTGATAGGACTGTACATGTTGTAATGATACATCTGTCCTTTGTGAGTTGACTAGATAGGACAGTAAGCTGATCGATTAACATCATGGTGGTGACATGCCAAACCTTCCCAACTATTGGTGGGTGTCAATGCTGGAGAATTTAGCATCCAGAGGAAGAGGGGGTTTAGAGCACAGCTGATATTCTCGTTACATTGCAGCAGTCATATAACATCGCTGATCACTGCTCATTCTGGTCCAATCACGCGCAGAGATCTGGCACACACACAACCATTCAAATAGGCCCAATTGACTTGGCTTGACACATAAACAAACATCTTTGAATTGACACTAACACACACACACACACACACACACACACACACACACACACACACAGACACTCCTCTCTCCCCTGGCCCCAGCTTGATGCAGGCGTGTGGATGACATAATTGTTCCCTCTGCAGAGTTGACTAATAGTCCATTTCCTTCACCGCTTCCCCACTGGTGTAAATAAAGCGTACGGACCATTACCTTGCCAGCCCCACTTTAGTTTCCTTCCTCTCTGCTCTCTAGCTCTCTCTCTCTCTCTCTCTCTCTCTCTCTCTCTCTCTTGTCTTCGCTGGAGAATTCAGCAGGCAGGGTCTGCTGCTGATGGCTGACTCTGCCTGGTCTTCCAGAACTTCCAGTGTCACCTCAGTGACACGGAGCACTTATTGACATTCCGGAGGGAGGTGGGGGGGGGGGGGGGGGGTGTTTGGTTGTTTGAGCATAATCTGGCCCAAAATGAGTGGTGTGCGTTTTGTGATGAATATTTCAGAAGGTGGTGGTGACCTCGGCCGCTGAGAGAAGCGCGTGGGGGGGGTCACGGGTCGCATCCATGCTGAATACATGAGCAGCAACGAGACGCCCCCCCCCCCCCCCCGATGCTCCCTCTTATTCCAGAAATATTCCATCTGCCCAAAAACAGGAACGCGGCTGTGCTCATTCCGGGAGTCCACCTTGGATCTTACCCCCCCACCCTGCTGATTCTCATTGACTCCTTCCGAGACGTTGGGATGGCAGAATCGAACAAACGCGAGCGACCAACTGTTTTGACCCAGCGGTCGAGTACCTCCTCCAGAACATGACCCACACGGGGCCACGAAGGTCTTGTCGTTTAAGCGGTAGAAGAAGGCTGTTTGGTGAGAGCCTCTCCTGGCAGAGGGAGGTGAACTGTGCCATTCCACCGCACAACCCCGAGTGTTGAACCCAAACCGGTTTCACATGTGCAAATAAAGGAAGGAAACTAATGGAACATCCACGGCTGGATTGTGAGAACATCTTTTGGACATGGGCTGTAGAGATAAGGGCAAAGTGGCAGAGAGCTGTGGGAAAGCCTTATCTCTCTCTGTCTCTCTCTCTCTCTCTGTCTCTGTCTCTGTCTCTCTCGCTCTGTCTGGGACCGTGAGGCCGGCTGACGTGGCGCTACAGAGACATGGTTTGGTACTTAGCCGCCGTGTGTTCCTGCTTGCGAGCTGCTTTTATTTGTTAAGGTCAGGGCTTATTGCTTTTGTCATCTGCTGGTTGGCATCCGTCCCATGTCAATGCAATGAGAGAGTGAGAAGCCTGATAAAAGCATAATAAAAGCAAACATTACGGGTGGTTTTTACATTTAAATACCGTTACTTCCATTTACCAATATATATGGCAATTGCAAACAGATGCCTCCACGAGACACACACACACGTATAAATACCTTTATAACCAAATAATGAGGAGTATAAAAAGGTGCTCCACAATGTTTCCCCCCAGTCAGGGCGGGGAGGGGCAACAGAAGCCAGGGAACATTCAGCAAAAAGAGGTCTAGGAAGTGGTTGAAGTGCAAATTAAAAATGGCAGGGCAGCTGCTCTCCCAGCCAGGCACCTGTGGAGCCGGAGAGAGCTGCTGTCACTCAGAGTCCCCAACCGCCACACTCACTTCCTGAGCAGGAGAGAGAGGTAAACACAGAGACGTAGCGCAAGCGAAGGCTTCGCAATCAAACACACGCACCCACACACAGACATATGCTGATAAACTCACACACACGCACAAGCTCACACCACACACACACGCACACACACACACACACACACACTCACCCACCCACACCCGCACGCGGGATAGGGTCACGCAAAGGCACACACACACACAAATGCGTGTGTGAGTTTGTAAGCTCAAGCACACACACAACACACACACACACACACACGTACACACACACAAACACGCTCTTTGTAACATAGAGCTATCCAAATACTGAAGCAATGCATTTGCAAGCGTAGCACACAGCCATGCAGAACTTAAAAACAACAGTGAGGAGAACTCCTTACTCTGTCAGTCTTTAATACAAAGCCTGTGAAATAGGACCTGATGCATTTCCTGATGCCAAGAGAATTACGCAGCGTATTATGTCTCAGGTTCAAAAGTGCGTCTCCTGCGTATGTCTAAAAGGACCTTGACATTAAAAGATCAGTTTAGCTTCCACTAAACATGACCTCAACATTAAAAGATCAGTTTAGCTTCCACTAAACATGACCTCAACATTAAAAGATCAGTTTAGCTTCCACTAAACATGACCTCAACATTAAAAGATCAGTTTAGCTTCCACTAAACATGACCTCAACATTAAAAGATCAGTTTAGCTTCCACTAAACATGACCTCAACATTAAAAGATCAGTTTAGCTTCCACTAAACATGACCTCGACATTAAAAGATCAGTTTAGCTTCCACTAAACATGACCTCGACATTAAAAGATCAGTTTAACCTCCACGGCTCAGGTTAGCATAACTTCTTCTAGACACTAGCTTGCAGAGGATGAGGGCAGCGGGTCTAGATGAAAAACAATGGCTGATGTCCACAAGGTTAATAGCTCCTTCTTATTAAGAGGAGATGGACCGCACAGACACAAGCACCGGAGGCTGCTTGCTAGGTTTCCTGAATGTGGCACACACACACACACACACAGCCACACATACAGGTATACACAACAGACACACATACACACATGCGCACACACAAATGTAAACAAAATTCAAACACACAGACAACCACAAATGTCAAAACCATTCGAACACACACACACAGAAATACACACACACAAATGCAAAAAGATTCAAACACACACACACACACACACACACACACACACAAAAACACACACAGGGCTGGCTGTTTGTGACCGCCTCCCTCCCAGGCCGGTGCTGATTGATTGGCTATCGAGAGTGGTCTGTCAGCTTATTGTGGAGTCGCTCATCTGATAGAGAAGGCTGCACCTCGGCTAGAGCAGCTAATTATATTACACAGCCCTCCTCCTCCTCCTCCTCCTCCTCCTCCTCCACGTCCTCCTCCTCCTCCTCCTCCTCCTCCTCCTCCTCCACGTCCTCCTCCTCCTCCTCCTCCTCCTCCACCTCCACCTCCACCACGAACACCGCCAACACCACGCTTCCCCCAGGGGACCGCCAGGCTGGGCAGAGGACCAGCCCAGCCACCCCTTAGCTGCGGACCTCCACTGCTGCCCAAGCTAACAACCTCATTGGTCACTTCTCCCAAGACACTCCTATACAAAACAAGCGCTGTCGCTGCCACACACGCACACACATGCACGCACGCACGCAAGCACACACACACACACGCAAGCACACACACGCACGCACGCACAAACGCACGCATGTATGCACACACATACACACACACACACGCACATTTACACACACACACACACACACACATTTGCACATGCACACACGCACGCAAGCCTCACACACAAACGCACACACAAATCACGGTGTCAACTCGACAACAAAATGTGAAACGCCACGCAGACAATTCAGAGGGGGGGGGTGGGGGGTTGGGGTGGAGGAGAGGATACCTGATCGGCGACTGCGCGAGCCAGCTTGTCCATCCTGGAGCCTGCCTCAGCGATCTTCTTCGCTGCGTTGATGACATCTGAGGAGTTCTTCAGTGGGCCCTTCCCTCTGGCAGAGAGGGAGGGAGGGAGGGAGGGAGGGAGGGAGAGAGAGAGGGGGAGGGGAGAGAGGGAGAGGGAGGAGGGAGAGAGAGGGGGTGAGAGAGAGGGACAGAGGAAGGGTGTGAGGGATATGGAGAGAGAGAGGGAAAGAGAGTTAGGGAGAAAAAAGAGAGTATTTTGGGATAGAAAGAGTGTTAGGGAGAGAGACAGACATAGAGTAAGGGAACGAGAGCGGGAGAGTATTGGATGAGGAGACATAGGGAGGTACGAGAGAGGGAGAAAGAGAGAACAAAAGAGAGAGCATAAGGGACAGTATATTTAGATAAGCAGATACAGCGCCATAGGGATAGAAGTCGAGGAAGGGAGAGGGCAGACAGAAATGTGGAAATATAATGAACTAATAGACAATGCATTCAGATGACACTGATTAAATTGCGCAGAATTTAATGCAACAAAATAAATAATGAGAAATGGCCCCTCAGGAAAACAGTAGAGGTATGGATATGATATAAATGAGCTTAGTAGGAGATAAACATATGGATGTTTTTATTAAAACACAAAGGACTCAATGATTCGCTGTTTATCTTGATTTGTTAATATGGGCTAAGATAAGAAATCACAGCGTTACAGTTTTTCCTTCTAGTGGGTCTTCTTCAAATCACTGGAGTCAGGGCAACATCAGAGAGCAGACACAAGGCTGTGTGGACGGCTGATGATAACCAAGCACAGTTGACAGGAGAGAGAGAGAGAGAGAGAGAGAGAGAGAGAGAGAGAGAGAGAGAGAGAGAGAGAGAGAGAGAGAGAGAGACAGAGACAGAGAGGAGATGGAGAGAGAGACATAAAGACAGAGAGAGACATAGAGAGAGAGAGAGACCGAGAGACAGAGGGTAGGGGAATGTAGCACCCAGATGGAGGAGATTGAGGGGTAGTCTGCTGGTTTTTTGGTAAACATCAACAATAAGCTAATAAATGCTGTTGGATCACCCCCGTTATCTTTGGATCAGAGCCTGTTGCTGCAGCGTTGCCATCCAAGCCCACGTCTGGTGGCAGCTGAATCAGTAAAATAGTGCTGGGTTGCAGCTCTAAAGAGACCATGTGTTGCTAGACGATGGATACTGGGAGCGATCCTCAGTGTCCAGATGCCTAACCCCTGCCTGCTCCTTCATGACATGTATCTGAATCCACTGTAAGGTGCTGTGGCTAACAGCATCTGCTTAGTTAATAAACAGTAATACTAGCAATACACACCAGCGTCTCTACATAACCTAAAAAAGAACACACAAAAGTAACAAATAAACAATGGTTTTTGTTGTCCTTCATTGAACAGGACACCACTATGCGTTAAATGTATCCAATATCCACCACATCCCAACTTCAACAATTTATCCAATATCACATATATCAAATATCCACTCCCATAAACCATACAGCCTTGTATGTATAGCCTTTGAATTGAATTTACATGAATTGTTCTTCTAATTGAATTGTTAGATGAATTTAATAGGATCAGAAGGGGTTGGATTGGATTGGAATGAATCTAGTTTGATTTAATTATTCTTTCGATGGAATCTGCAGTTAACCCTCTCCTCCCAAAGCGTTGCCAGGGCGACGGGGGCCTGGTGGCAGTACCTGGTGAAGTCTGTCATCTCCATCATGATCATGCACATCTGCTTGGCCAGCACGATGATGTCGTTGCCGTTGTCGTCCCACTTAGCCACCTCGGCGTCCAGCTTGCACTTCTCCTGCCTGAAGCTCTCCACCTGCTCTGCGATCTTAGCCTTCTCCTCCTGGGGCAGCTGGGCCATGATGGCCTGGCGGGACACATGGAGAGGAGACCGTCAGAGAGAGGAGACATAGAGAGAGAGAGAGAGAGAGAGAGAGAGAGAGAGAGAGAGAGAGAGAGAGAGAGAGAGAGTGTGAGAGTGTGAGAGAGAGAGAGAGAGAGAGAGAGAGAGAGAGAGAGAGAGAGAGAGAGAGAGAGAGAGAGAGAGAGAGAGAGAGAGAGAGAGAGTGAGTGAGAGAGTGAGAGAGAGAGAGGGAGAGAGAGAGAGAGCAAGCGAGAGAGAGAGAGAGAGAGAGAGAGAGAGAGAGAGAGAGAGATATGACACGAGGGGCGTCAGAAAGAGAGTGGGAGATAGAGATTGGCAGGGTGTGACGGAGAGAGAGAGTTGTCAAGGGGAGAGGAAATGTGGGACAGGAAATGAGGGGCAGGATACTCAACATGGATATAGGTAGACGTTTACCTCACCCCTTACCTGCACCTTAATGACATGCAGGTATAATGTTAGGTGTGTTAAAGTAAGGGATTAAGGGAGGGAGCCAGAGTGAAGGAGTATCAGGTTGGTTTAGGTAAGGGATTAAGGGGAGGGAGGAGAGAGAGTGAAGGAATGTCATGTGTGTTAAGGGGAGGGAGGACATAGTGAAGGAATATCAGGTGTGTTAAGGTAAGGGATTAAGGGAGAGAGCAAGAGTGAAGGATTATCGGGTGTGTTAAGGTAAAAGATTAAGGGGAGGGAGGACAGAGTGAAGGATTATCAAGTGTGTTAATGTAAGGGATTAAGGGGAGGGGGGACAGAGTGAAGGAATATCAGGTGTGTTAAGGTAAGGGATAAATGGTAGGGAAGACAGAGTGAAGGAATAGCAGGTGTGTTAAGGGGAGGGAGGACAGAGTGAAGGAATGTCAGGTGTGTTAAAGTAAGGGATTAAGGGGAGGGAGGACAGAGTGAAGGAATATCAGGTGAGTTAAAGTAAGGGATTAAGGAGAGGGAGGACAAATTGAAGGAATTTCAGGTGTGTTCAGGGGAGGGAGGACAGAGTGAAGGAATTTCAGGTGTGTTAAGGGGGGGGGGGGGGGGGGGGGGGGGGGGGAGGACAGAGAGTGAAGTCAAATGAGGCCATGAGTGGGGGGGAGGGAAGAGTAGAGTTGATGAATGCGAAAAAAGTCTAAGGATGACATAAAAGGAGAAAGCATCTGTACTTTGGCCAACATCACCCGTCCAATATCGAGCTGTGGTTGAATGTGTTCGACAGACATAGCTCTAGGTCTCATTCAGGCCAGCACATTAACTGTGGAATTCAACCACCATTTGTTCCTTTCAAATAAAGTTCTAAAACATCTTAAGAACCAAATACATTTCAAATCAAATGCGTCTTTTTGCGTCTCCATCTTCTCTCTTGCTGAGCGTCAGACTCATCAAGCCCTCATCAAGGTCGATCCTGGCATTATTCGGGATGAGCGGGGTTTTCTCAGACCCTGAAGTGCGGAAGAACGCACCCGTTCTCCAGTTCAATGTCCCACAGGTGAAACAGATGGAGAAGTAAACTTAAATAAGTAAAAAGTAAATGGTCGAGTCCATTTCAGAAGAGCTCTCGAGAAGAACAACAAAGCATGGTTTCAACATTTGTGTCTTGCAGACTCCATTCCTTCTACTGCCGTCCTCATGTGTGCCTCTTCTCTTGCTGAAGGAGCCCTCCCCAAAGTTATTTCACTCTCTCCATTCTCTGGCCTCCAGCAAGGCTGGTGTGTCGGGGGAGGAGGGTGCAGGTGAGGAGGGAGGGAGGGAGGGAGGGAGGAGATGTAAGCTTACAGAGAGAGATTGCATCATCTCACTTATGTCTCTCAGCAGATGTGTCAACGAAGGAGGGGGGAAATGAAAAACAAAAAATAGAGAAAAGTCCCCCCTGTCCGGGAGATGCTCAGGAGAAGAGATGGGCAGGTGAGAGCAGGTAAGGGTCGCACAGATGCCACGCCAACAGAGAGGAAATGGAATTACAAACAGGCAGTGGAGAGGTAGGCAGCCCAGGCGACAGAGCCCTCTCATCAGCAGCCGCCAGATGTGCCCTGACTGATCGTCTGCCCTATAGGACACTCCAGTGGTGCCCCGGCGTTTGACGATTGAGAACGATTCTCGTCAGTCTAAAGCCTACGCCTGCCTACGGCATCAGCGCACTGTACACACTTCTTCCACCGCCGCATGGCTCCAAATGAGCCAGCAAACGGCCGTGTGCCAGCCGGGGCTGTTGAGCGGGGAAATAGTATTTACACAGCGACGAGCTCTCACAGAACACTCGTCACCAGACACTGCGAGAGCGCCGGCTCTGGCGGTGACGCCACTGCAAGAGAACAGCGGTGATAACGTGTCAGCCCTTGCGGATGTAGCCGAGAGAGGCGAGGCTTAAGATGCCAAAACCCATGGACCGGGTACTGCGTCTGAGTCGGCGCCTCAGCAGACGCCATGCAGGTGAGCGCATGGCACCGTAGGGCAGGGTGAGCAGGGTGCAGTACGCTGGATCCCTCATTAAAAAAATACACAGCCAGCGCCGTAGCACTGCGCCTTAAGCCCCCACGCCCCCCCACACACACACACACCGTCGCTGACCCTTCCTCTGCAGTAAATGGTCATTAGCATATGTTCCCTGCCTACCTCCTAACTTCTGAGGGCATCCATTATTCACACGTGGCTAATTAGCACGCATGCTGTGGTGCAGGTGACTGACTGCTGTGTACGGCTGCCAGCAGGGGGGAGCTGACAGGTGACCCAAGGCATGGAGTCGTCCACCGCGCAGCTAAAGGCCCGTAGCATTGACGCAGCGGTTGATGCCTGATGGCCTGGACCATGGGGACACGGCCATTGGATACATAAGATCAAAGGACTCCGCCATGTTTAGTGAACCTCTCCCGTTGTATTTTTTCTTTCTCTCTTTTCTAATCAAAAGACCAGACTGGGATTCTGGGGGGATTTGCTTGGTCTTCCAAATTAGCTTAAAAAAAATGAGGAGAGTGGTGAAAAAGCATGGGAGGAGGTGGGGGAATATAAAGAAGATTGAGAAAGCAGGAGCGAGAGAGAGAGAGAGAGAGAGAGAGAGAGAGAGAGAGAGAGAGAGAGAGCGAGAGAGAGAGAGTGAAACAAAGAAAGACAGATAGAGAGAGTGCGAGAGAGAGAGAGAGAGAGGCGTAACAGACAGAAGGAGGGAAAAAACGAAAACCACAATAGTAATTAGTGGTGCAGGGGTAAACACAGAAGCTCATGGGGATGTCAGTGGGCTCGTTAAGGCAGCAAGTGACCCTCTCCCCCTCTCCTCTTTCTCTCTAGAATTAATTTATCCTCAAATCCCTCTCTCCCTGACTCACCTCCCGGATAATAACCCGGGCTTCTGGAAGCTTCCCAGCGCGGCCAATCCGTCCGAGTGTCGCCGGGGCGCGAACACACTGCCACGCCGTGCGTCTCCCGGGGGATTAGAGCACTCTCCAGGTTTTCTCCACCGCGAGACCACCGTCTCAAAAAAACGACTTTCATTTGTTTCATTTGAAATGAAACGCCCCGGCCACAGAGTTCAATTTTATGGCTGACCTATCAACAGTGTTTATCCAATCACGGTGTTGTGGGGGGGGGGGGGGGGGGGGGGGGTGGGGGAGAGTCTGTTGTTGTGTGTGTGTGTGTGTGTGTGTGTGCGTATGGGGGGCTGTGTGTGTGTGCGTAAGTTGGGCTTGGTGGTGTGGCTGTATGTGTGCTCGCCGTGGCGTGTTTCCCAGGGCCGCTGTGTGACTGAGCGTCCACGCGCTAATAAAAATGAGAAGCGGGCGCGTCACAGCATTTCCCCGCGAGCTGGGAAGCCTTCTTACTATGGACGCACGCGTCCAGCGACTCGCAGCCTCTGCATACGTATAACAGCGCCGGTATAATGGGAGAGACTAGCGGTGCGCTGCGCCGGAAAAGCTGCCGGAACAAAGGCCTATGGGGACCTGCAGCTGGGGCCCGCAAAGAGAGATGCACAGGGACAGAGAGAGGGAGAGAGAGGGAGAGATAGGGGTAGAGCAAGAGAATGAGCCACAGAGAGAGAGAGAGAGAGAGAGAAACAGAGATAGAAGGGAGTGAGAAAGAACGAGAGAGAGAAACACACAGAGAGACAAACAGAGAGAGACAAGGGAGTGAGATAGAGAGATAGAGAGAGAGAGAGAATAGAGAGACAGACAGACAGACAGAGAGAGAGAGAGAAAGAGACTGAGCCACAGAGAGAGAGACAGAAAGGGAGTAAGACCCAGTGAGCGATACAATAGGGAAGAGAGAGAGAAGCACTGTAATACCTGTTCCCTGTGTGAGGCTGCAGCCGGTCACAGTACAGTCTGGTATACAGTCCAGAGGGACCATGGCAATAAATCTCTGTGTGCTCCTGTCAGCTCCTATAGAGAGCCCGGCTTACGCCTCCTCGAGTCTGTTTGGATCGGAAGGAGAGCGGTGTCTGGCTGTCTGACCGTGAGACGCCTCGACGCGATAAGCCCCGACAGCGGCACATGCAGACCGCGCTGCTCTGCGTGGAACACATCTCACACAGACACGCTCTAAGGCAGCCCCCCCCCCCCCCCACCCCCCCCCCCCCCACCACCACCACCACCACTCCGCTACACGTATGAGCACGCTCACTCGACAAGGGTTTGTGCAATGAAAAAGAAGAAATAATAAATAAATGAACACAATAGGCACCATTCAGGCGGTGTGAGAGGCCGTCTCGGCCACCACTCCACCGGCTGTTGGCCATGTATTTATAACACGGCCAGCACACAGCAGAACCATGTATTAAGATGGCTTGGTGATCCACTCATCCATTCGTACACGTCGGTGTGAGCAGAGTGACGCCTCCACTCAAAAGTTCAGTCGCACTGGCCGCTGCGACGACGACAACAACACTTTGTTTGTGTTGGAAGTGCACACAAGCAACTGCCCCGCTGTGCCACCAAACTGTTGCTTGGAAGGAGACAGCAGAAGAAGGACTAAGGCCCACTCACGAGCACAGCAGCGGTGACAGTTTGGCGTTGGTGGGTGGAGGTGGTCGCTGCTTTGTGTGGTGAGTCTGAGCTCAGATGGCCCAGCGATGCTGCACCCAGCAGGGATGCAGGGGGGAGGACGCTCCAGGAAGAGTTCTTATTTTGAACTAGAGCGAAATTAACTTTTTCGTTCGGGCAACAGGGTTTCAACGCTTCACGTCTTTTAAACTGCAGCGCTTGGAATGGGGCTCACTGACGAGGGACTTTGTTTTAAAGGCACTAATGGGACGCTGAAATTGGAAGAAAGCGATGGCGGCAGAGAGGAGGAGGCAGCGGCGTGTTGTTCAGTCCTTTTGAAGTGTTTCAACAGAGTTCTTCACAAAGGCCCGGCCCTGCAGCAATGCCCCGCGGTACCCACAGCACTCTATTAATATCGCTCCGGTCGCATTCTGGGGAGGAAGCGCAGCACTTCTGCAGGGATTTGTCTAGAACAAAATGCAGTTTTGGTAGGGGGTTTACTTTTCCTTCTTCTTCTTCCAGATGCATGGATATCATCCCATCCCCGGGCCGATGGAAGCGCAGCTCTACGGGGCTTGCAGGGAGAGGCAGGATGCCAAGCCACACTCTCCTCATATCAGAGGCATTCGACATGCAGTACCCTGCCAGATACTGCTGCAGGCTAGTGCAAACACTGATGAACCCTTAATGGTCTTTACAAAGTGTTCCAACACAAGCCCAGTGGAGCAGGAAGAAGTTCAGTGTCCCAGTACCAGGCCCGGTCGAAGACAGGTCTGGTGCCCCAGCACCAGGCCCAGCACCCCAGGCCCAGTAGCCCAGCTCCAGCCCCCCAGTACCCCAGCACCAGGCCCAGTACCCCAGGCCCAGTACCCCAGCACCAGCCCCAGTACCCCAGCACCAGGCCCAGTACCCCAGCACCAGCCCCCCAGTACCCCAGCACCAGGTCCAGCACCCCAGGCCCAGTACCCCAGCACCAGCCCCAGTACCCCAGCACCAGGCCCAGTACCCCAGCACCAGCCCCCCAGTACCCCAGCACCAGGCCCAGTACCCCAGCAGCAAGCTTAGTACCCCAGCAGCAGCTTAGTACCCCGGCACCAGGCCCCGTAACATGGACACCCTGGCTTCCTGGCGCACAGCTATACTGTATTCTCAGAGGGCTTGCACATCTGATGAGCAGTTAAGTAAATGCGTCTTTATTTGCGAATGCAATTTTTTCACCTGCGGTCCCTGGGTATGGCTAAATTTGAAACAATCCTACTTCTTAGGCTCATTTAAGTGGGCTTGCATGCACTGGTGCGCAATCCTAAATGGAGGTGGTTAAATTAGTCCAGTTGAAGCCTGGTTACGGGAATGGGAGGGTCCTCTCTCTCTCTCTCTTGCTCATGGACTGCTTTGGAAGCACATTCGACAGTACTTAGGTACTTTGCCTTGTGGTTGCACTCCACTCTGTGTAGGTGACGCTCTGGATGAAAGCATGAATAGATGAATGGACGGATGAGTGCTCACCCTGGCGCTCTGCCCGGCGATGAGCTGGTCGTCCTCGGTCTGGACGCTGGTCCTGCTGCGGGCGTCGTAGTCCTCCTGTTCGAAGTCCGAGTCGTCCTCCAGCTCCTCGGGGGTCTGCAGGGACAGGAGGAGGAGTTAGGACCCCCCCATGTCCCCATACACCCCAACCCCCATGTCCCCTTACACCCCAACCCCCATGTCCCCATACACCCCAACCCTCATGTCCCCTTACACCCCAACCCCCATGTCCCCATACACCCCAACCCCCATGTCCACATACACCCCAACCCCCATGTCCACATACACCCCAACCCCCATGTCCCCATACACCCCAACCCCCATGTCCCCATACACCCCAACCCCCATGTCCCCTTACACCCCAACCCCCATGTCCCCTTACACCCCAACCCCCATGTCCCCATACACCCCAAACCCCATGTCCCCTTACACCCCAACCCCCATGTCCACATACACCCCAACCCCCATGTCCCCATACACCCCAAACCCCATGTCCCCATACACCCCAACCCCCATGTCCCCATACACCCCAACCCCCATGTCCACAGTCTACCTGCAAACATACATGAGCAAGATGCCCTAACCCCTGCATGTTTCTTAATGACGTGCATCTGAAATAATCAACTCAAAGACACTTTGGGATTGAAGCTCAGCTATAAGACTACATCGTAATTAAAGCACTAAAGCAAATCAAAAGCGACATTTCTCTGTCGTTGCGTCTGCATTCGGAACCACAGACAGCAGTAACCCCTCCAGTAGCGTGCGACGGCCGGGAGATAAAACGTGTTCTACTTCAGTACCGTAAATGACAAGCAGGTATGTCGGACAATCAAAGCCGTCGTATGTGAGCGCCTGAATAATTCAGCCATCTCTGGAGGGGGGTGGGGTTTCGCATCCATTGCATCATTGTTTGGAATGACATCAACATTAAAGGCTCCTAGAGGTTGGTGAACCAAGGTTGTGATCAAATGCAGAATACATTGATGAGGATAACGGCCTGAAGAGATGCTAGTTAGTGGATCAGGTTAA